>CM028135.1:315662500-316040000 GCA_016271365.2 Neoceratodus forsteri
TGCAGTGGCACTGAAGTACTTGACAAGCCCACCCTCCAGTTTAAGTGTAGAGAGGGTATTCAGCTCAGCAGGTGCAATAGCCAGGGATCGTCAGACAAACCTCTCTCCTGCAAATGTTAGTTTGCTAACATTCATAAAAATGAATGAGAGGCACATACCAGCACAGACTGCAACTTCAGTATTCATACCCCAGCCTACTCATGGTGGTTTTGGTGATGTAGAAATGGACCATCCTGGTGTCACTGGCAGTGGCAGCATGAAACGGCCCACAAATGACATAGATGATGACACAATGGAGAAAGAATTTCCCAGTGGTCAGACTTCAGACATAGATGACTGTGAGGGCAGCTTTCTTTATGAGGATGATGATGTGGTTAATGTTGCAAGTGTTAACTGAAGTTGTTAAAAGGCGGTGTGCTCCCTGAAGTCAGACCACCACCACTAGGACCGATGTTAGCCACTGCCACCACAGAGAATGAGTTTGTCCACCCCCAGACCACCACCTCAGGGACTGATGTTAGCCACTGCCACCACAGAGAATGAGTTTGTCTGCCCCCCCGGACCACCACCTCTGGGACTGTTGTTAGCTACTGCCACCACAGAGAATGAGTTTGTCTGCCCCCCCAGACCATCACCACTGGGACTGATGTTAGCCACTGCCACCACAGAGAATGAGTTTGTCCACCTTCTCTGACCACCACAACCAAGACTGATGTTAGCCACTGCCACCACAGTGAATGAGTTTGTCCGCCCCCCTGGACCACCACCACTGGGACCAATGTTAGCCACTACCACCACCATGAGATGCAGGAAGATGTCACAGGGAATGTCAGCATGTGCTGCAGTTATCACCACCAGTGTCATTCAGACAGTGCTTCCCCATTACATTGACCATGCCAAGGTAGAGGGAGTCGAACAGGAGACCACATCCATCAGCCACAGACACAAAGCTTCTTAATATTAAAACTATAAAGTGAGGATGTGTACTAATGTTTTTTATGCTATTTAACTTCCTTTAGCTGTATGTTTTGTTTTCTGTAGCTTTTCTGAGCTGCAAATGGTCAAACACACATGGTAAATTTATTTCTGTTCAGGTTAACAAAAAACTCTGCTTCGTTGAAAGTTGGTATGAATGGTACTGCAGCTGTACCATACATAGGAACCTATGGAATATCCATTTCAAATCCATACTGGTAAGTATCAAGATTTAATTTCATCTGTTCAATTTTTTTTTAAAAGACTGCAGCAAATGCGACTGAGTACGATTCATAAACTAGGTGACATGTGTACGTCGTCAAAACTATTTCTGCAAGATATCATGCACTGTAGTCTGAACTTGCAACTGTACAGCCATGACAGTGCTGAAAAAGTTTCACACAAGTTGTGTTACTTGACAAGATGTGGTTTTGAAATGTAACTTGACTTGTGATTGAGAACCAGGGACAATCAAGTTGTAAGAAGTCATTCATTTCTTTCTTTAGGAAACTTCCAGATGTTTTGTTGTGTCATAGTTGCCTTATCCAAAGAAGTTTTTCAACATCAGGCCCCTCCCCGTGGGCTGGGGCAGACATGCAACACGCAGGAGTTGTTTCAATTGATGACCATGACCATCATTAACAACCAGACTAGAGAAAGATGCAGATGAAATCTGTGAAGAAGTATCCAAATAAGAAAGCATTAATGAGACAAACCTGCAAATATGTTTTGCCCCCCCAACAAAAATATACTTACCTTCATTGGTTTGATATTATCCATTTCAAATTTCTACACAAAAAGTTGTCATCAAGCACTGGAATGTGCACACCAACAGTATCTGTGACCTGTGATACAAAACAATACAATGAGTACATGTCTATATATGTCAACCCCAGTCACCTACAAAATACAAATATATATCAACTCACCAAGGATACTATTAGTGTACAGACAAAGGGCACGCTTCCATCCGGTTGAGATGATCACATTTCATTTGAGGGAATCGCAGCACACATTGGACCAGCAACAGTTTGCTCATGGTCATCATTTTTGAGGGGAATTTACATGTGGTGTAATGCTCCCATTTAACTTTGTTACCGCTTGTCAATATTCTGCACACAAGACAGATGCATTTTGGGCATGCAGAAAAAATTTGGGGACTCTGTGTGAGTACTGCATGCATGACTGAATGCACCATTAATTCTGGGGGACTTTGTATGTGGTGTAATGCTCTCACTTCACTTCATTACCACTTGTCAATTTTATGCACATAAGATAGATGCATTTTGGGCATGCAAAAAATCTGGGACCTCTGTGTTCGCATGCATGACTGAGTGCACCATTAATTCTGGGGACTTTGCATATGTGGTGTAAAGTCTGTATTTCACTCTTGCTACCACTTGTCAATTTTATGAGCTCAAGACAAATGCAGTTTGTGTGTGTGATTGTGAGCACATGATGTCATACTTAAATTATAAATTAAAGCAGCATTGCAAGAATGGTGATACTTGACTTTGTATTTTTATGCTATTTTAGCATTGCCAGCCATTAGTTGGCCTTCTGAGTCATTTACTTGAATGATACCCTTCTTCTTTTTCATATTTTCTGTTCAGCTTTACTATTTTTTCTCATGTCTGAAAAGGAGCACGCCTTTCAATATTGTTCTTCTGACCAGGTTTTTAGCATTATTTGCAGCTGTTTTTCTAACAAATATTGTTCTGTGATGTCACAAAACACTGCCAGCTGCATAACTGTTAATTTTACAACAGAAGTGATATATAGCAACTCGATGGAGAAGAGCAGTGGAAAATACCTATTAAAGACCTGGTCTGTAATTGTATTAAAAGGGAGTGCCCCTTTTATAATTTCTGTATACGAAAAGTAATGCCAATTTCAAATACCGGAAATTGAGAGTATCAAGCACAAGCTGTGATGTAAGCAAAGTGGTAAATGTAGCTAGCATTAAAAAGTATAGGTCAAAGTTTTGTAATGCTCTCACTTCACTTCATTACACTTGTCAATTTTATGCACACAAGATATAGATGCATTTTGGGCATGCAAAAAAAATCTGAGGGACTCTGTGTAAGTACTGCATGCATGACTGAGTGCACCATTAATTCTGGGGGACTTTGCATGTGGTGTAAAGCTCCCATTTCACTTCGTTACCACTTGTCAATTTTATGAGCTCAAGACAAATGCAGTTTGTGTGTTGTGATTGTGAGCACATGATGTCATACTTAAATTATAAATTAAAGCAGCATTGCAAGAATGTGGTGACAATTTTGACCTGTACTTTTTTATGCTATTTTACATTGCCAGCCATTAGTTACCTCTGAGTCACGACTTGAATGATACCCTTCTTTTCACAATTTCTGTCTGCTTTACTACTTTTTCTCATGTCTGAAAAAAAAGGAGCACGCCTTTCAATATTGTTCTGACCAGGTTTTTAGCATTATTTGCAGCTGTTTTTCAATAAATATTGTTCTGTGATGTCATAAAACACTGCCAGCTGCATAACTGTTAATTTTACAACAGAAGTGATATATAACAACTGATGGAGAAGAGCAGTGGAAAATACCGACAAAGACCTGGTCTGCACTGTATTAAAAGGAGTGCTCCTTTTATATTCAGACATGAAAAAAATAATAACAGACTCAAAATCTGGAAATATAGGCATCATACAAGTCAGGATGTAAAAAAAGTGGTAATGTAAAAATAGACATTAAAAAATAAGAGTCAAAGTTTTCAACAGATTGTTGCACTGCTATAAATTCACCAGATTCTTGTGAATTATTGTAGTGTGCACCCAATATATAAGAATTGCCTTACCTCAGGGAATCTTTCTTGCTCCACATGTCTTTACATAGTGCAATCATTTCTGTCAAAAACACCCATAATTCATTAAAAGTGTCTGTACATCCTGGAGGAATTCCCATTCTGAAAAGCCACCCAAATTCTGCCCTGCTCTCAGCACTTGGGTTAGGACGTGATGCCAGGGAAGTAGCGGTGCATGCTCACGTACAGTGAATGTCCAGCAGCTTTCCACAATGTTTCTTTATATTTATAATGCAGATCAGTTTGCGGAAGATGAAACGGGCACGCTTCCACTCAATCAAGGCTCTTGTTGCTGGAACGCGCTGACCACGCTTCCACCACAAACTGACCATTATAACACAAAGAAGACATTCGAAAGCTGCCGACATTCACTATACTGGAGCACACACTCGTGCTCTCCCTGGCATCATGTCCTAATGTTGCTGAGAGCGGGGGGCAGAATTTGGGTGGCTTTTCAGAACAGGAATTTCTCCATGACGTGACACACTAATGAAATTATGGGCGTTTTTGACAGAAATGTATTGCCCTATTTAAGGACATGTGGAGCATGAAAGATTCCCCTGGAAGTAAGGCACTCATATATTGGGTGCAATGCTGTAAGTTGGTGAATCTCTTTAATGTCTATTTTGCAAACAAAAAATTTATGGAGCCTCAGTAATGTTTTCTTTGTGTCGGGACTCATGAATTGGATTTGAAGTGTTTCACAAAAAGCATGACTGAGCAGTGCAAGTATGTTGTGCTAAACTGTGTATGCCGGCAATGTTCTTTCCTGTTTGTGCATACATTGTCCAGCTTCATGCAAACATATATATGGTGTGACTTGTTGCAGTATCTCAAGCATGAAGATAACAAAGAATACATGACATATATTATATTGGTACCATCAGCACCAGCGGAGTAAGTGATATATTTTTTCAGCGATATCAGGTCACTGTGCACCTCAGTGACTCACAGTGCACACATGACTTTACAGAGATCATAGCACAAAAACACATGCTCTCCTAAAAGTTATGTATGTAGTATGTGACTAAGGTGCACTCTGGCCAGACGTCTCTGAAAAAGTATCGTATCACTTAGTCCACTGATGATGATGGTGACAATAAAATATATGTTATTCTGCTTGCTATTCTTTATACCATAAACACTGCAAAAAGTCAGCAATATATGTTTGCAAGAAGCTGCACAATGTCTGATGTCACGCACACACACAAAACAA
This sequence comes from Neoceratodus forsteri, assembly GCA_016271365.2. Lineage (NCBI taxonomy): Eukaryota > Metazoa > Chordata > Ceratodontiformes > Ceratodontidae > Neoceratodus > Neoceratodus forsteri. The sequence goes on from CM028135.1 coordinate 315,667,527, forward strand.
CACTGACTGCACACATGCAATTTAGCACATCATACTTGCACTGCTCACACCAGCTTTTCCATAAGCACTCCACAACACAAAGTCAACATTACTGAGGCACTGCATTATAGCAAAAGGGCAAGTGCCTATTATTAAACAAACCAAAAAAAATCACAAAACACTACAGCACAGTGTGGGGGTCCTGAAAAAAATCCCTTAATGGGGGATTCCATGGTGTTCCAGCAGCAGGTGGAGCATTGACAGTATCTGCAGCTGCTGTTGCTTGATCTGATCCACCTGCTGTTGCACAGCACCCACTCTCTCATTGCTTTCCTCAAGGGCTGCCCACACCAGTACAATGTCTGCCTGCATTGCAGGCACTGTGGCGGGGCCCACTGCAGCAGGAAAGCCAGATAGTGGTGGTGGTGGTGGCTGTGGTGGTGGTGGTGGTGCAGCTGCTGCTGTTGCCCTCCTGCTGTGGCGGTGAGGCACAACACCCCCAGCACCCTCTGCCACTGCCACAGAAGGGCCAGCAGGTAGACGCCTGGCCCCTTCAGTGGCAACCTGCCACTCCACCTTGTGGTGGTTTGCCATGTGTGTGTGCACTGGCCACTGGTCCCCAAATATGTCCCCCGGGGGCCACAGCACACCTGCACACCACACAAATGGCAAACCACAATGGTGCTGTTCCCCCCCCACACACAGTTAAAAAACTGCCACACTGGGGAGCTGCGGGGGGGGACCAGATGTACTGTCGGAAGCACCTTCATTCACCTGGGGCTCCACCTATAGCTATGGAGGTGGTGGATGGGGTGATGCTGGAGCCCCTGCAGCTGCTACTGGTGGTGGCGGTGGTAGTGGTGGACTCGGTGGATGTGCCGCCACCGGTGGCACTGGTGCAGCTGCTGCTGCTGCTTCTTCTTCCAGAGTGGGAGACGCAACACCAAACAGTCAGGAGCGGTCCAATGACACCTGACCACCCCCACATGTGCTCATTCCTCCCCTCTGCCCACACCCATGGGCCATAGACTCTCCTCCTGGGTCCATCGTCAAGTCCCTCAGACTGTGACCGATGCCCCATAATACTCTTTCACATGCACTCACAGTCACACACACACACAGTCACACACACAGTCACACACACAGTCACACACACAGTCACACAAAACAAAACTTATAAAAAAAATCAGTAGCAAAAAAGAACTGAAAAAACACACTACAAAAAAACTAAAGATTTAGCTTTTAAAAAAGCTGTTTTTTTTTGGGGGGGGGTAAAATCGCAAGATACCAACTACCAAGTAACAAACTCTACTCTCTCTACACCCAAAAGGCTTCCTCCTTCTACCACTGCAAAGGAGAAAGTGAAACTGACTGCTTTTATGACTCACTTCCTTCCTGCCTGGCTAAAGCATGTGACTTACAGTGCTGTGAGCCATGTGATGTGTGGGGGCTGCCTATATTGTTGTCACTTCACCTTACTTCGTATTAAGGCAGAATGACAAAGCAAAGTCATAATGAGAAGATGAAGTGAGCACTTTCCAGTGGCCACTTCACATAGTGTTATGATAACGTGAAGTGTCCACTTCGCGTGCACTTCTCAGGCAGATTTTAAATTTGCTGCATCTCTACTATGGAGTAAACTCAGATAGCTTCACACTTGAGCAGACTCGATAGACTTATAGGCCTGTATCTGCTGGCATTTTATGTATGCTTGTATGTTCGTAAGAAAGGGACACTGGCCAGCTTATGCTGGGTGTCTGCCATGAAGGTGGACAGATGCATCCTGGCCCTACAATGCATGGAGACAGCCTCTGCCACAGCATGGGTACAGGAATCACCCAGGTCCAAAGCTGTCTGGAGCTGGTGTTTAGCCAGCGATTGACCCTGGTCTCTGATGAGCTTCACCATCAACAGTCACTCAACAGGGAGGTGAGGGAGGAGTAAATCAAAATCTCCCATCAGGGAGTGACCAAAGTTAGCCATCATCATGGCATAGCTAGCCTACTTAAGACCCAAAGATGCTTCAGCGCACACTTTTTTAGTGGTGTGGTTAACCTTTTGAGGCGCCTTGTCTGGAGGTTTGTGTGACAGGGTTGAATAAGGCCCTGTCCCATTTGTTATGCAGAAAGAGTTTAAATGTAAGGGTCTAGTCTATCATCTCCTTTTCTGTCTCTTCTCTGTGTAGTTGTGCAACCAAATTTTCATGTGAGACCTAAGAACTGATCACTCTGATGGTCTCGCGAGTCCCTACCCCTCGCTATCTCTCTGCCTTCCTTTGCTATGTCTGTCTTTTCTCCCCCCTTGCATATTTGTGGATATAAAAATGTATGTGAATCTTTATGTGGAAATGTCACTGATTCTGGGATCCCTTTGTTTAAAACTGTATATATTTTTACTGTTGAAATTAATGCAAAAAGCTATTTGGAACTCAAAGGGTTACCCTGAGAATGCTGGATGCAAAATCTCTGCAGAGCTGGCTAAAAGAGGTCAATTCTGGGTCATGATGTTCTTTTTGCAGCACCTGCAAGAACACTGGAAACTTACAAGAACATTGTGTGAGAAGCATGTTGTTCTTAACGAGTTTCCCAGGCACAGACTTATAAAAAGAGCAGCAATGCTTGTGCAAGACAGAGACAGACTAAGATTTGAAACTGAGAAGAAAAAACTCATAAGAAAGACTCCATTTTCTATGTTTGTACTGCCATTGTAAATAGTTTTACTTATTTTGCTGTTATTAATAATAAAATGCTATTTGCAAATTTTGAAACTGTTCCTGGTTTTCCTATACTTCCTGTACTGTGCCTCGATGACAGCTTGTACATGTTCCCCTGGTGTTTCAATTTATGGAACACTGAATTCATGACCAGTCCTTCCACAGAAGGGTGGTCCAAAAAACCCAAAAGGGAACCTGTGAGGACCACATACTTGCAGACCATGTGGGCAGAGGATGTTGGGAAAGATATAGATGATGCCAGTTATCCAGGGCTGATCCCAAAATGGCCTCAGCCACAGGAAAGGCAACTCTGGGGGATTTTGTCCTGGTCCAAAATGTCAGTGAGGGGCTACTTAGCCCTCTATTGGACTGGCTCAAGCCAGACCAACATGGACTCTGTGATGAGTTGAACAAGCACCCCAAAGGGCACCAAGCCATTTTTGGTGGAAAGTTCCTCAACCAAACTGCAATTGAAAAGTGGAGTCTCAGAGGAGACCATGGATCTATGATCTGAGTCATTGAAGGACTCCTCAGAAATTGCCCTCAGCCTTTCTCACCATGGATCTTCGGGGAATCCTCTTCTGGAGTGATCCTCACCTACAACTGGCCTGGCAAGCCTTATTCACAGCATCCACTTCCAGATATGGAGGTGGTGGCTCCACCCTAAGAGGTGGAGAAGCAGCCAAGGAATATACCTCCATGGTGTGGACCAGCAGGGGTAGCACTGGCGATGGCCAGGAGACCAAAGGTCCAGGGAGTAGAGCCCTACCCTGCCCCACAATGGTCAACTGTTGCCAGAGGAGCTCCTCGTAGTGCCAGTGCATCTTGCAGCTGGGTCTCTCCTCACCCAAGGATGAGAAGGACAAGGAACATCGGGGGGTATGCCTCCAAGTCGAGTAGGATCGAGAGCAGGAATGCTTCGACCATGATCTCAACAGTGAGAAGTGCCTTCTGGTGGGTTTACCATAGGACTGTTCTGCAACATGGGTGCGGAAGTCCTGACCTCCAGTAGAGGCTGCTTCCATTGAGGACCAGATGGGGACACTGACCAGACCCTGTCCTCCTGGCTGAGGACTGGGAGCACTGTGGTATGCAAGATTGAATCCTCAACTTCATCTGACAGCTGGTCAACAGGCATGAGAAAACTCTTGGTGGCCTGCTCGACCGGAGTCGAGGTTGACTGGCTCAACAGGGGAACTGAAGAGCCTTTGACCTGTCAACCTGCCCCCAAACTGAGAGGAACTCAACAGACAGCCATCGAGCAGTCAGGAAAATCAAGGAACCACAAGAACTTTGATTGCTCTTGGTCCCACAACCTGTGCTGGTAGAGCTTGCTTTTGGCACCACAGGGGGTGGGGATCTAGCCCAAGGAATGGAGGGCCAAACACATTTCATGGAATTCTCCTGTGAAAGACCTACTGACACTGGCCACAGGGAACAGTGCCGAGATTGAGGAGGTGCCTGCCACAGCAGCTGCTGATTCTGTCTTAAGGACCACAAGCTGTTCAGCCAACCTGGTCACACAGTCTTTCTTGTGACCCTCAGTATGGTCCTTCGGATCCTGCTCTGAAGGCCGACACAGTATGAGCCAAAGTTTCCTGTCCTCAAGGGACTCAGGAAGCATGCTTTTCCAGAGAACACAATTGTCCACATCATGTTGCCCACCCAGCAAGTACATGCATGTATCATGCAGATTGGTGACTGACAGCTTTTGCTGGCACTGCGCACAAAATTTAAAGCCTGGCTTCTGTTGCTTTATCATTAGTCATTGGATGGCATCAAAGGAACTGCAAAAGTAGCTTCTGAAAAGTTTAAAATCCTCAAAGAAAAGAGACTGCCCATGGTGCAGAGGGCCTACGAAGGGAGCCGTGAAGGAAGTGACCTGGTTCTCCAGTGGAAAGGAAGATCTGATGTCACGGGATGGAGTCAGGGGATAAACTGCCTGGATTCTGGGAAGAACTTGGCTTAAAGACATCTGGCCAATAATGTTGTTCCAGTGGAACTGCCAGAGCGTGGCTAAGTGAACCATATCAAGGCCCCTAGAAACTGAAAATACTACAGTATGTCATGAGCATAAAAAGACATTTCACATGATGTATATTCATTTTACCTGGATAAGCGGACAATGATTATGCCTTTAATGGTCAGGTGTGCAGAAAGGAATAACAATCTTCTCTTTGCTGTTTAAACACCTACAGTCTCCCCCACTACCCCAGCACCAAACAAGGACACAAAATTGTACAGAATAACTCTCTCCTGTCCCACAGAATAAATATTTTGGGGAGAGAAGGGGAATGCTTCAGAGAAGTCAAGGCCTTCATCACCACCACCACAATCCTTCAGTCCTTTCTCTTGCAGATGCAGTTGGCAGGTCAATGGGAGACTACAGATGAGAAAGTGCCTGCAGCTTGTCCTGACAAAGTCTTGTACTGCCACTGAACAACCCTGCATTTCTGCTACAGGACACACACAGTGAAATCTGCATTGTGATTAACCAGCCACCACCATTTGACATGTCATTAGCCCATGGATGGAAATGCAAATGAGGAAACCCTTTTTTTATGTGGGCTTGAGTGCATGCACAAACATCATATTGGGGTAGGAGCAGTTTCAGAGATGTGTCAGTGTTGTGGCAAATGCAGGGCACAATTTAGTATGAGTGTCCCTCATTCCCCAATGAGCAAGCATGCTAGCGCTGACACAAGTATATGCAAAGTGCCACCAACTTGTAAGAAATGTGCTGCTGCAATCTGAGACAAGCTTGTCATGCAGCAGCACAAATGACACGCCTCCCCTACATGCCTTTCCTGGTGAAACATTTCAGTAAACATGGCCATAGCTCCTGCCATCCAACATACAATGCCCAAACAAGGCAAACATCGGGGGTGCAATCCCTGTGTCGGCATGTCCGCCACCCCGACTCACCCAACATTGTGTGGCACACTGGGAGTCCACATCAGTGTGCAGCCACTCAGAAAACAGACCATGTCAGCATGTCCCTGCCCCCGCCACATGCCCATTGTATGGCACACTGGAAGCCCACCACAGTGTGCCCAACATTTGTTTGATTTCACCTGTAAAGAAAGAAAACAGTCCTGTGAGGTTCGTTTTGTTTTTTTAGTACCTGAAACAAAGAAAACGGTCCATTGTCCATGGCTCCTCCCCTCCTCCAACCCGCACCCACCCGCTGCACACCCCACCTCCCCACACCCCCCCCTTACCCCATACTTACCTCTGGAGGTCTGGCGCTGCAATCTTCGGTGGAGCAGAAACACGTCTGCACTCTTCAAAGCCAAACACTAACTGAAGAAATGCCGGTAAGCTGTATAATGGCATAAATAGGGGTGGTTCAACTTAGGTGGATAGCGCAGCCATTTTTTGAGTTTAGGCTCCAAATTTTCAACATGGGATTCTTGGGACTCCACCTCATGAACACATGCACTGTCATCTTGTTATTCGGTCCGGAAAAGGTCATTTCGTGGTCACTGCGTGGAATTGCCTTCTGGGACCGAGTAACAAAACGACCATGCCACTGTTCATGAGGTGGGGTCCCAAAAAGTCTATGTTGCAAATAATACTGCACCCATCTCAGCATATTTCCTTATGGATTGGTGTGAGCATAAGGCCTGAAGACCCTAAGGCATGACGCGACAGTTGTCGTTGTCTGCAGGGTAGGGTGAGGTGAAATGGCATGAGCATTATGGCTGGCAACCCAGAGGCACTCTTCAATGCCTGTCAGTCTCTGTAGGGTGGAGGTGTGGTTGGCGTCAGTTTAATACTTCACTGCCATTCCTATTATGCATCTCTCTCTCAACTCCTGCACTACCAATGCCAATGCCAGCAAGACAACATCCGGGCATTGACAAATGCTTGTTAGTTGCATCCTCATTTAACTTGTGGATCCACTTGTGCAAAACAGCATGAAATACCCACAAAATCCCAGGCAACTGAGGCACTGTACCAGTGGGAAAAATGCACTGGTAGGAAAAATACCAATTAGGAAGGAAAGGAAACAAATGGAACAACAACCAGTCCCAAACTGCATGCACTGCCTAATTAGCACCAGCTAAGCAAGTTTACACTAAAAAAAAGGCAGCCAAAAAAAGGTCAAATAAGGTGGTGTACGGAAATGTCAAAAGATGTTACTAACCCTGATTTCACAATGCGAGGGCCATGTCTGGTCTTGCCCTTCCCCCTTCCATTTTAGCAACCCCTGCCTCTATGTGCTCCAGTCCATCCAGCTATAAAACAGGGAGATGCAGGTCGCACTAGCCCCAGTTAATAAGTTGTAAAACTAATCCATAGCAACAGATCTGTGGATTCTGAAAGGGTTCCTGTCTAGCTGCTATCAGCTTGTCCAGTACGAAAATGACTCATCTTCATGTAGTGATACTTCACTGACATGGAAACCAGGAATTGAAAGAGAGAGAGCTTTACGACTGTGAATAATATTGTTAATGTGTCACGTAGGCTAATAAAAACTGCAGCTACCATATCCCTCATGGCTTGTTTCATGATGGGTTACCTACATAAGAACACTGTTCTTGGAATGAATTACCTCATGAGATGAGGGATCCTTTCTCTGAACTGCCACAGCCTCCCAGCGACTTCATGTCCTGCATTTTGAAATATTTTGTTTCTATGATTTTGTAATTGCCTTTGAATCTATAGTTTGCACTCATCAGCATGTTTTCCCATGTCAGCCGGCTTCACCTCTCTCTTTCACAGGGTGCTGTACTGACCCCTCCAGGTGAACACGGCTATAGTGATTCATTCTCTGAAAGAAAAATATGATGTGGTAACAACAATTAATAAACCATGTTTTTGGTGGACATATACAACAGTGCATCGATTTTTCTTATTTACTTATTCAGTGTGCTTAGTGTTGGGGTTAGACACCTTAAGAAATTACAATAAAAGTTGATTACCAGAGCATTAGTATCCAGGTTAAGTTAGCTACATACAGAAGATGGCAAAGGACAGAGAAAGACCACTCCTTTCAGTCTACCCTGTTCCTACATAGCTTTAATCAGACCTTACACAGCTTTCTCCATACCTACTGCCTTTGTTTCTACCACCTCCTTGAAACTATCCCATTAGATTTGAAACCTGAAAATAATCTGAACATTAATCACGTTACTACTAGGTGGATTGTTTCACCTAGCCGCCACCCACCCTCTCGGTGGTGAAGTATTTCCTGACATCCATCGTGATCCCCATCACTCACAGACTAGTTCAAGGTGATGCCCCTGGGGCCTGATATTCAAAAGTTACTATAAACACAAATGGGTGTTTGCCAGCACAGACCGAGTTTTGTGCCCAAAGTGTGGTTGGGATCTATTTTCAGACACCTCCACAGAACCAGCAAAACCCATTAGTGCCCAAGTGCTAACTTACTGCTGCACCTTTACAAATGAAGGGCGACCTCCCTGCTTATGGGCACAGTGGTACATTCAGAGGTTTGCACAGGTAGTAATTCCCACCCAAATGGGTGCAAATTACCACCTTTGCAAACCCCCACTTAACAGGGTGCAATGCCCTGGTGGCCAGCAAAGGTAATGCAGCCACCCACTCTGGCCTGTCGACCCAAAGACGTCCACAGTACCTAGTGGGTCCCCCTACCCTCACAGCCCTGTCCCCATGCACACAAAGCACATCCCTGATGGTCTGTGGTCCCCGCAAAACTCCAATCACTTGTCTGTACATCCCTGTAATGTGCTGTGGTGGCAAGCGTCCCCCCCCACCCTCTGATTGCATGCCCATACATCTCCACTTGCTTGTTTGTAGATCCCAGTAATATGCCCTGTTGGCTAGTGGTGCCACCCATCCTCTGTTCCCCGGCCCCATGCATGACAAGCACTTCCCTGGCATCCAGTGGTCCTCCCCCTCCGATCCCCAGCCATGTTCCAAATACATGGGTCCTGCATTTGAAAAAGTGTGTAGTCACAAAAATAAAAGTTGTATTGAGAATAAAAACAGAAAATATTCCCCAGTGTCCAGTGGTATCCCTCCACCACCACCGATCGCCATGCCCTTGTCATTACATGACTACCTGGAATCTAGCACTCCCTCCCCTGCACTGCATCACCAAACACCCACCCTGCCACCCTCCCACCTGAAGTGCCTTTGCCATGGCTTAGATACGGTGACTGGTACAGCCTTCCTCTTACCTCTGGCTACGGTACAGAAAGCCAGAGATCGCATGTCCTCTGTACTGTGTAGGGAGCCCATGGCCTGGGTACTATATAAGGAGTGTGTGCTTCTTATACAGTACAGAGGCTGGATGCTCCCTGTACAGTACAGAGGATGCATGCCTAGTACTGTACATAGGATGTGCGCTCTCTGGATTTCCATATGGTGGCTGGCCAAGGAGGTGAGAGGCGGGCAGTGCTGGTTGACTTTTATGAGCCGTGGCACCAACGCTTCAGGTGAGGGGGGGTAACAGGGTGGATGTTTGGTGCAATAGTGTGAAAGGGGCCGGAAAGACACCAGGGAGTCATGTAATGACAAGGGCATGGCAATCGGTGGGTAGGGGATACCACTGGACACCAGGGAATACTTTCTGTTTTTATTCTCAATACAACTTCTGTTTTTGTGACTACACACTTTTACAAATGGTGGGCTTATGTATTTGGAACGAGACTGGGGATCGGAGGATGGGGGGGACCACTGGACACCAGGGAAGCACTTGTCATGCACATGGCTGGGGAATGGAGGATGGGGGAACCGCTAGCCACCAGGGCACATTACAGGGATGTACAGACAAGTGATCAGATGGTATGGGGATGCTAGCCACTATAGCAGTGTGGGTAGGATGCTAGCCACCAGGCACTTTACAGGGATATATGGACAAGCAATCAAAAGGTGAGGGGAACATTAGTCACCAGGGCACATTACAGGGATGTACAGACAAGTAATCGGATGGTGGGGGTATGCTAGCCACCATCGCAGTGTGGGGGAGATGCTAGCCACCAGGCACTTTACAGGGATATATGGACAAGCAATCAAAAGGTGAGGGGAACATTAGTCACCAAAGCACATTACTGGGATGCACAGACAAGTGATTGGTGGGACCGCTGGTCACCAGGGCACATTACAGGGATGTACAGATAAGTGATCGGGGGGGGGTGCTTCCCACCAGGGCACATTACAGGGACATACAGACCAGTGATCGGAGGGTGGTAGGGACAGTTAGGCACCAAGGACTGCTTGCATTTTTTAGGACCAAGTAATCAGGGTGGGGCCAGGGCGTCGGCGCACAAATCTGTTTCTGTTTCCCATGAAAATGAGCATATTATGGGCATGCAACACTCTCCTTAGCATCTTGCATGTCCAATGGGCTCATTTGCATGGGGCCTTCTGAATATCATGCTTAGGGATATCAGCACTATTGGGTCTGGTGGCGCCATTCCCTACACAGCAGGGATCCTTGTTGGGGCAGCGCTACTTGACTTAGTGCTGCACCAACATGCCCACTATTCAGTCAAATAGCGCCAGTGTGCTATTTGACTGAATATAATGTCCTCATAATCCTGGGCATTGGCAAAGCGCAGTGCAAAACTTTGTGCTCCGTTTTGCCAGTTTTTGAATATTGGGCTCCTGGTGTCTGTGTTGTTCCTTAATTTAAATAACTCAGAAGAGTCCACCATATTACATCTCAGAATTTATTTGTAGGTTTCCATCATGTTCCTCCTTTATATCCTTTCTTTCAACAGGTACGCATTAAGAGTGCTCAATCTTTCCTGATAGATCTTGCCTTTCTGCCCTTGAATCACTGTTGTTGCCATCTGCTGAGTAGTCTCTAACCTCTCCCTGTCCTTCTTCAGATGCAGATTCCCATACTACATGCAATACTTCAGGTGTGGTCTAAGTAAGCAATAACATACTGTAGGTACATAGAAACATAGAATTTGACAGCAGATAAGGACCACTTGGCCCACCCATTCTGCCCTTTTTTCCGCTACCTACATTGTTACTGCAAACCGTATTTGATCTATCACTGTTTCTCCCTCTCACCTTCCTTTCCATTATGGATTCCCTTGTGCCTCTCCCATGTATTCTTGAGCCCTGCCACTGTCTTCACCCCCACCACACCCGCTGGAAGATTGTTCCAGGAATCCACCACTCTTTCTGTGAAGAACTACTTCCCTACATCTCTCCTGAATTTACCCCCTTCCAGCTTCATAGCATGTCCCCTTGTTCTTGAGCACCTTTTCTTCTGAAAAATACTTCCCTCCTGTACCTTATTTACCCATATGAGGCATTTTTCCAGGGTGTACATGTTGAGGTCCTTTAGTCTTTCCTTGTAGGGCTTTTGATGCAGACCCTGCACCATTTTATTTTCCCTCCTCTGGACAATAAGGCATAACAGTGTGTGCAGTATGGTGATATAAGTGGGGAGCATTTTTTCCCATAGGGATACCTGGTTATAATTTCCCATTATAACCAGCTGGTTATAATGGTGAACACATCCCCATTTTCCCCTCTATCCACACATATACTCTTACCTTCCTTGCGCACATCGGCTCCCTCAAACCAACCGTCGCTGCCAGCATGGAGATCAATTTCTTCCATTTATATAATTGCTGCGAAGAAAATAATGCTCCATAGCATTTATAAACAACACATTGGGTAGTGTGTAAAAGCTCAGATGTTACATACAGCCTCGGTGTTGGATGCTTGTATCATTCAACACCTCAGGTGTGTGTAAAATTCTCATTATACACAATACCCTATATTTTATTCTGCATATAATGTATGGTGGGGCATTGTGGTGTATGCCAATACATGCACTTAAAAAAGTAATTCTGCTGCAGTAGTGACGTAACTACTTAACAAGACAGGTGTCCCCACTGGCACCACTCATAGGTCAGATGGAGTCAGCAGATGTTGGGTCGCTCGCTACAATTGGTATGATATGTTTTGTTCCCTCTCTATTTCTGTTCCCCAGGTTGTTAAACACCATACACTATGTAGAAAAGAGTATGGAGAACAATGCACAACAAGGCTGTGCTTCTACCTCAGGGGTTTACTGTGACAACAGGGACCTCTTGAGCTTTGCTGTCAAGGTTACAGAGTCATCACAGTAAACTCCTTGGTAGAAGCACAGCCTTTTCGTGTACTGTTCCCCTTACACTATCATATATATTATATATACTATAAATATAAATATAAATATATATAAAATAAATGTTGACCCCTTCTGGTCAGCCCTCCCTTTCCCTCCCCTCACAAGTTTAAACCCCACCTTTCTTGAATGTAGTCAGCCACCCTGTTTAGACTTCTTCCCCAACGGGCAAGATGAAGTCTGTCCTTGGCATACAGTCCCTTATCCTCCCAAACTCCTTTCCAGTTCCCTAACACCCCCAACCCACTCTCTTCACCCCACTTCCTGAGCCAGCCATTAACCTCTGTGAGCTTCATTTTTTACTCCACTGAGGCCTTTGGTACTGGCAATATCACCGAAAAGAAAATGTTGCAAATTATCCCGACAGACTCTGGCAAGTCCTTGGAACCTTGCTTGGATTTCCAAAACGCTATTTCCCTCTAGATCGTTAGTTCCCAAATGCACGAGGAAATCCAGTTTCCCTTCAGAATCCCTAACCAGTTCATACACCATGAACTTTGCTCTGTGCACTGTCAGCCCAGAGATACTCACTACCTTCACCTGGCTATGGCATCCACCCCCCTGTCCCTTCCACTGGATACCCCTAATCATTGAGTCTCCCAATAACAGAACCTTAACACCGCTATCATCCTTATGGTTACCTTCACTATGCGCTCTCAACCCCCCAATCTCCCCCTTTATTTGTGATCTCAACTCCATAGGAGTCTTCCTGCCTTATAAGAGACCCCCTTGTCACCCTCTCCTTTCTGCCTCTCTTGTTATTTTGCCCACTTAACTCAGACCCCTCCTGAATAGGTGTCCCCTTTAACCCTCTCTTATCCAAACCATTTATCCTGGCCCTGATGGTTTCCCCTTCCCCCACACAGCCATCCTCCCCCTTTGTAATAGTACCCCTACCTCCAGATGCCCTCTGTGGGTCCCCATTACCTAGGACCCCATCCTTGGTACAGACCCCCCTGCTGAAGGGGGCCCCTCCCTGCCTCCTTGTCTCCCAGTTTCTCTCCAGTCATGCTCTCTCCATCATGTCTGCAATATGTTGCATCTCCCCAACTACTGAACATTTATATTTCCTTCTCCTCTGGAATTCTTCTATCCTTTCCATTTGCTGGTCTGCGATGCCCTATGGGTATCTGACTCCTTTCCCCCGTCTTCTGTATCAGTTTCCTCATTTCCACCAACCCCTTCCTCCCCCTCTAGGTTGCTTAGTAGCTCAAATTTATTGTAACACTCTATGCCAGCCTCCATCAAGTAACCTGAGTTTCCCCTGACTGCCCCTCTTCCTCCTCTCTTGCCTTGTTCTCCTAAGGAGCTCCCTTCCCACTGTCTGCTCTTTTAGGCTTCCCCATAACAGCCCCTCCTGACTCTTCCCCCTCCACTCTCTTTATATTCGGAATGTTTACTCTGTAAGTTTTCCCTTAGCATCAACATCCCTATCTAAGGGTCCTCTGTCCCTAATATCCCCCCTCCTGCTTGCTGTAACATAACGTTCGGTAATTTCTGAGTGTTGCCCCAGCCTCCCTTCAGCCCCACCTTCTGCCGCCTATATCCACACCCCTTATCCTTGGGCACCCCCAACTCCCCCAGCTTGCTCCTTAACCAATATACTTCACTCCTGATACAAGATAGCTGTCTACAGAGTGGGCAGCCTCCCTCTCTCCAGGCCCAATTGAGAATTATTGCCATCTCACAGCCTGTGCAGCCTACAACCCTTCTGAAGATGCCTGCCATGGTGGAATTTGGCCGCCCTGTTTGTCCTGGGTTCTGTTCATAATGGCACACACCCCTTTCTCAGTCCTTCCCTGAATACAGTCTGTCTCTCTATACTGACTGCAGTTATTTACAAACCCAATTTCAACCCCACCAATAAAGTTCTCAAGTCTCACAAACACACAGTCCAGTGTGTGTCCAGTCCCACTAACAGTGTGTGTATGCAGACATCAGGTACCGTATGATGTCACAGACGCACCAGTTCCTGTTGCTTCAAATTTCAGTCACAAACAGAAATGCACAGCCCTTCAATCCCAACCCCCAGTGGCTTTTCATCACATTTAAATTTCACCCTAATTATCACTGCCAAACACATGTTCCCACACCCAGCACACAAGCCCCAATAGTTACAAATATCACAACCCAAGTAACAGTTCTAACTCAAAGTAGTAATTTTTAACACACAGAACTAATTTCAAGTACAAAACTATTCATATATTTCAGTTAAAACAGAAGATAAAACCAAACCTCTTTCCTGAACAACCTCCTACTTCTGTTCCCAGGTGGCTAAAACTAATAATAAGTAAAGTAAACAGTTGTGGCTGCAATTGCAAGTAACTGAAAGCAGTAGCATGAGCTCTGAGTAGGTTCACAGTAGCAGTGCAAGTAATTTGAGAGTTGTGACTGAAAGCAAGCAGTATGAGCTCTGTAGTAGCAATATGCTAGGAATTTAGAAAATAAAAGCCCCCCCAAAATGACTAAACCAAAACACAGCAAAACAGAACAGGGAAAGGCCCAAAAATAAGAAACAAAAAACACAGGGAAGCACACAGCTGGAGGAAAGATACAAACCAGAAGCAGGAAAACAAACACCAAAGTGCAGCAGAGACACACAAAAAACAGCAGGCTGGGTGGGGTAGGCCCCAGCCAGCTTAGAGGACAAACCAATATAGCCTCTGGCTGCAAAGAAAAAATACTTCACAGTGAGGCTTGGAGGAAGTGCTTATATAGCTCAGGAAGTGGGAGTGGCTGGCTGCTTGGCCACTGAACTCCAGGCATAACCTTACATTTGATTTGCATCCCCGATTAGCACAATCCCACACATAGGATATTTTTCCACGATTCTATCTAAACACCAATTTAGGTGCTTAATCATACTAAAACTATTACTAGAAGGGGGATAATACAAACAGCCCACAAACAAGGGGGTACAATTTCTGGGAAGTCTGGGCATATTTACTTTTAACCACAAAGTCTCACATCCCTCTACCTCTAATTCACTCATGTTTTTACCAAAATGTTCTGTTGTATGCAACATATAAGTCCTCACCCCCAATTTTTCTACCCAGTCTTTTCTAACTGTCTGATACCCACTAACCTGTAAAGCTTCATCTGGTACTTGGGGGGTACACCATATTTCAGTAATGGCAGCAATTTGTACAAGATTATTTTTCAACACCACACTTAACTCATCTACTTTTGTAATTATAATGCTAATATTCATGTTCATTAAAGTAGGAACACATGATTTTTGAATTTTCACATTAACTAAATGTTGTCTTGCAATAGATCTACCCCTTACTTTGACCCTATATGTCCTATCATCTCTGTGTGGAATTTGAACTGTAATTTGGCCCCCCTCCTTCAAATCTGTACCAGTGGGTTCACAATCAAAATTATGCAGATTTCCGCAGTGTACATAACCCACATTTCTCTAGGTTTCCTATAGCATGCTGTCACCAATGGGATATTTTTAGTAACCCCCTCATTCAAAGCTAAACCCACAGGTTTACAAATGATATTATACAAATTAACGCCATTTACTTGTCTCACATTTATTTTTGCATCCCTATGACTTGTTTTCACCACAGGCATGTTATTTGGTATATACATCACATATCCCACCCCACACAACCTAACTATCCCCTTTACACTAGTTATTTCATTCTTATCCCAGAGGAAGCATGTTTCTTCACATAAAATGGTATGTATATCCTATAGGTCTATATTGTCTCTCTTAAATCAGCATGGCTTTTCTTTCTTTCTTTCTTTCTTACTTCCATCTAAACAAGCTTTTCTAAAGAAAATATAAGGAAACAGTTGATTAAAAAACTACTATTTTTAGAGAAATATTTATTTAATTTTAAGTACTACATGCGATTAATGTAAACTTTGTTTACTGTTTTGCCTTAGTCACCTGCTGTTGTGTATTTTGCAAGCATGGTTTATTTTGCAGTGCCTAGCTCATGTTACATAGCCAAACCACTCACCTATTGTATTTGATTTTCAGCTACTCCCTATCTGGGACATCTTTGCATATCTTGTAGTCATCTGTTGTTCACTTGTTTACCTTAGCTGTAGACTGCACTACCTGGCTGCTTACTTATACTGTGTATCTGTTGCTCAGGTTATTTGCATCCTACCTCCCAACTGCAATGTCTCCTGCACTCCTCTGCCTTCTTCTTTTCCCCTTCTTGCCTTATATGTTCCACTACCCTTTCCATCCAGTTCTCCTACCCACCCTTCCATCCACCCTCCCACATCACATCCTCCTCTTCCCTCCTCCCTCCACATCCACCCTGGTTTCTTTCTCTTCCCTCAACTTGGAGTTTTTCTTCTGTGCCCTTCCTTCTCCTCCCCCCACACTGTTCTAGCTACTCCAAAAGTAGGAAGTCCCATTCCCCCTTCTCCTCACTCTCCTGCTCCTTCTTCTGTCTGGTGACACGAAGACCAACTTTGTTCCCTCCCCTCCCCTGCTACTCTCAAGGGTCTAAGCATCTCCCATCTGAATGCTAGGAGCTGTCTCCTTAAGCTCAACCTTCTCACTGTTTTCACTGTCTGGATTCAACTATGCTCTCCTGTTGTCCTCTGTGTTTATGAATCATGGCTGTCCTCCAGGACTCCCAGTTCAAGCCTGTCCATTCCTAACTACCAATCTTTGCATGCAGGACAGTGGAAAATATGGAGATGTCATTATCTATGTTCGCCAGAGTATCTTATATACTACGGCCATCAGAGATGCCATGCTGTAACCCTCCTCCCATGAATTTCTCCTAGTCAGGCTCTCATTCCCCCTCCTCTGTACCCATTTCTATTGTGATGTTTTATGCCTCCCTTAAAAATCTCGCACTCCTCTCTAGTTGACTCCCTCTCCCCCATCTCCTCTCATTTCTCCACAGGTGAACTCATCCTCCTTGGGGATTTCAACATAAATTGGCTCTCCCCACCCTCCAAATCTACTGTTCATAGGACTGAGTCCCTTAATCTTTCTCAGGTCATTTCTGAACCCACTTGACTCAGTTCTCACTCCACCAACTATACTCACTTGGACTGGGTTCTAACTTCTCACCTTCACCATGTTGTTGCAGCAGGTATAGGATGGATTTCATTTACTGCATGACATTCTTCATCAGAAAAATCCAGCATCCCCCCTCCTTCCCAAAATACATCTGGTCTAGTTCTTTCCATTTGCTAAACAGCAATGCTCTGCTGAGTGACCTAGCTGCAATAGACTCATCAGTCATCCTGTCTGCCTCAAATTACAACATGGCCCTGATTCTATTTCACTCCAAATTCTTCTCTGTCTCAGACAAGCATGCCTCTTCTGGAAATCCAGAGCCCAAACTTCCCACACCCCCCTGGATTACCTCCAAAATCATCAACCAGTGCCAGTCCCATGATCTCAACTGGGCCTGCTATAAATTATCCCACTCCCTCCCTGATTTCATCACTTACAGGGATCTGAGGAACCACTGTAAGAAGGCTATCCAGGCCATGAAAGTACACTATTTTAAGGCCAACATCCAGAAAAAACTTAACATTCCAATTAAATTCTGGAAGGTTATCTACTTCCTTTTTGACTCCTTACCTATTCTCCTTCCCCAGTCCTCAGAGTTAATGGTTCTCCTGTGTCTGACCCATGTTCACCTGTGTCTGACCCTTCCTCTGTTGCTGCTCACTTCAATGAGTTCTTTGCAACCTTCACCCTCTCATGTTTTCCCCCTTCTTGCTCTTCTCCTTCCCTCCTGTTCCCCCTCTCCTCCCCCTTTCCAAGTTGCCACTCCCCCTTCACCAGCACCTGGGAAACCCTGCTTGCCCTCTCCTCCCTAAACACCTCTAAGTCCAGCCCTGATGGAATGCACCCCAAGCTAGTCCACCTTTCAGCTCTTGCCATTGCAGCTCCCCTTATTAACATGCTCAACCTTTCCTTCTCCATCTGTGCAGTTCTTTAGTCTGGGAACTTGGTCAAAGTTATTCCACTTTATAAAGGGATGACCTCTCCTCCCATGACTAATTCTGTCCCACCTCACTCCTCCCCTCCCTCATTAAACCATAGAAGAAAATGGTCCATTCTAGACTCCAACCTCAACTATCTCTCATCCTCCAGCTTCATCTCCCCCTTCCAGTCTGGCTTCCAGAAACACTATTCCACCATCTTTTCTCTGCTGTGTGTTACTGACTCCATCTTCTAAAGAATGGATCAGAGGCACTTTACAGCCACCATTTTCATCAATCTAGATAAACCCTGTGATTTGGTGTCCCAGCCACTTCTCCTGGACAAGCTGAGCTCTGCTTGCCTCTCGGCTTCTCTTCTACTGCTGATTGGTTTCATTCCTACCTCATAGGCCATCAGTCATCAGTGCAGGTAGGGGGTGCCCACTCACCTCCTGTACACATCCAGGCTGGGGACCCAAAGGACTCCATCCTGTGCCCCATCCTTTTCTCCATCTTCCTGAATGGCCTCCTTTCTGTCTCTGCCTCTGCCAACTCACATATTCACAAGTATGCTAAAGACACATTCATCTTCACCTCTGGTCCCTCTACCACAGCTGTTGAAGATCTTCCCCAGCACGATTTCAACAAAATTCTGCACTACTTCCAATCAAACCAACTCCAGGTCAACACTAAAAAAACTGCTGACCCAGTGGCACTGAGGGTTGAGGCACTGGACTCCACACCTCATGTCACACCAGTGACCTTGTGTTCAGGAGTAGACTCAGGTTGCCCGGGGCAGTGAGGGAGGAGTAGGATTGAGCATCTGGTGGACTGCTCTCCTCTCCTGGGGTGGGTGGGTCCTGCTACATGTAGCACTGGTGACCCCTGGGGATATTGGGGAGCACTATAGTCTGTGTGGGCATGCAGCAAGGGGTTGGGCGGCAGTGGGTGACTTTCACTCAGGCACGGGAGAGTGCCTAGTCTAAACAGGATGCCATTGCACATCTGCATCCAGGCAACACATATGTTGCAATAACCCCCGCTCCCTGGATAGGTGATGGCATCCTCCGGTGCCCCACCGCCACACTCCCAGCGCTGGGTTCACTTCACTCTCTCTCTCTCTCTCTCTCTCTCTCTTGATTGCTTCATCTGCCTGGGCTCCAGTGAGTTGGAGCTGATCATCAGACCAGTTGGTGAAGGAGTGTCTGTCCCCAATTCCTCAGTGGGGTGAACTTCAGGCAGGCAGTAGTACGGTTGTTAGTGAATGGGAATTGCCCGAGAGAGGTCCATAGGTAGCTGGCGATAAAAAGAGTTAACAAAAAAACTAAAAAAACTGTGTCTATGACCTTTGGAACCAGTCAGAAGCTGGCCCGGCTCATGGCCCCTCCCTGTTTTTTTACCAGATTGGATGGCACTCTCCCCCAAGCAACACAGTCCTTCAAGTACCTCAGTGTGTGGCTTGACAGTAAGCTCGAAATCTCAGCCCACATTGGTACCATCCATGTTGAGCTTCATCCTAAGCTTGGTGCCCTATATTTCAACAAAGTCTGCTTATCTCTGCAGGTCTGTAGGATGCTTGTAACAAAATGGTGCTCTCTGTCTTTGACTACATGGATGTTGTGTATGGCACCACCCTCTCCTCTTTTCTTGTGGATTGGATACCTTCTGTAACTCCTTTTGCTGCTTTGCTACAATTCCACTCCTCATACTAACCAGTGCTCCCCTCCCTGGCCATCTTCCCATTGCCCTTATGTTGCCAGGCTGACTGTACCTCCTTCATATCCAAATACTGGTTTGGCTCCCTTCCATCCTACCTTTCCTCTCTCCTCAGCAAACTCCTCCCAGTCTCTTGTTCCCTCCATTCCAGGAATCACTATACTTTCTCCAATCCTCACCCCCAGCCCATCTGCTGGACAATCTGCCTTCTCCTTTCAACTTCCCGCATTCTGGAACAAACTTCCTCTTTCTGCCTCACAGATGGTCTGCTCTGCTGAACTCGGACTTCCAAATACCAAGAATCCCCATCTTGATCATGTTTAGTACAATAAAGTCAAATGATCTAAGGCTGCAGGTACCTGGCTAGCTAAGAATAGAAAAATCAGAGAAAATCACAGAAACATGAAATGATGTATAACTACAGTGTAGTTAAGCAACACTTAAGAGCGTAACTGATAGTTTTAGAATTGCAGTCATTTCTCTGTTATGTAATAATAGATTTACATTAAGTTGCTTATAGTAAAGCAGCAGTATTTATTAGTGTAAAGGATGTCATTATATCATTTTTTTGTAATAATGTTTTCACTGTAAAAATATCAAATATATCCATTTTTCTGTTCATTTTATTTCATTCTTGAACAAAGATATATGGTTTAAAAAATTTTCCAGCTTGTTTGCCATGCTGAAACCTCTAACAGGTGAAACCATAATCCACAGCGGTGCAGGGTTGTGCTGTCAGTTAAGAGTGGCCGGCCTAAGCCATGGCTCACAAACCAAACTCCAAAGGCTCAGTAGCACTCATGCAGAGTAGAGGAATTCTTCAGCCAGAATGAGTTCAGTGCAAAAGTTGTATTTAATCCAAACTTAACAAAATAACAAACTGCAACTGAGCTAATTTAAAAATGTATACCTGTGCAGATATTGCTGCTACCCGCCTAGCCCCAGTGCTTCAGCTCACTCAAGTCTTCCTCAGAGGGCATGGTTTTGGGGGAGTGTTGCTAGGCATTTAATCCACCATTACATAAATATCCAACAGGTGATTTTAATATATGTAAAAAAAAAGTGCCAATTTTCTTGCTTCTTTTTGCTGCAGATCACCTAATTCTTTTGCCAGTAAGCTCTAAAATCAACAGGAATAAATTCCAATTATTTTGAGGGCTGACCTGCATGACTACCAGATACAAGAAATGGCTAGTTGTGCAAATAATCATACAAAGTGCTACAGCAGTACTCTATACATTACAATGTTAGTGCAAGCATCCTTCTCAGTATAAATTAACATTTCTCTAAATTAAACATTGCTAAGGTGTACTTATACATGTAAAGAAAAGATAATTCAATATTATATATTTAATGTACTGCCTTCCTGGTACTCAGAACATGGCTACCAACATTTTTTTTAATTTAAACTGCTTATAGTGAATTATTACAAGAAAAATTGGGACTGTGAATAATTAAACATGTTGATGTGATGCTGCACTGTTTCCCATCAGAAATGTGTACTACAGTAACACCATTGTAATACTGTACATTTACAGTAAGAACTGAATTTAACCAGTCAAAAAGTAACCTTATCAGAACAGATTTTAAACAATTGCCAGTGGTGGCCATCTTTGTTCACCAAAGTCATTAATTACACAATTAGCAATAAATCGTTAATTTAAGCAGACATTTTAAAACACTCTGATGATAAATCGAAGGTATCTATTTGCTGAA
Source organism: Neoceratodus forsteri (assembly GCA_016271365.2). Taxonomy (NCBI): domain Eukaryota; kingdom Metazoa; phylum Chordata; order Ceratodontiformes; family Ceratodontidae; genus Neoceratodus; species Neoceratodus forsteri. The sequence goes on from CM028135.1 coordinate 315,688,700, forward strand.
AAACAATACAATGACAATTTGACCAACTGAAATATGCTTCTACTTTTAATCACCATGTTCAAGTAACATTAAGAATCATGCAGTATGAATTATTATGTTTCTAAGCTTCTGAAGTACAGGAAAAATGACTGCGAAATGTAAGAGAAATAGTATCAGAAATGTAACATTTAGAGTCTGACTTGTTTAATCTGAAAACATTACACCAGGCGAAAAGTGTGGCAGCTTATTGCCATCTAATGACATCTGGTAAGTGCACAGTGTCATGTTATATAGATCATGGTGTATCTCACAGGACTTTAATTATAATTCATTGGGAAGCTTTTATGATTGAAAGAAGAAATTGTACAAAAGGAGACATGCCAAAAGCCCACCGCTGATATGGCTGTACAGCATATGACAGTGGGTCATGCCTAACATTATAAATCATCGTTTGGAACACCTTTTTTAGTGTTCACTCATCTTAACTTGTTTGGTTTTTAAACTAAAAATGCAAGTGAATAAATGTGCTGCTGACTTTGGCTCACAGAAACATTAAATCTGTCAGCAGAAAATGACAGTTTGGCCCAACCAGTCTGCCCATTCTATGCCAAATCCATCTCCACAAACCCTAAGTGGTCTCCAGTGACCCTTCTTCTTCTCTGTCTGTTTTTTTCAATATACCCCAAGTTTATCCCACACATGCATGAAGCCCACCCCCAACACACACACACACACACACACACACACACACACACACACACACATTGTTTTTCCCTCCACCAACTCTGCTGGCAGTCTGTTCCAGGCACCTACAACCATTTTGGGGAAGAAATATCTCTTTGCATTGCTTCTTCCCCTCTCAACATTACTACATGCTCCCTTGTGCTCCTTCTCTTTGGAAAGATACTTCCCTCCTGCTCCCTGTTTACTCCATGAGGTATTTGTAGGTCTCTGTCATGTCCCATCTTGCTTTCCTCTCTTCCAGGGTGCACGTGTTGAGATCCTCATTCTCTCCTCATAATGCTTCTCATGCAACCTCAACACAATTTTAGCTGCCCTCCGCTGGACTGCCTCTGTCTATGTCTTTTCTGAGGTGCGGCCTCCAAAACTGAACAGAGTATTCTGGGTGGGGTCCCACCAGCAAGCAAGACAGTGGAACCACCACTTTCCTCTTCCTGCTGAATATAATGCTTCCCATGCACCCCAGCATCCCACTTGACCAACCTGCTGCTTTGCCACATTGCCCTATTCACTCCTTTGTTACACTGCCCTGTCACCTAGAAGTAGTTGGATATGATAGCACAAGATCCCATTCCTGTTTAGTTACTGTCAGTACCTTTTCCTCATCCTATACTCAGTAAATGGGTTTCTATGCCCTAGGTGCATGATCTTGCACTTTTAGGCACTGAACCCACACTGCGATGCTTTAGTCCACTCCTTGAGTTTTCAAAATCGCTTCTCATTCTCTCCAACCCCTCCTGAGTGTACACCTTATTGTAGATTTTGATATCATCTGGCAAAGTCATACCTTCCCTTCTATTTTCTCAACACTGTTACTTATGAAGACAGTGAAGAAGACCTGTCTCAGTATTGATCCCTGTGGCACCCTGGTGGTAATTTCTCCATCATTTGAGTGAGTGTCATTTACCACCACCCTTTGTCTCCTATCCATTAACCAGTTTCTAACTCAGTTCACCACTTTGGATCCGATCCCTAAGCTGCTCAGACACAATCAGGAATGATATCATGAATAGTACACCTAAAATCCTCCAGTGACGCAAGCCTCTCTGATGGTGCTCAGCTACTTTTGTTAAAGAGAAAGAATAACTGAACAAATGGTTGACATAAGCAATAATCCTGGAGCCATTTGCTCCACAGAAGCACTCCTTCCTTATTAAAACTCTGCTACTGGGACTTGTCTCCCATACTTTTCAAGTTAAAATCTGTAAACCTGGATGGTAAAATCCTACATTACTGTCACCTCCTACTGCAATGCACTGCTAAAAACATAATTTACTAGCCTCCTGCTTGAAATAATCAAACAATGGAAACAATGTATCAAGATATAGAACCTAAGCATGCTTATTTCCCATATAATTGCATTTCTTTTAAATTATCAACCCCCTATATTTTTCCTACCATGCCACACCCAGTAAGGCTAGTTACATGTGGCACCACATCTTGGGTTTAAGGGGGCTAGAAGAACAATCTCTACCAGGGCCTACACCATACCCATTCATGAATTGGCTGGTGGCATTGCTTAGTGATATACCTGCTCGCTTCCAGTCTGAGGAGCAAAAAAACAGGGTCATTCTCAAATTTAGGGCTCTTGCAAAGCTGCTTTCAAACTGCCAGGCCAGCTATCTTGGCCTAACAAGCACAAAGGGTACATTTAATCCCCCTCACTAACAGTGGGTGCATGTTAACTGTTTCTGTAGTGCTCCACATTGTCAATGGGTAGTCATTACTGATGGGTATTATGCACCCCTACTAGGGGAAATGGCACAGCCCAAAGGCTGACTCATCCTAGAATGTTGGGCACATGAGCATTCCGGACAGCAGCAACTCTCCAGTCTTTGCAATGCCATTGAAGGGGAAACAACTAAAAAGATTCTCTGAAGACAATGAATGTATAGCTTGTGGGGCTGCAATTCTGCATAGCAGGTTGTGGCTACCTGGTGACAGGGAGCACCCCTAAATTATTTTATTTATTTATTTGAAAATCGGAAAATAACCTTTGAGTCACAGACTCTATTACAAAGGCTTCTCGTCCAGGTTACATGAGGGCAGTGGATTAACATACATCAAGGTAAGAAACAGGGCAGGACATTGTACATAGGAAATTTCACAGGATGTACCTCAAACATGGTACACGTTATAAAGCCGGCCAGAGACTGGCCATGGTTGAGACGCATAACAATCAATAACAGCATACATTGAGGTACAACTTATCACAGCAAGCCTAGAGGGTCATTGTTATACAAGTAGGTAGTACTGTTGTAAGCAATAGTCAAAAGTAGGGATAAAGAGCAAGAAGTATCCATCCAATTAAAATCAGAGCAGGTCTTAGTATAGTGGGAACTGTGCATTTGCACAGGGTCCCAATAGCAGAGGGGCCCCCAAATGACTCAGCTGTCCAGCTGGCCTCCTTTTTCCTGGTCCCCTGTGTCTTCTGTCTGAATTTCAGGAAGGAAAGTGCAAAAATGACACAGAACTAGTTGAAAATAATGACACAAGGAGGCCATGGTAGGGATGAGGATAGTCCTTGGGGGCTCCCTAACTTCTGATATGGGGCCCCAGCAAGGAAGTTCACAAAAGGCCTCAGGATAGCTAGGGCCAGTGCTGATTAAAATCGTAAGTAAGTAAATAATAATTTATTTGTTAGGCGCCCAATCCCAGGGTCTCTGGGCACCATACATTGGAACAGTAACAATAGTGTGAACAAATTATAACAGCAGTCAATTACAAATTACATTTTAAAAATTTTATAATAGGTTAAAACATTTTTAAAAGACATTCACTGGAAAAGCTAAGCTAAACAGGTGGGTCTTTAGGCCCCTCCTGAACACCTCCACCATAAGGGCCTCCCTCAAGGATCTTAGCAGCGAGTTCCAGAGGACTGGGCCGACCACCCCGAATGAGCGATCACCTGAGGTTTTTAGCCCGGTTCTCAGAACTGCCAGGAAGCCCTGGGTGGAGGAATGAAGGGAGCAAGCCGGGATGGCAGGAGTGAGGAGGTCTGACAGGTAGACGGGGCCCAACCCGTATAGGGCCTTATAGGTGAGCAAGCCCTCCTTGAAGAGAACCAGCCACCTGACCGGCAGCCAGTGCAGACCCCGCAGGACTGAGGTAGCATGACAGGACCTAGATAGCCCTTTCATCAGCCTGGCCACTACATTCTGCACTAGCTGCTGCTGGTGGTGGTTCCCTCCAATAACCCTGAAGTAAAGAGTATTACAGTACTCGAGTATGGATATTACAAAGGCATGCACCAGTGATGGCAGGTCCTTGGGAGGAATTAGGGGTTTAACCCAGGCGATGCTCATTAGGTGGTAAGAAACACTTTTAATGACAGCTGACACCTGAACTTCAAATGTCAGCTTGTGTTCAAGGACAACCTCCAGATTTTTCACCCTGGAGAATGTGATCAATGGGGTCTACCCCAGAACCAAACCTGTTGTCATCCTGGAGGCATCCCCATCACGCCTCGGAGCCAGCTCAATCATTAGCACCTCTGTCTTATCTGGGTGAAGTCGAGTTCATCCAATCCTGGCACTCAGCAAAGCATTTATTCAGCACATCGACTGCACCATTTGTCCCTGGTGCAAAAGACATGTACAGCTGAGTATCATCTGCATAACAGTGAAAACCCAGACTGTACTGCCTAATGATCCTCCCCAGTGGTGACATGTATACCAAGAACATCATTTGTGATAGGATCGAACCTTGAGGAACTCCACAGGCTAGATGCATTGGGGAGAAAGAGAAATTTCTCATCACCACACTCTGCCTCCTTCCCAAGAGAAAGGACTCAAACCAGTTGATGACAGTACTAGCAAGTCCACAATACTCTCTAAGGTGATCCAACAACACAGAGTGGTCCACGGTATCAAATGCTGATGACAGATCAAGGAGAACGAGAACTGACCATTACCCTCGATCTCTTGCCATGAGGAGGTCATTATGCACCCAGACTAGTGCTGTCTCTGTACTGTGCTTCATCCTAAACCCGGACAGGAATGACTCAAAGGTCTCCAGGTGTTCCTCAAGCTGCAGTGCCACTATCTTCTCAACAATCTTCCCTTAGAATGGGAGGTTGGAGATTGGTCTATAACTCATGCTGTTAATCTATGGCTTTCAAACTGGCTAACCTGCTCTTCCCTTATCACTGCCTGTGCTTGGATTGGAGGGGGGCACATCTGCCACATAGCTCTGGGGTGTCTATTTTAACAGATCTCCAATGTTACAAAAAAAAAGTGCCTCAGCTACTGTAAGTACCTGTCTTTTCTTTGGGATTTAAGATTAGGGCATTACCTGTGGTTTTCCCTCCATCATTTGGTGTTGGTACCCCCCTCCCAGTCTTATAGGGTCACATATTGGTGTATTGTGGCTGGCAGGTGCTTTTCTGTACTATTTGTTGTGGGGACAGGATTTCCTGTTTAAATGTCTCTTTCTGTTAAAAGGATCTTTCCCTTTTATTTTCCTTAGGTCTTGCAAATGTTCAAAAAAAAAGGTCACAGCCTGACTGCAAGCGTGCACCTTTTATTCTCTGATAGGATCAGAGTCCCCTTTTTCCTGAATTAGTGGTTTATCTTTTTCACAGGCTGTGTGGTGGTTTTCTCCATTGAGCCATGTGGTTTCATGTCATTTTACTTAGTCCTCCATGACTGTTGGGTGTGCGCCCCTTTTCTGTTCAGAGGCTTCCTTAGCCTCAACGTGCCTTTAATGCACCTGTGTGGTGCACACACCTCCTACTGTGCCAACATCATGCTCAGCATAGTGATGTCACACACATGCACCTTGAGAGAATGCATGTGCACCTGCACTTCTCCTGTGCAAGATGTGGCAGCTCTGTTTTCTGTTCTGTTTACCCCAACTGGCTGTTCGCATTCCCTCTTCTGGCATCCGGCTCAGTGGATAAGTGTATTCCTTTTGGCTCTTGGCCCTTTTTCCCTACAATAGGAGGTGACGATCATGGCAGTAGTACTATAGATTTAGCATTGGAAAAATCTTGATTTTAACCTTGGGCAGCTGCAGAGCTGTTTTCCTATTTTGGAACCATGGCATATCGGAGACCTCTGCTTTTCAATAGATGTAAGATCTGTAAAAAAGTAATGAGAACCTCTCCTCTGGGTTTCTATTGCCTGCATTGTTTTACTCAGGCTAATATGTCTCTTACTGTTCCCCCCAGTCTGACCTTGGAGCTGGGGGGGGGGTGTACCTGGTATACCAGTTGGTAATGGCAAAACAGAATTGTGTAAATCTTTCTTGTTGCTCTTAGAAGAGCTTTTGGGCCCCATTGTTCTGCAAGACATCCCATCAGACACACTCAACCCCGAACCAGTTCCTCAGGTCAGGGGGCCCACACAGGCATGTCCAGATGCACTGCTGCAGGACAGGGCTGCTACTATGGATCTTCAGGCAGACCCTGACCCTGACCATGCAGAGGGTCAAAATGAGGATGTTGAGTATCTTGGGGAAAATCCTGACCTTAGGAAGCTACTTGAGGATGTGGAGGATGAACCTTCTGAGGAGGAAGAGGAAAGGGAGTGGATGGAGCCAAAGAGAAGGATTCCTATCCCTCTCCTGTTTGATACCAAGTCTTTCTCCTGTCTGATAACTGAGGCATGTAGGACCTTACAGCTCAAGGAGGTGCAATCCATGGAGGCATTGGATGACAACCCTATCCTGTCCTCGTTCTTTTCTGCTCCAAAGTGTTTTCCAAACTTTATTCACTGTGACCAAATAATTGAACAGGAATGGGCAGGTGCGGATCAAATAAAATATCTGCCAAAAGCTAAGGTATGGTGTTTCCCTTTTTTGGAAGAAAATACCCACAAGTAGGAAACCTTTCCTCTGGTGGATAAGACAGTTCATAATTCCATCAGACACACCACTATTCCTATTGAAGGGCACTTGGCTTTAACGGATTTGCTTGACAAGCAGGTGGATGCTTCATGCATGACAGCCTTTATCCTCCAATGGCACAAACCTCCGCACTTCCTATGCCTCATTTATTATTGTCAGAGCCTTAAACTTGTGGGTTACAACACTGGGAAGCTTTGCTCCCCCCAATTTGGAGGGGTTGAGCATTTTGTAGTTGGTATCCATGGCCTCCACCTTCTTAGGGGATGCCACAGTGGAGAATTTGCATATGTTGGCTCGCTCCACTTACCACATTGTGTCTGCTATGTAAGGACTGTGGCTTCAACATTGAGTCACTGATCAGGCTTCAAAGACCAAGCTGTTTAGCTTAGGCTTCAAGGGAGGCTTGTTGTTTGGTTCTGGCCAGAAATGATATTTTGAAAGATATCCAGGATAAAAAGGGCCACCTTTCAGTGTCAAAACAACAGCAAAAGGCCGGTTCAGCTCAAAAGGTCCAGGAGGCAGCCACCAGAGGCAGTATCGAGGGGGTTTTCATCTCTTTCAGAAGTTTGGGAACCAGAGGAGTAAAGGAGCCTATTCTGGTTTCAAGAGCAATAGTAGCAGAGGAGCCCTTGGCTGAAGATGCAACAAAGGCCCAGGGCAAAAAGCAGGCACCTCAAAATGAGGGTACCCTGGCACATCTCTGCCTCACTTCCCTTGGTGGAAGACTGCACAATTTTTACCAAATATGGGTCCAGATGACATCAGATGCTTAGGTTTTGGAAATTCTTGCTTTAGGTTATACAATAGAATTTACAATTCCTCAAGGGGTGTTTCCTGCCATTCCCAGTTGCAAAGGCCCCTGTGAAAAGTCAAGCAGTGTCATAGACTCTGGATTACCTCACTCAAATTGGGGTGATTATTCTGGTACCACCCAGCGAGCAAGGCCAGGTATTCTACTTGATCAGTTTGGTACTTCCCAAGAAGGGGTTTCAGACCAATTTTGGATATGAAACACCTAAACAAGTTCGTTGGCCAAATGACCTTCAAGATGGAGTCCATGGGTTCAATCATCTGAGCTGTCCAGCTGGGGGATTATCTAGCTTCCATAGATCTGAGGGATGTTCCTTAGGTTCACAGTACTGAGACAGCACTTCCAGTACAAGGTACTCTTGTTTGGGCTAGCAACAGCTCCCAGGGTTTTCTTGAAGGTGCTGATAGTCCTGGTGGCTCATATCTGACAAGAAGAACATCATGTCTATCCCTACCTGGACAATCTACTCATTCAAGTGCCATCTGAGCCATTGCCAAAGATGTCAGTGACCAGAACTCTCGAGGTTTTGGAGTCCCACAACTGGGTGGTGAATCAGGAGAAGAGCTTTCTCGAGCTGTCACAGACCCTGGAGCACCTAGGAGCGGTGTTCAAGATGGATGAGAGAAAGCTCTTCATCTCACCAGCCAGGAAGGAAACCATGTTGAGAGAGGTTCAGTGGCTGAGGAGTCAATCTTCAGCTTCATCTCATAACCTTCTGCAAATTCTAGGCCTCAAGATGGCAGCAATAGAACTAGTTCTGTGGGCTTGCCTTCACATCGGCCCCTACAGAACAAATTGCTGTCAGCCTGAGATCTGATCTTGGAGGATTATCTCACCAGGATCCCAGGTTTACCATGACTGCAGCAATCTCTGAGTTGGTGGGTGAGTTTGGAGAATCTGAGCAAAGGGTCACCCTTGAAAGTCCCACCAGATTTGATTCTGACAACCAATGCCAGCCTGTTGGGTATGGGGGCAGTCCTGGGCCACATTCTCTTTCAGGGGAATTGGTCAGTGCAGAAACAGCACCTACACATAAACATTCTAGAGATGAGGGCTATGCTCCTCACTCTCCTTCATTCTCAAAGTCAGGTGCTGTCAAAAATCATGAAAATAAGGTCAGACAGTGCCATCACGGTGGTGTACATAAACAATCAAGAGGGCACAAGAGCAGGGAGATGCTGAAAGAAACCACTGATCTCCTCCTGTGGGCAGAGAAGAATCTTCTCTTTCTGTCAGCAGTTCACCTGTTCGGGGAGTTGAACATTCAGGCTGATTGGCTAAGCTGCAAAAATGTCCAACCAAAGGAGTTGATATTGAACCCAGAGGTGTTTGACCTTCTGTGTCAAAGGTTCAGTTGTCCTCAGATCGACCTGTTTGCCTTCAGCCACAATGCTCAAGTTCAACGGTTCTTCAGCCACTGCCAGTGTCCACAGTGCCTATTTTCTTGCTACTCACACAGCGCATCTTGTGGAGTACCTTGAGAAGGGGTTCTCCAAATAGGCAACCATCCACTTCAATACTGGCATCCTCATACACCAACTCAATGGAGTCTGGGTGAAAGCACAAGAGGGCTGATTTCCATTTCTCAGCAGGTAATGCCACCTTGGCATTCCCCAGGAAACATACAGCCTGCTGTATGATGTCCTGGAGATAGGCAGGGTCCATGGGCTTGCTGACATCCAAGCCCTCCTGCACCACATCACTCAAAAGAGCCAGCTGACCATCTAGGTCCAGGAGCTTGTACTGGACCATCTGCAGACTCTTGTCATGGCCCTTCTTTGGGTCCTTGACTGCCTTCCCAAGACAAACCAAACATTGTTAATCGAAGTCCAGTATGGTCCTGTAATGTTGCTAAGCAAACAAAAGCATTCCTGCTTAGACTTTTAATAAAGTCTCTGATCGTTACCCCCTTCAAGTGCCCTCCTCTTCAGGTTCCTGCTTTCGACCATTCCATGAGCCTGAAGTCTCAAACACCTGCTGGATCTTTTGTACTCATTTGCCTGCTTCACCTGGATCGGTGAATTGGAAAGTATGACCCCCATAATAGATCCGCAGTCGCACCGGCATCAGTAATGAATGTGTCACTCCTAGACTATTGAGAGTGGCGTGAAGTCCATCAAATCTTTTGTGGCAAACTGTCATAGCATACAATAGATCAGGGAAGCAGTATACAGTGTGTCCTTTGTAATTAAATTGGTCCACATTTCGAGCCGCCTGAAGAATCTGCTCTTTAATAGCTGCTCCTGTTGTCACCAGCAGAACAGTTCTTGGTAAGTCTCTGCACCACAGCTAATCATGAGGAAATGTGGTATGCCTTGAGAAATTGTGCTCCCAGATCCAGTGGTAGATGAAGAGCTTCAGGTAGCCAGGTCTTCAAAAAAGTAAGATTGGGGTCCTCTGACCCATCCATTTACATTTAAAATCTACCCCAGTACTCTAACTTCTTTAGGGTACTTTTTCAGTTCCACACAGTTACCTTGTACTGATCTATGCTGGCATGGTCCCTTTAACAGTTATGTTGCTCATTATATTTGAAAGTTATACCAGTTTATTGTAATAGTTTCCAGCTTCATAGTATGGAGTTGTTAATATAACGTGATGATTATATTTGATGCTAGAGTGTGTGAGGGCACACTAACATTGTAGATTTCTCTTTATGTTTGGTAAATGGGTCTAATCAATGCTGGTTGTTGAATTTTACCATATTTCCAGTTGCACATGGACTTGGACTGATCACCTTGCTTGTAACAGTGTAGCTATTTGTACTTTATTAATATGGTTAATAACTATAACATTGGAATACCCCCATTTCTGTAACAGTATGCTTAGACTAGCTCATTCTATACAAAGCTTCCTATAGCTATACTTGATGTCTGGCATTTGTGACATGTAACTATGTGTTTATGTGAAAATAAGAAAACATAAAGTTTAAAAAAAAAAAAGTCCAGCATTGTGGCCATCTTGTAGGGGAGTGACAGCCTAGGGCAGTCCCTTTGAAGCTTGCACTGCACCTTCCTGTCCAGAGCCTTCTGGAGTCTGGACACAAAATAATCAGATACCACAGGTAGCAGGACCCACTCAAAGGGGCGATTGCCCAGGGCATTGAGATCAAAAGGTTGCTTCTTGTTGCCCTGGTCAGATTCCTCTCTGTTGTCATCACTGTTGTGCAAGAGATCAGGATGAGCCACCTCTGTAAGCCGAGTACAGTGTGGGGACTTGTCCAAGTCTGAATTAGAGTCCAACCCCCCCTCCTGTGAAGGTCTGGCTCCGCCTCAGGTTGGACTAATGATCGGGGGGGAATCTCGGGTGTTTGGGGTCGACCAATTGCTTTGTCTTCTTAAGGGCTTTTCTAGCCCTAGGCCTTTTTTTGCCCCAGGGGAGCCCAATGTCCTCAGCTGCCCCCTGGTCATCTCTGCCTAGTAAAATATTTCCTTCTGATTTTGGGGTCACAAAAACAGCATCCTGGGATGCCCAGTCGTCAGAGGCCACTCTGTGCCTGTATGGAAGTTCTCACCCACTTTTATACCTCTGCATCTTATGGCCCTTTTTGGGCCCATCCTTCCACCTCCTGCTTGTGGAGATATCCCCTTTGCCGCTCTCTAGGGACTTCAGTGATGATGTGACTCTTTTTCCTTTTTGTGGATGTGTTTCTCACCTGTTTTACCTCCAAGGGAGGAAAAACCACTTAAGTCCAACTCTCACTCTCAGTGGGACCTGCTATGGGAAACCGAGTGGAATATGTGCCATGGTTTCCTATCCATCAATTTATGTATTTATTTATTGAAATCTCAGAATTAATACCTTTGAGAGTGACAGCTCATTTACAAAGGTTCCACATCAAAGGAAAACAGGTAATTGACAAGATACAGCACAGAGTACAATAAGTAGTAAAATGGTAAGAAAACAGTATATACAAATTTTTCCATAAGACTTAGACAACAAAACAAACATAGCATATACCTAAGGTACATTGTCGTAACATGTTACAGAAAATAGGTTGCAAGGACTAGATTACATAACCATTCAAGTTATTGTAGCACAAAGAGAAAGTGGACGTACCAGGGAAAGAGGGGTTATGGGATGCAGGGGCTACAGTGCAAAATGGGTGAGGGAAGGTAGAAGTGGAGCCTCTAAGAGAAGTGGGAGGGTTGAGGGTTGGGAACAGGAGCCACCCTTCAGGTATGGTGGGCAATAAGACAATGAGAAAGGGGAAGGAGGGCTAAGGGAGAATTAGGCAAGAGAAGCCACCCAGCGGGTTTAGTCATAGGTGGAAGAAAAGAAAAATGAGTTAAGGGGATAAAGGTCCTAGTAGAGTGGGCCTGAATAGGAGGGTATCGAGAGATTAGGAATAACAAGCAAGGAGCCACCATGAGGGTTTTAGTCAGCGTGGGTTGAGGGAAGATAATATGTAGTAGGAAAAGAAGTGGGGTAAGAGGAAGTTGTAATAGAGAGATGGGATTGGATGTTAAGTGTAGGGAGTGGAGGGGTTTAATGCCATATTTGTTTAGGAGAAGAATCAGCCTAGAGTGGCTCCAGGTTATTAGTCACAATTACATTTGCTGAGGGTAACAAGATACGCTTTCAGTTTGGTTTTGAATTGTCCAACTTTGGTTACAGAATCAGATCTGTGCTTAGAGAGTTTAGCCATTCAGGGGTCCTGAACTCAAAGGATCTCCGTCCTTGTGAGGTGCAGTGAAATGGGATGTGAAAGATGGCATTACTAGTACCTCTGGTCATTCTAGTGTTGGTAGAGTGACTAAGGAGTCTCTGTACACCAGGGAGTACAAGGCCAAGAGTTATTTTTTTAGCAAGTGGACAAACTTGATAGTGAATCCTGTTATTCAAATTAAGCCATTCCGTCATCAAGTAGAGCACACATGTGTGAGTTAAATTATGTACACCCAGGACTAGCCTGCAGGCTTTGTTAAGTGCAACCTTAATTCTTTTTAGGGCAGTATCAGTGCCAGCACCATAGACAACAAGACCAGAGTCAATGATTGACAAGATCAAGCTATTGACAGCGAGTTTTATAGCAGATTCTGTGAGACAGTGTCAGTGCCGATAAAGTTGCCTGATTCTGGCATTAGCTGCCTTGGCAATATGGTCTATATGGAGCCCATAGGATAGGGAGCAATCAAGGATGACTCCAAGGTATTTAAAGTTACTAACCATGTCTAGAGTCTCTTTCTTGCTGTTGTGAATTTTGAGGGGGTAAGACTTATGTCAGCTTTGATGGGAGGAGAACAGCATAGTCTTCATTTTTCTGTAGTTCAGTAAAAGCCTGGAGTTTATTAACCACTCCTCCACTTCACTGAAGTCAGATTACATCATACTCCCTAATGCTTCCGGATCAGAGTGGCATGTGTACAACACAGCATCATCTGCATAAAGGAATGTTTTGTGCTGGCATGCTTTAGGAAGAGCATTCAGAAACAGGCTAAATAGCAAGTGACCTAATATGGAGCCTTGGGTTACTCCTGTGGTAACATTGTGATGGTCAGATAGAACATCAAGTATCTTGACCTGTTGCATTCTATTGGAGAGGTAGCTCCAGAACCACCCCACTGACCCAACTGATAAGCCTATGTTCGCCAAGTGGCTGAGTAGTAATTCATGATTCATGGTATCAAAGGCCTTGGTGAGGTCAATAAAGGTAGCCCCCACCAAGAGTCCTTGATCAGAAGCATCATGGATATAGCCTGTGAACTCAACTAAGGCTGTAGTAATGCTATGAGACTTTCTAAATCAGTGCTGCTGTGGGCATTGAAGGTTGTACTTGTCTAGGTGTTCTACAGTTTGATCATACACTATCTCTTCCAGGGTTTTCAAAAGAGGGGAGAATTGAAATAGGCCTGCAGTTGGTGAGACTTGTCCTATTACCATTTTTAAAGACTGGAGTGACCACAGCAGCTTTCCAGATTTGTGGGAATTTACTTGTAATGAGGGTTAGATTAGGATTTTGGTTAAGGGGGAGAGCAGAACATCCAGGGTGAGTGCTACTAGCTTGAGGTTAAGTGAGTCACTATTGTATCTAGGTTTCCCTAGTGCTTGTGTTAGATATTTTTTTGCCTCACCTGTAGTAATTGTCTTAAGATAGAAGGGAGGGGTTGCACTTATAGATGTGGTGGTTCTAATATTTGTGTATGCACCTTCCTGGGTTAGAAAATAGCTGAGGGGAAGTACTCCGCTAAGGTTGGTGAAAGCCTTATTAAATGCATCTGCAATGTCCTTGGGATCTTGGGTGACTTCTCCATTTATATTGAGCTATAGAGGGAGGAGTTTTACTGGCTTTCCCAGTTAAGGTTTTGATATTCTCCCAAAACCTATGTCTAGGGGTAGGCGAAAGTTGTGAATTACACTTTCACGGAACTGTCACGAAATTTTGGAAATTTCGCAGAAATTGTGGAACTTTCACCATTGGCGAAAGTGGGATTTTCCGCAGAATATCGTCGAGTTCCGTGGACTTCTTTTGCAAACTGCGGAAAAATACATAAAAACTGCTAAATGTATTCTAGCCATAGTTTAATGAACTGTCAGTGAATGATTGCCTGCTTGTACAACCGTGTGGTCATTCACTGACAATTCCATGGGCCACTGGTAGTGGAGGAGAGAGGAGTGCTGCACTGGTGGACTCAGGGCAAGCTGGGGAGGGGTGTGGGGTGGTGACAGATGAACTGTCAGGGTGGTGGCTGGGGGGATCCAATAGGCACCAGGGAATTGGGATTATTTTTTTTTTTAGGGATCTGGGGTGAGGAGGTCCACTAGAGACCAGAGAATACTGGGAATAGAGGGGGATGAGTTGACGGACTGCAGGCTGTTTCTTTTGTGGAATAAGAAATCCAGGTTAGGGAGGGGGTCCACTAGACATCAGGGAAATAAAATGTTTTAGGGGCCATGATCGGTGGGTGGAGGGACACTAGAAACCTTGAGGGTCCAAGGAAGGGATTGGAGGTATTTACTGGGACCCCTGATCAGTGGGGGGTGGATTAAGGAATTAAACTGCAGTTAAAAAAAGCCTCAAACATGACCACTGGCAATGATCCTTTCTGCGGATTTTTTTCTGCAGTTTAATACATTAACCCGCAGTTTTTTATATTTTTCTGCAGTTTTAAGGCGAAACTTCTGTGAAACTTCCTAAAATTATTTTTGAACTTTCGCGGAAGCGAAATTTGCACTTTTGCCGAAATTCTGCTGGAGGAATTTTTTTTTCGCACATCCCTACCTACGACTATCACCCCAGGAGTTGCTTAACTCACTTTTGAAATGGGATCTCTTAGCTTGATGTACGGCGCTGGTGCATTTATTCCAAGTTTCTTTGTACTTTTGAAGGTCAGTGGAAGATCCCGTGCTTTTGGCTTTGCGCCACCGGTTGTCCCTTGACCTCACAAGATCAAGGAGCTGAGGTGTGATCCAAATCTTACCATTTGATTTTCTGCATTTCATAGGGAGCATAATGGTTGCAAGATGTATTAAAAATGTTGATGAAGCACTCAAGAGCTGAGTCAACATCGTCAGCAGCACAGACAGCAGGCCAGTCTTATATGCTAAGGTGGGTTTTAAGGGAGGCAAGTTACCCTTTCTTTAACACTTGTGTGGTAATAGTTTTGGAAGGGGATTTTGGGACCTTGTTGGACCATGTGCATAAACTGGCAAGTGGTCACTGATGGTATCAGGAAGTACAGTAGTACTGATTATTCTTTGTGGCTAGTTGTTATTAACCAATCTAAGAGAGTGCTTGTGCCGGTGTGATAGTTTACTCGCATGGGGGACTGTACAAGGTGGAACATGTCTATAGCTGCGATAGCATTCTTATACAGTACCACCTCAGGGGGATAACCAATTAATATTGAAGTCCCCCATTATAATAACCTCAAAGTTGCTGTGGAGTTCTGATAGGTAATCAGTGGCTAGTTTAAAACCAGTTGCCTGATATTTTGGAGGAATGTATACAGACACCAGAGTTAGGCACTTGCCCTGGGCACCGAGCTGCAACTGGATTGCAAGTAGTTGAGAGCTATTCCCAGTAGGTGGAATGGGGAGTGCTCTTCCATCGAGTGTGTCTTTAACATAGATTACTATCAGAAGAAAAAAAAGCTTAGAAGGGAGTCACTGTCTGGATCCTCCCATCTGGCCACACTTTGGGTATCTTTCGCCTTGCCGCAGCTCTGGTCCTCTGTAGCCACTGCAGTAGACAGGTTGCTGGATCTCAGTGCTGCAGTCTCGGATGTCTGCTGGTCAAGCCAGTGCATATCCACAGCTGCGTTAACAAGTTCAGCCCAACAATCTGTGGTAATGGAGGGTCCCTCAGCTGAGGCTTAAAGAAGAGGGTCAAATATTCCTATGCAGATAGGGGTGGGAATTACACACTGGAGGTGCATATCCTGCCTGTGGAGCTCTGCATCTGTGGACTGATGCACACTGGTGGCATTCACGACTGCCGGCCACCTGTCTGCAGCCCCACCCCCCCGGTATGCAGGTTTGTGCAGGGCGGACAGGGGTGGGGTTGTGTTCCCAGGTGGGCGGCCAATCCAGAGACCTGCCTGGGACATAGAGTGGATCCCCCTCGCATTATGGTGCAGGACTGGGTTCATGAATGTGTATCCATGCACTGTGGGGTTGGCCGCTGTCAGCAGAACCTCCACCGCCCTGGAACACAGGGGGGCACCACAGGCTTGCAGAAGAGACAACCTTCCCCCCCCCGCACCATCCACACCTCCCCTGATCTTCAGAAATGCTGTGGCCATGGGCTGCCATGGGCAATGCCTACCGCACACCTACCCCAACACCTGCACCAGGGCTTATGTGTGCAGGGGGTCCATGCTGCAGGGACGGGGGGGACTGCTACTGTTGCAGTGAGGGAGTTCAGGATCGGTTGTATTGGGAGAGACCCTGTGGGTGTGTGACTATGGCTACGTACAGCCATTACAATAGGGTCCCCCCTGCCATAGCCTGCATTGTCCTCTGCACCCCTGCAGACAGCACTACACACGGTAGTGAATGCCGCATAGCCATGCTCCCCACCCACCCACGGCGCATTGCTGTCCGTGCGGCCGGGGGTCAGGTCCATAGTGGCTGTGCACCCTCAGTTGTTCATCCTGCACAGGTGCACAATGGGCGCAGAGTGGCTATGCGCCACAGATATGCAACACGCAGCCACTCCGCCCCTTTGTGCATAGGGGCCAATATGAGACAATCTTTCTAGGAGTCAGAGCCGTAAAGTCAAAGAGGGCGATTTACACCTTTTTCTTTTTTACACGCTCATCCTTACTTGAGGAGCTGACCGACTATCTTCACCTAATTAGCGCAATTAACACTTTTCACTCACAACTGTGCTCACTTCAGCAGCCACTCCCACCTGCAGATATTCATAAAATCTGGTAGTGGGAAAAAGCCGTTAATGAATGAAGTGCCACTGTACACGTCAACTTCCATGCTGCCACCATTGTGTGACTAGCAAAAAAGAGGACGTGTTTCATGTACTTCACTCCTTTACATCCTCACGACATAATGGGAACACAGAGGACTATGGGGGGATATGTGGACTCCAGTTACAGCCATTTTTACCACAGTACATTTGCATATTTTTCTTGCTGCTGTGTGGCGTGAGTAAAAGAGAACATGACACCATAACTGGAGCCTCTGTATGATGTAAACTACTGTATGTATATTACTGTATTTACTGAAATGCACACCACAGACACCTGATTTCTAGTTTTGTAAATGGTACTCAGCTTGTTTGTATGGAAGTCCTGATATTTTTCAGATATGAACTCGGGTTTGTTTACCTGCTTTTGCTCTAATTAATAATTACATTTCACTTCAGTGGTACAAGCATTAAAGAAGACAGAGTTCACATTTTAAATACTGGAACATTTCAAGATCTTGATATGTGGAAAACTTTCTCGTTTATTAAGTCTGAGTCTACTTAACATGTGCCCATAGTAAACATCCTTCTAACCTATATTCTGATGCACATACTTACTTGTATTTGAGATATGGCTCAAGAAGAGTTTGTTCTCCTTACAAAATTATCCACAATAGTGTGCAAAAACTTCCTCAATTGACTTCTGTCATGCATGTATTTGAAAATACATTCGGGGGGTGCTAAATGAGTAGTATAGTGATCATTTAGCAAAATATTGAGCAACCTGCTTACTGCTAATATTCTATATGGAGCAACGCAGTTTATTTGTTATAGACTGCATATGATGCCATTGTTTCTCAAAGCATAAGACTGCATATGATGCCGTTGTTTCTCAAACCATTTCTAAAATATCTGCATGCTAATTTATGGGCACAGACCTTTCTCTGCTCATCTTGGGGATGACTAATGCTGGTGCAGAATAATTTCCATCACCCCTGACGGATGTGATGGCTGCAACACACAAAGTGTTTGTTGCGACACCACGTGAGCCTGCACTGATGTATCGGAAGGCTATGTAAATGTAGTCTCCTTCCCTGGTGTCTAGCACAGGATGGTGGAATGCCCATGGGGAGAGCACAACGGACACTGTAAAGCAGACATAACATTTTGTTCTTCAGGACTGGGCTGCAGGCTTCCCTCACAGGGTGCAGGGCTGGGAGGCAAACTGGGTTAGTGACACAACAAACAAGCCAGACATTAACATACAAAAGGCAATTGATAACCGTAAAAAGATCCTTTAATAAAGAACTTGATCACTCCATGGAACTTTTTCTTAAAGGGTCTGCAACACACCCCATTGGTGAGAATAATAAAGGCAGGAGGTGGCGCAATCCGTCTCTCTGGGTGTATAGAGCCATCACTCTGAAGCTCTGCCCCTTACATCTGCAACCTCTTTATATGCTCTCCTTGCAGGTGTTCCCTCAGAAAACTGAACTATATTACATTTGACACCCCCTAAGATAAGAACCCATGTTGGATCCACATCCATGCTATATGCACTACCCACTTTGTGGAACTCCTTGCAAAAAAACATTAAAACTTAGGCATACTCTTGGGATGTGTACCTTTAAGTCTCTGCTTAAACTTGTTTTGCAGACAAAGGACAAGTGCACTTGCTTTGCAAAATAATGGGCCCATCTCCTAAAGAGGCACTCCTGCACTTATTGCTTCCACCATTTTCTACCCTCTCCCTTCCCATATCTGTCTCTTGATCTCTTGCTGCTTATTCCCCATACTCTTACACCTCATTCCAGCAACTCTTCCTATTCTCCCACTCTTTTTAGTGTTAGTTCCCTTCCTGTAATTATTTTGAGTTGTACCTGCACATTATCTGTCTCATATCCCTTGTACAGTTAGCATTGTTTTTTTGTATCTTCTGCCCTGATTTTTATGTATGACACCTAAGCAAGCTGTACTTTCACATTTCTTGTTTTGTACCATAGTTTTGTTACCGCTGTTGTTGAATCTGCCATTGTGATTATTAATTCTATGTACCTCCTATGTCTGTTATAGGGCTGGGCGAACTGTTCCATCCGAAATCCAGACCCCCAGATCAAACCCATTTTTTCTGCATGCCTAAGTTACATGCAGTTGTCTCTGAAGGCACCAGGTGAAACAAAGAGTGAGGAGAAGAGGGTGGAGCCAAGCCCAGGATCCAGAGGACCACAGTGGCAGGCACGTGGTGGGGAAATTTGAGTGTGGGTTGTGGCTGCTGTGGTCAGTCGGTTGGCAGTGTCGTCATCTGGTCAGTCTGTTCTCAGAATGCAGAACTAAGCAATTGAGCCACGAAGATTAAAACACAGCTGTGTGGTAAAGTACTGCCATTCTTTCATGTACTTGCTTAAAGTGTATTCTTGGTTTCACTGTGGCTGTCTGTGTACAGGCTCAGGACATGGGCATGCTGGCAAAATAAATGTTGACTAAATTGTGCCATCCAGAGCAGAAAAAGAGAGAGAGAGAGAGTAGATTACTGGGGGCCAAAGAGTAATGTTATAATCCCAGAAATCACAAATAAAGTGTATTCTTGGTTTCATCGTGGCTGTCTGTGTACAGGCCCAGGGCAATGGCATGCCGGCAAAATAAATGTTGGCTTGTGCCATCCAGAAAAGGAGACAGAGAGAGAGAGAGAGAGATAGACTAGACTACTGGAGGCCAAAGAAAAATTTTACAGTCACAGAAATCCCAAATGAAGAAATTAAACTTGGCCCCAGTGTGGCAGTGCAGTATGTGTACACTGTAGTGTACAGGGCAGGCAGGCAAAACAGTGCTTGCATCTGTTTGT
The DNA here is from genome assembly GCA_016271365.2 of Neoceratodus forsteri. Lineage (NCBI taxonomy): Eukaryota > Metazoa > Chordata > Ceratodontiformes > Ceratodontidae > Neoceratodus > Neoceratodus forsteri. The sequence continues at coordinate 315,708,284 of CM028135.1, forward strand.
CTGTCTCCGTCTCTCTCTCTCTCTCTCTCTCTCTCTCTGCTGGTCCTGGCACAGTCAGCGTCATGGGCCTGAGCTGGATATGCCACCAGTACAGCCTAGACATGAAGCAGCTAGCAGTTATTGCTTTTATTTTGCAGTTTTACTGTAATTTTTATACAAATCATGCATTAAATTGTTTCCTTTGGGCCTCTGTATTAAACATGACCTACTTTGACCAATGTTATGCATTTTTTCAAATATTTGTCTATAAATCAGAACTAATCAGAATAAATTAGAACTTCACTGTGTTCCAGTTCTTATTTAGTGAGGGTCAGAACTTCACCGAGTTCTCCCAGGCCTAGTTTGTTTGTCCTTCCAGGACCACCTCGCAAATGAGTTGTCTCAATAACACTACCTGTAATAACTACCAATAACAATAACACATCCTGGCAAAAATAAAATTGAATTGAATTGAATAAGGCACTGAATCAAGGAGTCTGCTGTGTCAATGTCCATGCATTGTCCTTGAGTCCATGTATCCAATGTCCCTGTTTAGTAAAGGTGGCCCATGCAACTGCCACTGGCAACATTCAGCATACCATCGATCCCCTTTCAGCAGTTTACACTGTAACCCTTTGGGCAGTTTTAACTCTCTATGGGCAGGTTCCAACCCAGCTTCTCTTTTCACTGGCTACACTCTCTCTATTTGGCAGGCTTTCACTGACATCTACACAATCACAGGTTCAAATCTCATTTCTAGAATGCAGTCCCATACTCAAGGTGACTGCAGTTCCCTTACTGTGAGCTGACCCACATCTTATATGATTCCAGTGGAGCTGCTTCACTCCTGCTGAAGCAAGCAGTAAAGACCCTGGGAGCTGCCCTCTTCAACACTCCCCAGTAAGTAGCTGTAATATCAGTTCTCTGCCTCCATTTCTCTACCAATGCTCAATGGCTGGTGGTGCTTCCCATCTTGGGCATGAAGTCCCTTTTTTCCTCTCAGCAGATTCAATCCCCATTGTACTAAAGACAGACAACTCTCCCACTCCTCCTCCTAGACAGTCAGCACTCTCCCATGTGGGTCTCGTTCTCTAGGGCCACCACCAGTAGGTCTCTGTTGGGTCCTACACACCAAGAATCAGCTGACACTTGGAAGTAGACAGTCTCCTCCGCTCCTGCCTTCAGACTGACTTCTTCAGCCTGTGCTCTTCCACATGGCCCAAATGAGCCCCACCCTCTGGGGGTACTCCCAGCCAATGTCTGACAAGCTCCCCCAAAGAAAGAAAAATTTTAACTTGTGAAGGGTTTATGCCCAGGGACTGTAAAAAGGGATAAATGCTTCCAAACTAACCCGATGTAGGCTTTCTTACTAGAGGGCTACAGTTCTCCCCCCTTTTAAAGCTCAACACCCTTGGCGAGCATCCCAAGGCATCTACCAGCAATCCCCCCACCCCATGGTGGGAAGAGTATGTGCAATCCCCTTTTCCCTAGGTCCCAGAGAAGCTCACATCTGCCTCACCATGAAGGTAGCAAAACTCGCACTACACTAGAAATGGGGCCCCCTTGAGCTTGATGCACCAAATCTGTTTGAGCTCCCTTGGCTGCCCACCCCCTGGACCCTCAGGATGGATTGCCCGAGCACTCAGTGAGTGGCACCCCAGGTCTACATGTCTGATAGCACCCATCCAAACTCTGCCTAATTGAATCCTGCTATTAAAACTGCCTACCTAAAGACTGCCCAACTTTCCTATCTTGTCCAAGAAGAGACAGTTGCTTCATACGTTCCCCCTTGATTAAACACATATCCCCTACAACTGCAATAGATAAAACTGAAATGATGTTACTGGTCCAACGGGATTCTGAACTGATGTAACCATGATGTAAGCATTTTTTTGTTTTCAGACATGCACTATTTAAACATTAAGTATTAACACTCTTGCTTATCATGCTCATGGGATAAATGCAAAGGGCAAAAGTATAATCCAATAAGTTCAATGATGTCTTAGATCATCTAGCTAGTCCACTATGACAACAACAAGAACAAGAGTGGTTTCACCCATCTGCTGATCTCCAGTGGATGGCACATCACATGGCAATTCTGGAGGATGTAATGCCATCCATGCTGAGTGTCTCATCAGTGGGAAAGGTAATACTGAGAGTCTGGCTTGGTACAGGGATGCCCAAATGAGTCTGTGGCTTTCTCCCTATATCGGGCTTGGCCTCCATCCAAATCCTGGATCAGGGTATAGTGCTTCATCAGGGTCAGTCCCTCATAGGTGCTACTCATACAAATTCCCTTCACAACCCTCTGAGCCTCTGGCAGTGCTATGGTGGAGCTGTAAACATCCAGCCCTTGCTTTCAGTAGATTTTCTGGACTGTGGCACTGTACACCCATTCCTTCCTCTTCTGCTCAATTACATCCCAGATATGCTTCAGCAGGTACAGGTACTCATACTGGGGGTAGCCCCCATTTAATTTGTTTCCAGACTATCCTCTCTGCCTGAGGCCACTCCAGAATTCTTCTTACAGTGGTCTGAGGTGCTTTTCCTGGAGGCAGAGGCTCACCCTCTCGGTACCTCTGTTCCTGATGCTCTCTCTCTCTAGCTCTCTTCTAGATGTTCCAGTATGGGGCTCAGTTTTAGGGGTTGCACCCGATGGAGGCTCCCCAGGCAGTGAAAGGTCCTCTGAATAGTAGTCCACCATGGTAGCTCAGGATGATTCTTCCTCCCACTCAGCCTCCACCTCTATGTCAGGCTTCTTTTGTCTAGGAGCTGGATCCTTGTTGCTTACACCCTTGCCATGGGCGAATGACTTGTCAAATTGCTGGCTGAGGGAGCGGCAAACAGAACAACTGAGAGGTCAGACTGATGGGTGGCTGTGGTTTCATGCTGCTGTGGCTGTTCTAGTTTTCCCCTAGCCATGTAAGAACTAAAGTCCTCGGGGGTCAACAACTTAGGGGATGGTGCCACTTTGAGGACAGGGAAACTGCGCCCATAACTGATCAGAGGGCTCTTTGTTACTATGGCACTGGCTTGGGGGGATGGGCTGTCTTGTCAGCTGATGCAGCATCATCTGATTCTCCCACCACGGAGTGCAGTCCCAAGGACAGTCTCCCATCCCACTGCAAAGGTCTCCTCTGACTCAGCAGTTGGCGTAGATGGGTTCTCCCACCTCCAGAAACCAATTGGAGTTATCAAACCATGTTCTTAATGCCTCACATCATGGCACTATGTACACACCAGTATGAACTCTACTTCTGGACACCTGTAGTTACATAGAGTGCACTCCCAAGAGGGGACCAGTTTTTCCATGGTCTCACAGCCACTTGAATAACTTCATGGGCAGTTTTAAGCATTGGTTAATGTGATCACACTCTAAAAGAACAGTAAAGGAAAAGATTATCACTTGCCAGTCCCAACTCACTTACTCAGTCTTTCAGTTCCCCACTTGTGCTTGATACAGTCTAGGTGAACCAAATTCAATTGGGCTTAACTTTGTACTAGGCCTCCTCAATTCTGACCAGCAGAACAGATGAAAGTACTTACTAAGGTGCAATCCACAGAAAGTCTAGGTGTACTGACACAGGCCAGCCAAATGGGCACAGATGTACCAGGGAAAAGACTTTACTTTTTGACACAGGAAAATAATAAAGCTGGTGCTGAAAATAGATGCCCATGCAGCAACTCTGAATAGACACACTCCCGCAGAGCACCCAGCAATCTTCTGCTACATCCCTTTTTTGCACAACAGTCTAATTCCTTATATGAGTTGCAGTTGGTGTTCCATGCATTTGCTTAGCCCCCATATGTTCAGGCCACAGGTCCCCTTCTACAGTCCAGCAAGGCATGGAATTCCCCAGTTCCCCAGTGTCTTCTTGCATTTAACCTTTCAACAGTAAAAGTCCAAAGCAGTTCATAATTTCACCCAGTCACCACTGGGGAGCCAATTTAGGGTGAAGGGACACTCCAAATCCTGGATGAACGCCCACTTGTAGCCATTCTCCCCAATGTCTAGGGGTATGATGATGGAACGTCCATGGGGAGGTGGCAACCACAATGAAAACTGTTAAGCTGACTTATGTTTTGTTCTTCAGGACTGGGGTTCAGTCTTCCTTCATTGGGTGTGGGGCTAGGAGACAAACTGGGTTAGTGACAAAACAAACAGGCCAGACATTAACATCCAAAAGGCAATGGATAACAGTAAAAGGATCCTTTTTTTTTGCTCCCTCCCTGCACCCTGGCCAGCCACTCCTTTGGGTTGCCTAGAACCTCTACTCCACCCACCACCTTCACCTGCCATCTGCCGTCCCATATTGGTAGTCTCCCCTTGGTAATCTGACATATTTCTTCATCGGGTGGATCCTCTCCTTCCAGTGAGGATGCCCTGGTAGGCATAACCAGTTGGCTGGGGTGCTGCTGGGATCAGTCCAGGCTGTCCATGGCTGTGAGGGTTTGGCGGCCATCATCCGGTCAGCTGGGGTGCCATTTTTCAATTTTCTCCCCTTGGGAGCATGGTGTGCTACTGACATCAAGGCACAAGCTGACATCCGGCACACTCACCTATTCAGCGGGGCCCAATGCATTGCTGTTCCACCTGGCCTCCACCAGGAGTCAGCAAACACCAAACCACAGATCCCCCTCCCCAGGGAGAAGGCGAGCAGTTGTCAGATGCTCAAGCCTTCTCCCCTCAGCCGGCCCTCCAGTGCCTGAGTCTGTTCCTGAACCTGGGTCACTGGTGTAGCAGGCGGAAATCCAACCGCTGTACCACCGGGCCATAAAAGGATACTTTAATAAAGAACTTGATCACTCCATGGATCTTTTTCTTAAAGGGTCAGCAACACACCCCATTAGGTGGAATAATAAGGCACTGGACTGAGGATTCTGCTATGTCAATGTCCGTGCATTGTCCTCAAGTACATGTATCCAGTGTCCTTGTTCAGCAAAGGTGGTCCATGCAATTGCTATTGGCAACATTCAGCATATCATTGATCCCCTTTTAGATGTATACACTGCAACCATTTGGACAGCTTTAACTCTCCACTGGCAGATTCAAACCCAGCTCCTCTTTTCACTGGCTACACACTCTAAATGGTAGGCTCTCACTAACATCTACACAGTCACAGGTTTGAGTCTTATTTTCAGACTGCAGTCTCATACTGAAGGTGACCACAACCCCCTTACTGCAAACTGACTTACATCTTCTATGGTCCCAATGGAGCTATTTCACTCCTCCTGAAATGGGCAGCAGAAACCCCAGGAGTCATCCTCTTCAACACTCCTCAATGACTAGCTGCAGTATCAGTTCTATGCCTCCATTGCTCTCCGAGGCTCAATGGGTGGTGGTGCTTCCCACCTTGGATGTGAAGTCCCTTTTTTCCTTTCCACAGATTTGATCCCTGTAGTGCTAGAGGTAGGCAACTCCCCCACTCCTCCTCCTCCCAGATGGTCAGCACACACCCCCAAAGGGGGTTTCATTCTCAATGGCCTCTGCCACATACTTGTTAGGTCTCCGTTGGGCCCTACACACCAAGAACTGGCTGTCACTTGGAAGCAGGCCATCTTCCTCACTCCCACCTTCAGTCTCACTCCTTTAGCCCAAGTTCTTCCACATGGCCCAAATGAGCCCTACTCTTTGGCAGTACTCCCAGTCAATGGCTGACATATTCTCCTGAAGAAATAAAAATGTTAACCCATGAAGGGTGTAAGACCAGGGACAATAAAAAGTGATAAATGCTTCTAAACTAACCCATTGTAGGCTTTCTTCCTATAGGGGATTACATAAACATGTGGCTGAAGCGCAGCAGGTGGAGCAGCAGCAGAGAAGCAGAGACTGCAGTGTTTCATTTCAGGTAGTGTAAACAGGCATCAAGAATTGGGGGTGTCCAGAATCAGCATTTGCTCTGCTTTCTCAGAGGGACATGTTCCAGAACTACAAGTCCTATATATGGGAGGTCCTCACCTATGTGAGCAACCCTGCTGAGTACATCTGTACATGAGAAACCTTAGGCACTCACCATGACTGTGTCCACATTGGACTGAACCCTACTGCCACTTTGCAGGTGAGTGACTGATCTACTGGAAAGCTTCAGTGTGCCATCAGGTTGGAGGGTTTTGGGATACTACTGCAGTCTTGTCAGAAGAAAAGAAATAAAAGAGACAATTAGAAACCATTTTACCAACATGCATCAAGAATCATGAGGAGTGAGGACCCCACCAGAGGCTGGAGTTCTCACTACCAGACTGAGTATGTGAACCTTGCTCACCCCTGCTGCACTGCAGAAACATCCATCGACCACATGTTCATTTTAGTCAACAAAGTGTATGTAACTAGGAGTTCAGGCTCTGAGCATTTTTTCTTATTTTATTTCAGGAGGGATGTTAGGAAAACCCTTTTTCTGTCACCTGTGATTAGCTGTTTGTGACAAAAATAGTATGTGCATCAACTCACAGCTAGCATTCTTCTCAGCAAGGTACCCACTGCACGGAGATGAGAGGTCTCCCAATAAGGCCTTTGGTGAGTGAAGTCAAGGGCACGCACAGAAATATGGGAAATAGAGACTACCGGGGGACAGCCTTGAGGGTTATTGTTGTTTGAAAATACAGTTACATACAGTACAAGTATTCTTTTACAATGTTCCCGTTTGTTCCCCTTGTTTTTTTCACCCTTCCCTTGATAATAAAACTGTTTTTTTTGCTATATTGCTGTGTTGTTAGTGTTGTTATAGATAATAAGAACTGTAGGGTGGACAACTGCATGGGAGGTGGGTAACACAATACATATAGGTATGGGCGCCAGCCATGATGGGATGTAGCACCTTGCAGTATTTGCTACAAAAATGCTGCAGTATGCAGCATGTAACAGTTAAATTCAATAGTAATTGAGCCCTTTTATTGTGCAAGTATTTTGTTAAATGTCATTAACTGCAAGTTACTGGGCTGCATCCTGGCTGGCATTGCTGTATTATTTCCTCAGGAGTACAGGTTTGTGTATATCTCAGTCACCCCTCCCCATCACTACCCAAGGTAGAGGATCCAAGTCACTTAAAATTCAAATGAACCCTCGGCTGCTCACAGTCCAAGCCAGGCTGGCCACTTGGAGAGCAACGGTGCAGGAGAGGAAGAGCCCCTGAGGGCTCTGGGGCATAAAAGAGCCTGCCACATCTGGAGGCCCCACCTCACATAACATGTAGAATACAGTATGGAGGACTGTCTATAATAAGGCGTATTTATCCACCCGAAGTTTGTGATGACCACAAAAAACAATTAGAGCAAAGCTCAGGTGGTTTGAAAGGTCATCACAAACCAAGGATGTGAAAAAAAAAAACACTTTCTATATTTTATTTTATGTAATAACTGTTTATCCAATATTTAAAATAATTGAAAATGTGTTACAAAATCTTATTCATAGGCCACAACAGATAAGGGAACAACAGCTGGGTGGAGTCTTTATAGGGGTGCAGTTAAAGTTTAATATGTTGGGTAGCAGGGCAGAAGAGGGGGAGAAAAAAGAAAATGGTAACAGACACTTTTTTCAACGATCTAAAAATCCCATTATTCAAGGACATGACATCACAATTGTGTATAACAATGTTTGTGAGATTGTAAGAGTGTATAACAGCAATCTACAGCTTCTGAAAACCAGTTAGAGATTGGTTAGAAACCCATCTTACTAGCATTCATTGTGCTGATAATAGAGCTCAATGGCTTAATGTCTGTTCTCAGTTTCAATCTTGTACTGCAACAGAAGATGCTGTAGTGGGATGTCACTCATGATTGTTTTGTCAGTTTCATTTTTGGCACTGGCCATAGCTAATAAACTAATGTATGAGTCAAAGTAAAAAGGAGACACAACAGGAAAATAAAACAAGCAATTAGCTTCATAGTTCAGCAATATGGATATGCAGTCACTCCTCTTGGCATTTTAATTCACCTCATCTTTTTTTTATTTCAGTAGTCAATACAGGCTTCTGAATTTGCACACAAGCTCCCAAGTGCTGAAGGATTAGCAGCCCTGTACTCTAGCTTCATTTCTTACACTGCTGAGAAAATAAATCTATACATAATAGTGTTAACACGTTAATATCAGGTTGCAAGGACTGGTTTTGGACATCATTCTTGTGTGCTAAAGAAGTCTCTTTACATTGTACAATGGAAGTGTGGACTTTTTATGTTGGTGTGCTTGCGCAGCCAACATCATGGTACAGTGCAGCTTTGGAGGCCGGGTCGCTGTTGGGCGAATGCAGGGCACACACCAGTAGGTGCGTCCCACATTCCCCAATTAGCCTGCATGCCGGTGCCACACCATGCATACATAATGTGGCAAGCACATCTAAGAAAAGGTCCACTGCAATCTGAGCAAAGCTCATCATATGCAGAGGTCCTTTTCTTGCCGTGCTCGTCGCTATTATGTGCATGGTCGTCAAGCAGGTGGCCACCTAACTACTGCCGACTTGAGTGCCCAATCCCCTGTCGGTTAACCCCCTTTCTCTTAGTGTGTCGATGGGGAGCCCACTCCTGCTGGCATAACCCCTAATTGTTGAATGCTGAGGGGTTGCCAACCTCTGCTCGTACCCTTCATTCTTTGTGTGCCGATGGGGTGCCTAATCCCATCGGAATTACTTCCTCCCCGTGTTGTGTGCCGATGAGGGTGCCCAATCTCCCATCGGCTACAGACACCCCCAACAGTTAGGTGGCACGCTGGGAGCCCACCCCAGCATGCCAAATCCCCTGCAAAACTGTTTTTTCATTTTTTTTCTGTAAATGAAAATGGTCCTCGTAGTCTCGATGCCCCTCCCCCACCCGCACCCACCTACTCGCGGACCCTGCCTCCCTCACCCCTCACCCCATACTTACCTGTGGAGTCCAACGCGATGATCTTCTGTGGACCAAAAACACGTCTGCACTCTTCAAAGCCGACCGCGAAATGAAGAAATGGCGGTAAGCTGTATAATGGAATGAATAAGGGTTTTTCAACTTTAATGCATATCTCGGGCATTGTTGCAAATTTTGGCTCCAACTTTTCAACATGGGATTTTTGGGACCCCTTCTCATGGATTCTTGCACTGTCATGGCATTATTCAGTCCCGAAAGGTGATTTCGCAATCACTGCGCGGAATCACCTTTCAGGACCGAGTAACAAAATGACAGTGCCACTGTTCATGAGAGGGGCTCTCAAAAAGCCTATGTTGCAAGTTTTGTGGGAAAAATCCCCAAAAAATGACCGTTTTATGAGTGTGCGTAGCAACTGCACAATGCACGCTCGTAAGTTATCGCATTCGCACTGTTTTCATAGCAGATTCTCAACATTGGCATTTTACCACACCTTCTTGTGAACCGTACAGCTGTCATTTTTCACATCCTTGCCAAAATGTGTTTTCGCACTTCTGGCACAGAATAGCGCGGTCATTGTGCGAAATTACTGTTCAGGACACATCACGAAAATGACAGTGACACTGTTCATGAGCAGAGGTCCTAAAATGCCTGTGTTAAAAATTTGGTGACAATAGTCCATAAAATGACTGTGTTATGAGCGTACGTTGAGCAGTTTGCACGCACGCTCGTAAGTTCGCAAACTTATATTTTCACTCCACATTTTCAACAGTGCCATTGTTCTACACCTCCTAATGAACAGTATAGCTGTCATTTTTCACATCCTGACCAAAGTATGTTTTCGCAGTTCCGGCGCGCAATAGTGCGGTCGCTGTGGAAAGCCCATGTTCAAGACACGTTATGAAAATGGCAGTGACACTGTTCATTAGCAGATGTCCTAAAATGCCTATGTTGAAAATGAGTGTTTTACAAGTGCGCATTGCTCACTTTGCATGCACACTTGTGACTTTGTGAATTTGTAATACTTTCACTCCAGCTGTTCATCATTGCCATTTTTCCAAACCTCCTTATGAACAGTACAGCTGGTTGAAATGTGTTTTCGCAGGTCCAGTGCAGAATTGCACGGCCACTGTGCGAAATCACTTTTCGGGACACTTTCAGGAAATGACGGTGACACTATTCATCAGCAGAGGTCCTAAAATGCCAATGTTGAAAATTTGGTGGTGAAAGTCCAGACAATGACTGTGTTGCAAGCATGCATTGCGCAGTTTCCACGCACCCTTGTAACTTTGTCAATCTGCAATATTTTCATGCCACATTTTCACCACTGGCATTTGTGCACACCTCATTATCAACAGTCCAGCTGCCATTTTCCACAGCCTGCCCAAAATGCATTTCCGCAGCTCTGCCGCACAGTGGCAGACTGTGCAAAATCACCTTTTGCGACACATTAACAAACTCACAGCACTATGCCTCTCCACCTCCACCATTGCCAATGCCAGCGCGACAACATTTGGCATTAACAAATGCTTGTCAAATATAGTAATATACGGTAGTTACTGAAGGTTAAAAAGGAATCATAACCATAGTAACCCCCCAAAAAAAATGCATAAGCGGGGACCAACATGTATGCTGTGAAATCATGTACTAATTCATAGAATTCTTAACCCACCCTATTACTTAGGGTACCCTGTCATTTCCTTGGTTTGCTACAGTTGGTTCAGGTTTACCTTGAAGACCTTTATTGTCTTCATGTCCACTGCCTCTGCTGGTATGCTGTTTTATAAATTCGCCACCATCTGGAAGTCATTATCATCTTTGAACTTCAGAGTGTCCCCATGGCCTGCTGGAGCACACCAGATTGAACATCTCTATCTGTTTGACCTTGTCAATATCGTTCAGTATGCAAAAGCGTATTCCCATGGTTGCTAACCTTTAGTATGCGGAAGACTGACATCTCCCCTCTCATCCTCCTTTCTCCAGAGTAAACATGTTAAGAGCCTCCAGTCTCTCCTCATAACTTTTGTCCTTCATAGCTCTGATCATATTGGTGGCCCTGCACTGTACCTTAGCTACTGCCTCAGTGCCTTTTAATGTTAGCTTGCAGCATGTGCAAGAAACATAATGCCATCATCCGAGTTTTTGGAGGTGTGGCAGCCCTCTTCCAATTCAGTCAGTGTGTTTGCAGGTGCGGCCCCAGTTCTCCAATGCCTGCTGGAGCTGTCTATTATAGTCCAAAATGCAGTGGCGTACAGTTGAAAGGGGGAGCTACGCTTCAGTGAGCAGCGATAAGATATTGCCTGCTCATGCGTGCTCTCCCTATACACACTCACGCACTCACGCACCACACACATACACACGCATGCATACTGCGTGCTCCCCCCCAACCCCCGCACTGTATAACCGACGGGGGTTCCCAATCCCCTGTCGGCTGTGCTGCGCCCCCCAAACAGAGTTTTACATGCCACACTGGGTGCCCACCCCAGCATGGCTACACATGTATAGCTGACGGGGGTGGTCAATGTCCCGTCGGCTCCACTGTCTCCCCCACCCCAGAGCACAGGGTGCCACGCTGGGAGCCCACCCCAGCGTGGCAACAGATGCTGTCGCTGATGGGGGTGCCCAATCCCCCGTCGGCTCCATGCCCCCCCAAGCCATCCTTGTGCCACGCTGGGAGCCCACCCTAGCGTGCCAAAAATCCCGCGTCGTCTCCTCCTTTGTAAAAAAACAAACCTGCAACACAGAAACGGTCCCTCGCTGTCTCTGCCGCCACCCGCGCCCACCCACTGCGCAACCTGCCTCCCCACACCCCCCTCACCCCATACTTACTTCCAGACCTCGGCACGACGATCTGCGGTGGACCGGGAACACGTCTGCACTCTTCAAAGCTGATCGCGAACTGAGGAAATGCCGGTCAGCTGTATAATGTAATGAACAGGGTTTTTTCAACTTTGCTGCATATCTCAGGCATTTTTTGGAATTTTGGCACCAAATTTTCAACATGGGTTTTTTTGGGTCCCTTCCTCATGAATTCTGTCACTGTCATGGCGTTAATCGGGCTCAAAGGGTGATTTCACAGTCACTGCACAAATCACCTTTTGGGACTGATTAACAAAATGACAGTGCCAGTGTTCATAAGGTGGCTCTCTAAAAGTCTATGTTGTAAATTTGGTAAAAATTCTAAAATGACTGTTTTATTTAGCATGTTATGTTCTGTTCCTACGCATGCGCGTAGATTCATGAATTTTCAATATTTTCACTCCAGATTTTCAACATTGCCATTTGACCACACTTCCATACGACTAGTACAGCTGCCATTTTTCACATCTCACCCAAAATGTGTTTCCGTGCATGTAGCGCACAATGGTGCAGTCGGTGTGTGAAATCACTATTCGGGACACAGTAAGAAAATCACAGTGGCACTGTTCATGAGCAGAGGTGTTAAATGGCTATGTTAAAAATTTGGTGAAAAAATTCCCAAAAGTGACTATTTTACAAGCATGTGTTGCGCTGTTCCTACGCACGCTCGTAAGTTCGCGAATTTTCAATATTTTTACTCCAGATTTCCAACATTGCCATTTTATCACACCTCCTTATGAGCAGTACAGCTATCATTTCTTACTTCTCACCCAAAATGTGCTTCCGCAGATGTAGCGCACAATGGCGCAGTCGGTGTGTGAACTCAATGTATGGCACACATTAAGAAAATCACAGTCACACTGTTCATGAGCAGAAGTGTTAAAATGGCTATGTTAAAAATTTGGTGAAAAAATTCCCAAAAATGACTGTTTTACGAGAGTTTGTTGCGCTGATCCTACGCATGCTCATAAGTTTGCAAATTTTCAATATTTTCACTCCAGATTTTCAACATTGCCATTTTTTCACACCTTCTTATGAGCAGTACAGCTGTCATTTTTCACATCTCACCCAAAACATGTTTCCATCCATGTAGCGCACAATGGCGCAGTCAGTGTGCGAAATCAATGTATGGGACACATTAAGAAAATCACAGTGACACTGTTCATGAGCAGAGGTCTTAAAATGGCTATTTTGAAAGTTTGGTGAAAAAATTCCTAAAAATGTCTGTGTTACGAGTGAGCATTGTGCAGTTTCCACACACCCTCGTAAGTTCATGAATTTGTAATATTTTCAGTCCATATTTTCACCAGTGGCATTTTTCCACACTTCCTTATGAACAGTACAGCTGTCATTTTTCACAACATGGCTGACATGTGTTTTCACACTTTCAGCACAGAAATGCGTGGTCGCTGTGGGAAATCATTGTTCGGGACAGATAAAGAAAATCACAGTGACACTGTTCATGACCGGAGGTCCCAAAGTGCCTGTGTTGACAATCTGCTGTAAACAATTCCGAAACTAATTACATTACGGGTGCACGTTGCACAGTTTCTATGCACGCTCATGACTTCACCAGTTTTTTTAATATTTTCACTGCAGATTTTCAACACTGCCATTTTTTTACACCTCCCCATGAACAGCTGTCATTTTTCACATCCTGTTGAGAATGTGTTTTTACCTGTGGTGACAAATGCCGTAGTGTGGCTGTGCAAAAAGCAGCTTTTGGCTAACAAACTGATATTGCCACTGTTCATGAGGTGGGGCCTAAAACCCATGTTGAAAATTTGGGTAAAAAATATAATAACCTAGGTGTTAGGGTTTCCGACTTAACACCCCACTCTGTGAGAATGACAGGCATCAGGGCTGTGACTTGGGATTGTCACCTGCAATGCTCATGCCATTCCACCCCCACCCACACCATGCACAGCCACTGAGAGGCATGGAGGTGTACTGTGGACTTTTAAATTTAAGTTCACCCCATTCTCCTATACCGCACCCATCTCACAATATTTCCTGATGGAATGGGGTGCGCATAAGGGCCAAAGACCCCGAGGCACGCTATGACACCTGCTGGTGTCTTCACAGTAGGGTGTGGTGAAATGGCGTGGCCGTTATGCCTGATGACCCAAAGGCACACCCCAATGCCTGTCACTATCTGCAGGGTGGTGATGGGGTTGGCTTCAGTTCAATACTTCACTGCCATTCCTATTATGCAGCTCTGTAACTCCTACACTACCTATGCCAATGCCAGCAAACAAACATTCGGCATTGACAAATGCTTGTTTATAGCTGCATAGCAAAGCCACTCAGTGTATTTTCATCACATCATTGGTGTGCATGAGGTACATGCGCTTCCTTTCTGTATTTAGTTCTCCCTCTACCCACCATCATCACTGTGCTTCCTGTCTGCCCCACCCCCTTTTTTGCTACTTTTTGTTCTTCCCACTGCCAGTTCTGTTCTCAGTTCCTGTTTCTCACCCTCCCTGTCCTTGCCCCAGCCAAGTCTTTCTCTCCTCCCTCTCCCCACCCTGTCACTGGTTGCAATTCCTGTAAAGTCTCCTACCCCACACCCCATTACAGGTCTCTCTCTCTCTTTCTTTTGTCCCTCCCCTTGCTGAGATGTTTTCTTCCCTTTGTCAGCTCTGTTACTGGTTCCTGTTTCTGTCTCTCCTCCTCCCATCCAGTTCCTGCTAATGCGTTCTCTTCCCTCCCACCCATGGTTCCTGTGGACTCTTCCACCCCCCATCTGGTCGCAGCTGCTATTGACCCTCTCCCCTTTCTGGTCACTTCTCTCCTCTTCCCCCTCCAATTGTGGGATAACCAGTGAAGCCAAGGAGTGAAGCTGCATGTAAAGAGCACAGCCAGCACCTATTTGGGCCTGTTGATGTTAATGGCAGACACATGATCGGAAGCTGCAGCCATGACACCCAAACTTTGTGTCTCTGCTCCTTTCCACCCAGTTCTGGCTCCTGTCAACTTTCTGTCTCCCCCTCCCAAGATGAGGAGCCTGTGGACTCTTGCCTGCCAATGATCTCACCCTCCCTAAAATACTGTGTAGCCCACCCCTTCCCCAGTGTCTAGGGGTATGCTGATGGTAGCTCTTTTTGGGGAAGGGGAGCCACAGCAGAAACAGCAGAAGATGACTTACATTTTTGATTCTTCTGGCCTGGGGTGCAGGCTCCACCCATGAGGCACTGGGCTAGAAGGCAAACTTAATTAACAACACTTTAAAATCAGGAAGACACTGAAATAAAGTCCAAACAGCAATTATAAACAAACTGGATCTTTTAATGAAACTTGATTTCTCCATGGAGCAACAACTTGACAACCAGTATCCCATTGTGGAAATGTCTACTGGGCCCAGGGGCCTTTAGATCAAAGTCCAAGCAAAGTCCATAGTCCTGGAAGCAGTGTCCATATTGCAGGGTGTGGTACTGGTGATCCTGATTAACTAGTCAACATACATTTCACATTTCAGGCAGGCTTCTATCCTTATGCTCCCATGGGCCCGCTGACCTCTCATCTCGGGACCACTGATCCTCCCAATGGCATCTTCCTCCATTGGCACACTCTAGGGCAACTGCCCCACTGAACTACGGGTGGCATGTCCTCTTCAGTGCCTCAGATACTATTTTCCTGTGATCAGTTCTTGAACCCCCAGCCTTATGCATTCTCTTCAGGCCTTGGGTCCCCTTTGATGCTTGCTCCATTCAAATTCATGGGGCCATCTAGCTGCACATTTCCTCCCTCTGCAGATGGGAAGTAAATACTCTCTTTTTCTCTATACCCTCTGCACTACATCTGGCCTTGGACTCAGGCCCAAGTCTCACAGCTGAGGTCTATTGCGATTTATTTCCCTTGGCTCTACCTCTGGCATGGCCTCCATGTCTCTCTTCCCTCGGGGCTCACTCGATCACCCAGGCTAGGTGCTGGTTCAAATCTCATAGCGGCTACCTTCAAGGCACATCGGGCTTCTCCTCCAGATGGCTTCATATTCCCTTCATCCGGGAGGCTCGTAATTCAGGCCTTTGCCACTCCAGCTGTGGGATATCTCAGGCTCTCTACAGAGAAAAATGGTTTAGAGAGCAGGAGCCAAGCAGTGCTTTCCTGTTAATCCCCTTCTCAGTTCTGCAAAACTGAAAACAACTTCTTGCAACCTCTAAGCTGCAAACAGCTGCCTCTCCCCCAGGGAAGCCAGCATAACTAGCTGCTAGCTCCCTAAGGTTCTAAAGAATTAACCCTTTAGAGAGTCACAGGCATGGATCCCTTACATTTAACCCAGTGTAAAATCCAGTACACTAATGTAATGGTCTAAACCAATGGATGAGTTACAACTGTTAAAAAAAAAATTAAAATTAAAATGCTCTGTCAGTCTATACAGACCTTGTGTGTCAACTCATCTCCACCTAGTACCGTCTCCTTCAGTTCTTTCTGTCTCCCCCGCCGCCCACAGTTATGGCTGCGCAGACTCACCCCATGATACTGTAGTTGTCCTACTGAACCACTTGAACATTAGGTCCCAGGCTGTTGATGTTAATGGCAGACACATGACTAGAAGTTGCAAACATAATTCCTAAATCATGCCCCCCCAACCTAGTCCCAGCTGCAGATGACTTTCTCTACCCCCACATGCTTGGTTGTGGATCCTGTAGACTCATCCCCTGCTCAGTGCATGGCTGCTATCGATTATTGTCCCCCTTAACAAAAAGGTTTAAAAGAATGATTTTAAAGTGACACTATCACACATTTACTCAAGTCTGACTTCCCATGGCAGACATGTCCTTGTAGCCATTTTCCAGGCTATTGCAGTGAATTATGGCCTCCGATTCTGAAATTATTGTAATATCATATATATATTTTTTACTTTATCTCCTAATTCGGGTGAACCGTTCTAGCGCGGCAACCCAATGCTCAGGCATGTTCACGTGTTAACATGGCACCGGCTGGAGCTCAGCAAAAATCCTGCATGGATGGAATTTACATATTGTAAGCAGTAGGAGGTAAACATTGTGTTTACTTTTATTTTATTTATTTATTTTGTTTTTGTTGACCGGGTAAGTGCACTAGACAAGTCCTGCCTATTTTCAGGCACGACCCGGTTGAGGGGGATACAGATGAATGGCAACTGATCTTGAACCAGATTAAGCTGTTGGTGGTATTTTTAGGTGGTATTGAGCTCAGCAAAGTACTTATTGCTGAAAACCGAGCATTGTAACCCAGTTAAATTAACATTTGAAATGTGAAGCTGTAATCTGCATGCCAAGAGTAATGGCTTCACATTTCAAATGTTAATTTAACTGGGTTGCAGCACTTGTTTTTCAGCAACAAGTACTTTTCTGTGCTGAGCTCAATAGCTGTAAGTAAACATAATGTTTACCTCCAATTGCTTGTAATATGTAAATTCGGTCCATACACGAGTTTGCTGAGCTCACACCATGTTGACAAGTGAATGCCTCTAGGGAGCATGCTAGGAGCGTCCACCAAATTATTAGGAGATAAAGTAAAAAACATTTGAAATTAAAATAATATGAAAATCGGGGACCATAATTCACTACAATAACCTGGAAAATTGTTACAGGAACATATTTGCCATGGGCAGTCATACTTGAGTAAATGTCGGACAGTGTCCCTTTAAATGCATTAGCAGTCTGTACAGTTCCTTGCTCTCTCTTCCCCGCTGCCCGGTCCTAGCTCCCTCTGACTCTTTCTCTCCCCCAGCTCCTCCCCAGTAGCGGATCCTGTGGACTCTCTAACCCCCCCCCCACTGTGGTTTCTGCCAGTTATCTTCCCCTTTCTGGTCGCAGCTCTTGTCGACTCCACCCCCACCCCATGACACTAGTGAAGACCAGGCATGAACTGCAACATAAAGAACTGCAGCTAGCTCCACTGAACCCACTTAGCAGCATAGAAAGAAGGTAAGGTACCATTTGTCTGACTTCTGTGGCTCTCACTGCATGTCTATTTAAACATAGAAATTGACAACAAATAAAGACCTCTAGGCCCACTCAGTCTGCCCATATTCCCTACCTGCTGCAAAAACCACAGACCCTTCTGTGCTATTTGCAAAATGAGGGATAAGTGTCTCAGGGCTGTTGCTTTTGATGACCGACACATGATGGGGCATTCAGGGGCACACTGTAATCTCTGAATGTATTGGCATTTTAATATCATAAACTGCAGGCATGATTCCCAAACTTTGTAAATAAAAAAAAAATTCTTTATGTTGGAATGAGAAGTGTGTGTGTGTGTGTGTGTGTCAGAAGCAACCCCAGGAACTAGCTGATTAACTGTTTTGAGCCTAGAAGTTTTGTACAGATTCCCCATCTCTTGCTATAGAGCCCCAGTAATGAGTGGGGGATGGGGAGCAGGTGGACAAGAAGGCTGGCTGGGAAACCGATTGCCCAATCAATGGGAGTCCAGACAGAGTCTATGTGTCCGGCTCAGGACAGAGAGTGAGGGAAAAGGCCTGTTCAAGTAGGGGCCTGAAGTAGAGGCAGCATGGCAAGGCAGAGTTTGGGTCTGAGACCCGGTATGAGATCAGCAGGAAATATGGGGATTGATGTGGGGATAGATGATCAGCCTCAGGAGGACCCCTGTGATCAGCCTACAGGTAGATCTGGGTAGGTCCCCTGGTTGGTTCCCAGAGCAGGTCCGACTGGTAAGAAACAGATACATAGGAACATAGAATTTGATGGCAGATAAGGACAGCTTGGCCCACCTAGTCTGCCCATTTCTCTACCTAATGGATAATCTGTAGATCCTAGTTAACCAATAGCCTACTTCCTCCTACCCCCTACTAGAATTGCCTTATGTCTGTCCCATGCATTCTTGAATTCCCCCACTGTTTTTGACTCTGCAACCTCCTCAGGAAGGCTGTTCCATGCATCTACAACCCTCTCTGTGAAGAAATACTTCCTCACATTACCTCTGAGCTGCCCCCCTCTATCTTCAAATTGTGCCCCCTTGTTCATGCACATCTCTTTTTCTGAACGATGCTACCCTCTTGGACTTTGTTGATTCCCTTGAGGTATTTGAAAGTTTTTATCATGTCCCCCCACTCTCTCCTTTCCTCGAGGTTATACATCTTAGGTTTCTTTAGTCTTTCTTCATATGTCTTCTATTGCAGACCCTGCACCATTTTGGTTACCCTCCTCTGGGCAGCCTCCACCCTGTCTATGTCTTTGTGGAGATGGGGTCTCCAGAACTGTACACAGTACTCCACATGGGGTCTCACCAACCCTCTGTACAGAGAGCCAACAACTTCCTGTTTTCTACTGGCAATGCCTCTTCCTATGCATCCCAGTATCCCCCAGCCCTCCTTACTGCCTTCTCACATTGCTGCCCACCTTTAGGTCTTCTGATTTGACTACCCCAGGCCCCTTCCTATTTTTGTTGTTGTCAGTATCTCACTCCCCATTGTGTACTTTTTCCCTGGGTTTTTGTTTCCCAGGTGCATTACTTTGCACTTCTATGTGTTGAATCTAAGCTGCCATACATTTGACCATTCCTCCAATCTTGCCAAGTCCCTTTTCATCCTTTCCACCCCACCTTGCGTATCAACCATGTTGCAGATCTTTGTGTCATCTGCAAAGAGACATACTTTCCCTTCCAGTCCCTCTGCAAAGTCACTTATAAAGACATTTAAAAGGACCGGCCCCGATACTGAACCCTGCGGTACCCCACTAGTAACCCCCCTTTCTTCATTGTGGACTCCATTTACTATTACCCTCTGTGTCCTGTTGTCAAGCCAGTGTTTACCCAGGCTACCACCGTGGGACCCACACCCAGGCTGGCTAATTTGTTTACCAATCTTTTGTGCGGGACTGTGTCAAATGCCTTGCTAAAGTCTAGGTAGGCCATGTCTACAGCCCCTCTCTGGTCTACTACTTTGGTCACCCAATCAAAGAAATCAATTAGATTTGTCTGACATGACCTTCCTGCTGTGAGTCCATGCTGCCTTGGGTCCTGTGCCCCACTGGCCTCTAGGTACTCAACAATTCTTTCCTTCAGAAGTGATTCCATCATTTCCCTGCCACTGAGGTCAAACTGACAGGTCTGTAGTTTCCTGCTTCTGGCTTGCTCCCACTTTTGTGAAGGGGAATCACATCTGCCCTCCTCCAGTCCTCAGGTACCACACCATTCTCCCATGATTTATTTTCAGGTGCTGGATACCCTCAGCCTACGGCCTTGGGCCCAACCACCTGAGGCAAGATGTTATTAAAGGAATAATGCCTGACAGGTTGGGTGTTATGCTGGGATAACATCCCCCCTCGGGTGGTTGGACCCGAGGCCACCGGCCGAGGGCGTCCAACACCTGAGAAGGGATGTTATCCAAGCATAACACCAACCCTGGAGGGCATTATTCCTATTATACAATGGCTCATTGTTTTATACAGAAAAAAAATTATTTTAAAGAATTTTATTTAGTTTTTTTTAAATATGTTTTTAAGAAAAGATGCAGGCAGTGCTCCAGGTGCTCCAGGATATCAACAGCAGGGATGTTATGCCAGCAGGATAGCATCCCTGCTGTGATGGCCAACTGACCCATCGGGAGCAAGGATTCTTTCTTGCCATTGTATAGTCCAGTATAACACTCACCCTGTCAGGCATTATTCCTTTAATAACTTTGCAACCCTTCAATAGATTTGCTTGGCATTTGGCATGCATAATCTCGTGGTGTAGGTCTTCTGATGTACAAAATGTGTGAATTGGAGTTGGGGTTTTTGAGCATCAGAAAATCCTAAATTTGCCATTTTTTTACATTTCTTTGTCCACCTGTATCTCAGAAATGGCTTTAGGCAGTGATCTGAAATTTTCAGGGTGGAAAGTCTTTGCCTCACAGATTTGCCTTTTGAAGGTTTGGTGAAAAAGTATTAATCCATTCAAAAAGTAATTAAACTTTTAATTTCCCATTATTTCCTACGGAAACATTTATATGTCAGACATGAAAGTTGTAATCTGCACAAGTTACATAACTTGGACAAGATACTGTTGTATTTGGTTCAAATGACATCATTTGTATAAAATACAACAGTATCTTGCGCAAGTTATGTAATTTGCGCGAAATACATATTAAACCCGAATTTCTGAATCTTAATAACTTTGGAACAATTTTACAGATTTACACAAACTTTGGCATGCATAATCTCTAGGGGAATGTCTCCTGACGTGCCACAGTTTGTGTGAATCAGTTTTGGGGTTTTTGAGATACAGAGTATCAAAATCCTAAATTTACCATTTTTTTGCACTTCTTTGTCCTCCTGTATCTCAGAAATGGCTTTAGGTAGCGGTATCAAATTTTCAGGGTAGAAAGCCTTTGTCTGTCAGATTTGCATTTTGAAGGTTTGGTGAAAAAATATTAATCTGTTCAAAAGTTATTACGCTTTTAATTTCTCAATATTTCCTATGGGAAAATTTATGTGTCAGGCAGAAAAGCTGTAATTTGCACAAGTTACATAACTTGCGCAAGATACTGTTGTATTTTGTGCAAATTACGTAATTTGCACAAAATACAACAGTATCTTGTGCAGGTTATGTAGTTGGCACAAATGGGAGTGCAGGATCCAAAGGACCCTACATTCTCACCATAACATAAGGATAATGTTGTACTGTCTCAATGGAGAGATGGTAGTGCAGGGTCCAAAGGACCCTGTACTTCCACTGTAAAATAAGGATACTGTTATATTGTCTCAAGGATACTGATGTACTATCTCAGTGGAGGGATGGGAATGCGGGGTCCAAAGGACTCTGCGCTCACACCATAAAATAAGAATACTATTATACTATCTGAAAAAGTAAGGAAATTCATTGCAAAAATCTTCGTTAATGCACAATTAGGGTTGAAGTGTAAAAAGTAGTGAAATTCGATCTTAGGGTTCCCAAGCATAAGATCCTGCCCCCAGCCTCGGCTTCCAACCAGAACACCCCACCCTCACCCTCGGCTTCCAACCCTAAGGCCCACCTCCACCCTGCATGCAAGAACAGGTGCGAGGGATGTGCCTTAGGGTTGTGAACCCTAACGCTTATTCCATTTCAACAGTTAACCTGACATGGGTACAGAATACAACAATGGTGTAAGCATTAGGGTTCTGCAACCCAAAGGCACGCCCACACATCTGTTCTTGCATGCAGGGTGGAGGTGGGCCTTAGGGTTGGAAGCTGAGTGTGAGAGTCTGGTGTTTGGGTTGGAAACTGAAAGTGGGGGCAGGGTCTTGTGCTTGGGAAATCAAAGACTGCATTTCCCTGCTTCGTACACTTCAACCCTAATGGTGCATTAACATTTTTAGCCATGAATATTTATATGCAGCCCATATTGTAATACACAGTCCAGATATGTGACCACATATCTGGACTGTGAAGTACAGTATGGGCTGCACGCCCATTGGCTCATGCTGTGGATCAATGGGTGTACAGCCCTACTGTACAGTGTCAGCCGGCGGGCAGCGGGGCGGCAAGTGGGTGGGCAGCTATATGTAATACCTAGGTGACGCTATCCTAAGGGCTACTACCCCTGCCTGTTTGGCTAGTACTAGGTTAAGGGGCCTGAGTTCTGAAATGGGTACCTCCAGCCGGAGGTCAGACTTGGTAGTGGTCAAGATAACCTGGGCACAGCCCTCGGGACTCTGTAACCCCTCTCTTCCCTTACTAGTGGATGGAACAATACACAATAATCACTTTCACAATACCCCTGATACACCACACATTACTCACATTGTTTGCACTTACCACCAGGGCTTTCCTCTAGCTCGACCCTGGGGAACCCCTGTAAAAAAAGGTTATACACAGCAAATAACAGCAGCACAGTACTCTTGCACAAACTGAAACCACAGTCAGGGTAAATGCAAAAAAATTAGATCTGATTTATTTAAGGGACTTGAACGGGGGGGGGCATGATCAGGTTAATTTGCTTAAAGGCTGTATCAATCAAACAGTTATGCATGTATTTCAGGGTCTATAAACAGTCACACACTCTGGGCACCCAGATGGAGAAAAGTGGGCTAGCCAGGACTGTTGCAGCTGGTTGGGGCCCTGTGATGGAAGAAAACAACATGCACCACACACACACTAATTGTAATCCAGAGCCGGAGGGCTCAGTTTGTGAAAAGAAAACAACAAGACAATCAGATGACACACTTTTAGATTAGGCTGTTGTTGCAGGGAGCTACCCTGATGATTATTTATGATACCCATGGCAGGACACAGGCTGGATGAAAACTGAGACTGCAGGTGGTTGATCTAGAGTGCCAGGAGAGGCAGGGCCCAGATGATTCGCCGAGGCATAGCTCCTGTTCAAGCATGGAGCAGGGGCTGATCCCCAGGCAGGTTTCTCATCGATTGCTTTCTCAGTGCAGCAGGTAGTCTGACTGGGCCAGTATGGCAAGGCCCAGGCCAAATGGAAACAAATTCGGATACAGTCCATTTTGGGCTGGATACAACTTCCAGCAAGCAGAACACAGTTCATCCAGTGGGGAACCAAATCACAACCCACTAACAACTCACAGCACATTTACCCATAAGGAAATTCTACCGTACCAGGCAAACTGCTCTCCGGTCACGATCGCAAAGTCTCTGCACAAACTGGGGATTCAGAAGCAGCTGGAAATCCTGACAGGCCAATCACATTCAGCAAAATCTTCAGTCTTATTCAGGTATGAGCCTGGTAAAAAATCAGTGGCTTACTTTGCCCTCACAAACTAGGATTTAGTCTGAAATAATTCTCTTCTTTCCCTCTCAGGGGCAGCAGACAGATATGCAGGCCACAACTCAGGCCTTTCCACAGTTCTCCCATGTGAAACTACTCAGATGGCTGCTTTACTGTCGCAAGCTGTTGCCTCTTCAGCTCCCAACTTAGATCTGACTTAACTGCCAGCAAGCCTGGGACTTTCCCCAGAATCCAAAAGGCTCAGTTGGCTGATCTGTCTGTTAGTCACAACAAAGGTTCCCCCTTCAGGTGCAAAAAGGCACCACAAGCCCAAAACTACAATTCCTACAGATTTTGACTCCAGACAGCTCCTATAGTCTGGCTCAATTTAAAGTCCCAGAAGAACTGATTGGTCCAATTTGCAGTCTCGGGCCAAATGGTGGGAATAAACAAGACAGTCCTTGCTGCAAAGAAGGCAGATTAGACAAATGACATTACCATTATCACTCTAAATGATTTTCAGCAAATAATTACAACTTTCAACAGAGCTTCCTCTCAGCTTACTTATGACTGCAATCCAGGCAGCTCTTAAAAAGACAGTACACAGAGGCCATACAGGCACTCTGGCAATCACATTTAAACTGCTAGAACGCAGGACACCAGCCTGGCAGTGAGCATTTAGGCAAGCTCAAGGAAGACTTTTCAGGAACCCCCATTTGTAGGGGGGTTACATATATATATATATATATACACACACACATACGCATACACACAGTATATCGATATATATTCTGAGTACATGGGTGGCACTCCCCATTAGAATAGGAAAGATGCCTTGTATTCCCTCCATCTCATTTGTATTGTTTATCAGCATTATTATGCTTACAGTATAACTATGGGATGCACAAAATAAAAGCTAGCAGGCTAAGGTAATGAAGCAGCCAAGAACAGTAAGATTAACACACTAATGAAAAAACAAAAATCTGCACAAACTGCATTCACCTGAATTATGTCAGCTGTTGCTAGAAATTTATTTATTTATTTATTTAGTTTTTGTTTACCGGGTAGGTGCGCTAGCCAAACAGGTGACTATTTTCAGGCACGACCCGGGAGGTACAGTAACAATACAGAGTTCATTTACATAATACAGGGAAGCAGTAACAGTACAGAGAACAGTTTTCAGTAAAAAATAAAAGAAATGAACTGCAGCATTATTACAGAAGCCAGCATCATTTAGGTAAATGTAACTTGTTATGCCAAATGTTGTGGGCTAACAAGAACTACTGCTTTAAAGTCAATGCTACAGTACAGTTGTAAAATATAATTTTCTTTTTACTGGCTATAGAATTAAAAGCTTGACTGGTGTAAGTGTTTTGTGCAAAGTGTTTCCCATGGGACAATTTAGTGAGGGATGCAGACACAAATAGCTATGCAGTGTATTACATTTCAGACCTCTGCTAAATTGACATGGTTTCTAAATACAAAGCTACTTACTCTAGGTCTGCTTCTTGATTTTCTTGCTGGTGATCTTCTTTAAAAGCTCCATTGGGGAGGTTGTTTATCTCCGAAACCTATTTCTAGTTTATTATAATGAAGAATGGTGGGTCTACATCTTTCAGCTGACGTACCCAACAATCCATGCATGAAACTACTGTACAAGGGAAGCAGCTTGTGTACCCTATATAGTACTGGTAACAACCAGCTGAATGTTTAACATATAGCTAAACCTCGGCAAACTGCTCCTGATACAACTTCCTGTGCATCTCCAAACTGTGCACAATGTGTCGAGCAAACCAAAGGGAAAGGAATCAATTACGCTGTAATATGCAAGGGAAATGCAACTCTAGTTAGGAAACATCTGTTTGTCATACAGTTTATATTTTCCCCTCTGATGTGGCACCCCATCCTGCCAGACAGGCCCATCTCCATCACTCCATGTCTCTGGCCCTTATCTTCTTCCGCTGTTCCAAGGGATTACTCCCCCCCCCCCCCGGTGGGGCATGCCTACATCCAGGTAGTATCATCCACCACTCCAGCTACCTTGGGGTAGAAGATGCTTCAGTGGGGTTAGAGTGGCCAGTAGTGGGAGCAAGGCCTGATAACCCCAGAAGTCTCCCGGCTCATATCAGCTTGGTTTTTGTGTGAAAGCCCCCCATCTCAGCACACAGCCCAGTGAGCTCTCTCAACATCAACTTGTAGGTGGGGTCCTGCTGATGCTGGGTGGTTATCCATGCTTTCCACCTGCAAATGGTACTTGATAGAGCATAATGCTGCATACCCTCCCTCTAGGGTCAGTGCTTGATGCTTCTGCAACACACTTGAGATCCCACTGACTAGGAAAAGGTGAGTCAGACTTGGGTCATAAACTCAAGTCTTCCGTATAGCAGTGCAGTGCACCACCAGCCAGCACAACCAGGCAGGGCATTATGAAATGTAGTTTACAAAATTCTGAAGTTGTATAAAGGATGCAGATCAAGGTAATCATGTAGAGCAACTTCCCATCTGGGATTCCAAGAATCAGCGAGGAGCAGTATGCTGCCAATGCCCTTTGGGGTAACCCTTGCACTGAGGTTTTTTTATCTTTAAGCTTGTTTTTTGTTTCATTTGTGCTCACCATTACTCAAACCCACAAGACCAACTTAGGGCTCTGGTTCATTTCCCCTGGGGTGTTATACAGATGAGGCACACTGATGAGTCCTGGGTAGGAGGAAACACCTGCCTGCATCTTCTGTTTGCACCCTTTACAGATTGTGTGAGATGTCCTTCGGTATCATGCATTCTTGCTTAAAGCTGAACCAGCCTAAAATTTCATGGTGATTTGCATATAAACCCAATGAAGCTTTACAGATACATTTACGTACCTAGGCTTTTGGCTGGACAATAACCTTTCCTTAGCAAAAGCTTCCCCACAAACACTACAGTGTTGAAACCCAGTGGGTCCGGTTTTTCTTTTGGGTTTCTCAGACATAATGCCAGCCTAACCAACTTGCCCGTTTATGGCAATCCACCAAGCAAGACACCCTTATCGGTTCCCAACCGTGTCACGGATCGTGGAAGAAAACGTAATGAAATCCGTTTTTTTAGAACAGATAAGAACCGGGAACCGCACTCTAAAAAAGGACTAGTAGATTTTAAATACAACCTGATCGGTTCAAACCGAACCGATTAAGAATTACAAGTTCCACACAGAAAAAATAAATGTAAAACCTATCTATTACTTACATTACCACAGTCAGAGCTTGAGCCGACCGGTTGCAGTTTAATTTCGGCTAAAAACTGAAAAATAATACTTTTAAACCAACAAAATGAACCTAGCAGAAGGAGAAATCTCCGGAGCGACTGTTCAGTGAGGCGGAGTAAAGAATCTGACAGTTTGCATTTGAAGCACAACAGACAGAGTTTTCAACCGAGCTCGCGCTCTAAGTTCCATGCCTGTATGGAAAGTTAACTATTTCACCTCCGGAGCAGTTCTAACCTGCGGTCATACTGCAATTGTCATAATATAGCAAGACTTCATGTTGTTTGAAAGGCTCATCCAAGTCACCTTCCTCCTCCTCATCGGCTATGCAGACATCATATATAACAGCTCTCCTACTACTTATCTGCACAAATTAGATATTCTCTATCACATGGCCATCTGTTTTATACTTAATGCCTCCATAGGATCCACCACTCTGCCCTCTATTCAGCTGTAGTCTGGTCTTCCTTCAACATTTGAAGAACATTTCATAGCTGCCTTTGGGCTTATAAATCATTTTTGAACAAACTCCCACCATGTATCTCATCCCTATATAACCGCTCGCATAGCTGTGACTCTTTTAGAAAAAACTCCATCATTCTATTAGATGTACCAACATTTTATACTTGCTATGGTAAAGCCACCATCTGCTATGCCATTCCCTTCATTTGGAATAATGTGCAAACCTCCCTCAGACTCACTAAAGTGGTCTCATTCAACATGGCCAAAAACCTAATTAGGCACTCTTTCAAGGAAGGATGTCACTGCCACAATAAGTAAATTGCCTAGTGCCCTTCATGCTAACATTATGTAGCAACCAGCACTTATCTTTTGTCTCCCAAATCTGGAGTTATCCACCCTTCACAGTACAGCAGACATTGCAGCTGGCTCAAACTACCTGTATGTGTATTACACTATAGGTCCAGTTCTCCACTATGCCTATTGTATTATAAGTATCTCTACTGTGTAACATGGATTTACATTGAATGTAATCCCTCCTTGCTCAACATTGGTATTAAACTGTCCTGTATTCTATATGCACTTGATTGTACCCATGATGTGCGGATGTATTATTTGCTGTTGTTCTTTACTGTGTATTGTACAGCTATGTACTGTATTGTATTGTTCAAAGAAGGACCTCAATGTAAAGGGGCTTGCTCAACAGAGTCTTTCTGATGAAATAAACTTGAACTTGAGTTCAAAAATCTGGCATCAGTAGTAGAAGTCATGGGAGAAAAGACACTGGGCCAGATTTTCGAAGCTGCAGTAATGCCGCAAGCATCCAGTGTGCTGAACAGATGGTGCACGGGGCTTGCAGCATTCTCCAGCCGACGATCGGGATTTTACATCCCTTGTGCCACACACAGGACCTTAGACCACATTTTTGTGGTCTAGCCTGCGCCACTCCTAGGAGCTAAAGTAACGGAGCTTCCACCATGTATTTGGCGCAAGCTGCTGTAAAGCATGGAAATTGTCGCAACTGTGCCCAAGACTGGAAATTCAGGTGTAGTTGTGGCAAAGAGGCACACCACCAAATTCAAAGTCCCATGGCACAGGGATTGCCACCAGCCATGTGCCACCATCTGAAAATCTGGCCCACTGTTCTTTGACATCATATTTGAAAAATGAGGATGAGTCAATAATTTGGAAGGAGATAGGGTTCCTGTTGCTGTCTGTAGGTGCTGCTCAGCTACTGGTCTAGAATGCAGCAGGGCTGAACTAGATATGTCATGATAACTAAATATAATGATATATTTCCCACTGCCATTAATTGATCATTGTAAGACAACAATATTGTGATTATCTATCAACATGATATATTGTGATAGATTACGATAAACCATCCATTGGATCTCTGCTGCACTGGTTGTGTCCTCTACTCAAAGTGTGGCCAAAGTTTCTGACTCCCCAGTCAGATTTTCCCTTTTTTCTTAAATGGATATATGTTACTAGAAACACAAAAAATTACTGTGGTAAAAAATAAATCATGAATGTCTCAACATAAATATCACAATATACTGTAGTATGCAGCCCATGCTACTGTGAAATCCCTAGGTCAGAGCAACCTTTTCAGACATGTCCACGAAGGATGTCTATTGGAGTCCAATGAACTCCTCCCCCATAGCTGCTAAGAACAGCTTTTGCTTCTTTGGAGGTTTTTTCTTAACTCAGATTTGCCATGCCAAAATTTTGAAAAGGGGTTTCTTCATTTTCAGATGTCAGCTGAGATCAGAAATGAGCCCTGCCATGGCTGTGTAGCTATGCTAACATTTTAATACATTTTAACTTGCTCACCTGCGTTGGAGTCTTTACTGCTTATCTCTAAATTTCATGTAACATTCCCTTGAGCTTCCCAATGTTCACTTCTGTTAAGAGAGCAGACACCCTGAGGCTTGCAGGTGATATGGGGGAGGACTAGCCTCCAGCTCAGATAAGCAAATTACACACAAAAAAAATTTAAATAAATGTAGGCTGTTCTAAGCAGCTGGTGGGGGTGGGGGTGGACTACACTGGACTCTGACAGATATTTTGACACAGACCACAAACCAGGAGCATACCTCTAGAAAATGTAGGAATACAGAGGATATGTGAATTAGTTTAGTGAATGAGCAAGGGTACAGGTTGATGAACTCTGATGTGATATCCATGGAGGAGTTTAAAGATGAGCAGCACAATCTATCAATGAATACTGAAGGTCATAGTAGTGATTTCTGAGGACAGGGTTTATATCATCCAAGGCAACAACATTCTAGGGCAACAGCAGTCAGTCAAGGATCTATAATGGTTGGTCGACAATTTAGTTGTTGACCAACGTTACAGCAAATCCTTTATGTCGATCACATTTGTGGTTGGCATAAAGAGAGTCACATCTAACTTTGTTTTGTTAGGGGGGCTTTGCCCTCCAAACTCCCCATGTGGGGGGGCTCTGCCCCCACACCCCCTGCTACTTAGATAATCAACTCTGAGTCAGAGTTGCTTCAGGAAGGGTGTGCAATACCCCCAAGAAGCTGTGCCAGGGTCCCACACCGACACTACAGTGACCTGGTGCTGTTGTCGCTGTGGTGTCAGGCCATGTAAAGCTGTTGAAGAAGCATCAATATACAAGTGTCAGTTCAGGGTAATAATACTGGTACAATTAAAACTAAATGCATACTGGACAATGTTAACTGCAATGTCAGAAGTCAGGCTACCCAAGTTGTGTCTTAACAAGAAAATGTTATATACAGAGACAGGTTTCCAATCAGATTGGCTGACTACTGTGATAGTAATATTAAAATACTCTGGCATATGCTATCTTTGAGTATTGCACCTGAAAGGAGTAGTTATAAGTAAACAGCATGTAATGGTTATATAACAGGATGTAGATTGACTATTTACAGTACTGTGTACTATGGAAGGTCTCTGAAGGTGTAAAAGATATTAATATATTACTCAAAAATTAAATTAGAGCACAATTTTGAATCTTATCTTGACTTAATGCATGATCCACTGTCTACAGAAAGAAATGTTATGTAAGAACTTGCCTTAACAGTAGATCTTTGAGAGAATCTCCTTCACTAGACCACACCTTTGGAACTGTAAGCAATCAGTGTCAGGACCACTCAGAATCTTTTTGCTACCTGATAGCCACCTACAATGACATGCAGCATCAATGCATACATAACATGGGTGGGCCAGATCATTCCTCAGTTCTCTGCAGGACTTTAACCTCGGAGGGCCTCCAACTATGAGGAACCAGGAGATTAGACTAGTACCAGGCAACAAGGAGAGGCATGGGACTGGAAAAAACATGATGTATGGGGTAAGGCATTAGGAAGAGCATCTGAGAAAACCTTCAGGATACTGAAAGGGGAAGGAAGGAGGGTATGGCATGATCTAATGGAGGAGACTCTTTCAAAGATCTAGGGCTCAATTGTCAAACAAGGACGTAGGGCTTGTGATGAAGCCCTGCATCCCCACAAAGTGTGCCACACCTGCGTCCAAGGGTTTGATACAACCTGCCCCTGATTTTAGAGCCCTGGATGCAGGTTGCAACAATTCCCTCAATTTACAGCAGCTTGCGCCAAAGCTGTGGTGCAAGCCCCATAAACAAGACCCCCCATGGGTGCAAAGGTACGCCAGGGGGGGACCTGGCAGAACTCAGCTGAGGGGCCACAACAGACTTGCAGCAGGAGGGTTGGTGCATGCTTTGTTTCAAGATTGTGCTTGCAACCCTGTTTGACACAAGTCGTCACTTATCCCAGACCCTGATCCACATGTCCTTTGTGGTGACTGTATGTCTTTCGAAAATAGGGCCCCCCACTGGTATGGTAAGTTCTCACATAACTGTTGTATCTTCATTAAAGATATCTCCTCCATTAGGCCACACCTTTGGAATGATTCCCAAGCAGTGCAAAGCAGCAGTGATGATAGCATGGTCTGATATTTAATCAGGACAGGTGGCCTTCCAGTACAGCAAGACCAAAACCAGATGTTTATGAGAGACAATGTCCAGACTGTGATGTTTATTGAAAGTGTGAACAGTGCTCCATGTGGCTGCAGCTCATGTGTCAGCAGCAGGGATATTTTTAAAATAAGGAACAGAAATGGCCATACCCTTTGTGGAATGACCACAAATAGCACCAAGAAGTTCCTTACCATACTTCACATAACAGAATATAATACAGTGTGCCATCCATTTGAACAGACATTGTTTAGACACAGAAGTACCCTCTTTCTCAGAGGTAAATGAAACAAAAAGCTGAGAAGACTTTCTACATTCCTTGGTGTGATCAATATAGTATTTCTATGTTCTATGTACATCTAAAGTACTGTATGTAGCAGTAACTCACCCTGGTTGGCATGCTCGGGATAACAAACAGGAAGGTGTATAATTTGGTTCAGTGTAAATTCTGATACCACCTTCAGTAGAAATATAGGATTCATACACAAAGAGACTCTGTCCTGGTGAAAAGTCAAATAAGGAGGCTCACACAACAGAGCCTGAAACTCCAATATCCTTCGAGCAGAGGTTATAGCAACTAACAACAAACTCTTTCCAGAGCCAATAGCACTGCAGCTGAGGAATTTTGAGTAAAAATATTGTGAATTACCAAAGTTATAAGCCCGCATTTGCAAAATGTAAAATAAGCTCATAAATTTGTTGTTTTATAATATTTTTACACCACATTTTCAACATAGCCTTGTTATGACCCTTCCTCCTGAAGACAAGCAGAGGAAACGTTCAGCTCCTGGCTTAAAGGTGATTTTGCACAGGGACTGCGAAAGCAACCTTTGGTATGCAAAAACACATTTTGGGCAGGAGTTAAAAAATGGCAGCTGTCACATTCATGAGGTGCTATAAAGAAATGGCTATGTTAAAAAGTTGGGACAAAAATATTGAATATTACCAAACTTACGAGCCTGGGTTCCCAAAATTCTATATAGGCTCATAACTTTGCTGTTTTTGTAATATTTTTTTACCAGACTTCCAACATACCCTTCTTATGACCCCACCTCATGAACAAGAGCAGAGAACATTTTAAACTCCTGCCTGAAAGGCAGTTTAGTGCAGGGACCATGAAATCACCTTTTTCGATGGAAAAAAAAAACATTTTGGCCAGGATTTGAAAAATTACAGCTGTCACATTCATGAGGTGCTGGAAAGTTATGGCTATGTTGTAAATTTGGGGTACAAATATTGAAAATTACCAAAGTTAAGAGTCTGTGTTCACCAAATTTAATGTAGGCTTATAATTTTGTTGTTTTTAATATTTTTACACCAAAGTTTCAACATAGCCTTCTTATGATCCTACCTCATGAACCTGGGCAGAGAAACTTTTCAACTCCTGCCTGAAAGGTGATTTTGCACACAGACCACAAAATCACCTTTTGGGGCAGATTTGCCTAACGACAGTGCCATTGTTCATGAGGTGACATCCCAAAGAAGGCATGTTGAACATTTGAGCCAAAAATATGCAAAAATTACCATGTTATGCCTTTAAGTTCAAAACCCTATTGAAGTACATTAAATGGCACACCTGTTTCTTCAGTTTGTGATCCGACTTTGAAGAGTGAAGATGTGTCTGCGGTCCTGAGAGTATTACAGCGTTGGACCCCGATGGGTAAGTAAGGGCTTTGAGGGGGTGAAGGGTGCTGAATGGGAGGGTCAGGTGGGGGGTCAGAAAAGGTGCAAAAAACATTGATGGACAGTTTTGTTTTTACAGGTTAAGAAAACAAAAAACAGGACCAAGTATAACTGATTATTACACTGGGGGACTGGGCTACCCCAATGTCACTGTTATGTTTCTGGGGAAGGTGGGGGGGGGTGCTGAGAGGGAGTGTCATGTGGAGGAGAGAAAAATATTAAAAAAAAAAATTGACCATCATCATGGCAGAACACGATTACGAGATTGGGGGATTGGGCACTCCCAGTATTATTGCTATGTTTCTGGGGGGGAGGTGCTGAGAGGAAGGGTCCAGTGGGGGAATTTTTGTAATAAAAAAATTGCTAAAATAGGTGGTCATGGCAGAACATGGCACACTCTACCATGATCAAGATGGCCACTGCATGCTACTGCACATGTGCAACTACTAGTGCAAGCAATATAGAGTGGTGGCCATCCTGGACATTGGAGTGTGCCCTGTTCTGCTGTGGCCACCTACAATGTAAAAATTGTGCAGTGCTACAGATGCAGAGGTGACTGTGGGGCAACTCTAACATGTTGTTTGTTCGCAAGGAATGTGCTGAATCATTTTCTTATAGTAAGAGGTTTTTTTCCATAGAGGTTTTTCTGCACCTCTGAGCTTAGTGGGTGGCTATGGCACTCCTTTGGAGGGGCTTATCCTCTGGCCCTGTGCGTACCAATTCAGCCAACCCCCGGTAGTTCCCTTAAAACCTTGTCCCCCACGGCAGGGCCAGGGAGGAGAATGCCAACTTTTCTCTACGCCCAGGACTCAAATCCAGAAACTGGGGGTGGCACAGCGATGCAGACCATCATGGAGCCCGCCAGCTCCCTTTTTCCTCTTTTCTCTCATCCCCCCTCCCCTACCAATGTAAGGGTGTTGGTATGTATCTCCTGACCCATACTGCCCTCCAGCCACCACCAGAGGGCACTTAACGAGTGAAACAACAAGCCTCCCTCCTTCCGAGAGAGGAGAGTAATCCTCCGAATGCTTGATCCTCCCTCACCCTGCCAACCCACAGTGACCCAGGCTCATTCCCATACCTGGGTTGCTGGCATGGCATGAGGTGTAGCGACCAGCACCTAAACCTCCAGCGCCACCGGGCTGGCTCATAGCAAGAGATCTGCAGGGCTCTGCCCACTGCAGCCCTAAAAATGGACTCCATGATAGGAAATGTAAGCCACGGCAGGTTCAAAAGGAGCCGACATCAATTTCTCATGAATGAAATTCAAGTCCCAAGGTGGAACTGGATCATGGATAGGAAGTTTCATGTAAAGAATACAGTAACTCTCGGAAATGTATGTGACATCTCTAATTGGGCAAGGGTATGATCCTCAAAAGGGGCATGGAAAGCTGATATAGCGGCCAAATGCACCTTAAGAGAAGAATACTGCGGGCCAGAGTCAGATAGGGAAAGTAAGTATTCCAATACACAATTCACAGGACATGTAAAAGGGTTCATATTCTAGGAAGCAGACCACAAAGTGAAGTGCTTTCATTTCAAGGAATAACTATATCTGGTACAAGGCTTCCTAGCTACAAGCAGGACATCAGCAACCTTAAGGGATACACCAAAATGTGGAATGGCTATGTTTTGAGGAGCCATGCATGCAGGTGCAGGGACTTCATGTCCAGATGGTCCAAGGCCCTTTGCCTGTGACAACATACCCCAACACCGAGGTAGAGAGACAGTATACTCCACCACCAGATGTTGAAAGAGTGGAAACCATATGTTGCAAGGCTAGAATGGAGCAATAATGAGAGTGGCACTCTCCACCTGAACCTTGAGCAGAATCATCTGCCTTAGAGAAATGAGTGTAATGCATATAGGAATTTCCCTTTCCAAGAAAGGGACAACATGTCTCAACCAAAAACTCTAGGCCCAGGAGCAAGCAAAAATGCAGCAGTTTTACGTTATGTGGAGACACCAAAAACTCCTGCTCTGAATGATACCATCTTGTGAAGAGGTCATTTACCGTAGAGGTCAGCAGTTTCCATTGCTGAATCATTGACTGGACCTGCTTAACCTGTCTGCCAGGATGTTTGGAGTAGAACCAAAAAACTGGTCTCTAACACTTTACTCCAGATATATGACAGAAATCAAAGGTTCTTCCAAATGGTACATCTTTTTTCAATACAGATAGAACAAAGTTAAAAGCAGACCACACATACACCCATGGAAAATTATCCATGCTACATACTTTTTGGTTCTACTATTGACTTATTTACAATGTGGATCTACTTGTTCTTCTATTGTACAGTCTAAAATGCCTATACAAGATGTTTGGAGGCCTGGGAGAAACATGGCTGACAGCTGCAGGTCGTGAGACAAAGCCCAGTACCATGCCCTCACTGCTTTCCTGCATAGGAGATAGCAGTGAGTGTCCCCTTGTTTGTTGATGTATTGCACCACACTGACACTGTCCATGTGGACTGGCAGAGGACTGGGGCAGAGATGATTATAAAAGCCCTGGATGCTGTACAGGACAGCCCACATTTCCAGGACATTAACATGCAGCTTGGCCTCCACCTTGGTCCATGACCACTGTATCTGAAAAGGACTGAGATGAGCTACCCAGCCAGAGCCCGTGACATCTGTGGTAAGGATCTGTCCAGGAGCAGGTACAAGGAATGGAACACATTTCAGTTGGTTGTCATGATCCATCCACCATAACAACGCTATGTAAAGAACGAATGTGATGAGAATCATTTGCCCTAGCTTGTTCACCAACTAATCACACTGGACCCTAAGTGTCCACTGTGATATCCTCATATGAAGATGTGCCAGTGGCACAGTCACTATGGCTGCAGCCATGAGGCAAAGGAGGCATAACAATGTTGGTTCAGAGATGTAGTGGCTCCTGTGCACCAAATGTGCCTGAGCAATCAGAGTGTCTGCCCTGTCCTGTGGCAGGAAAACACATCTCTTCTCTGTGTCCAGGACTGCCCCATGTACTGCACTCTCTGGCATGGAGTCAACACATATTTTGGCACATTTGCAGTGACCCTCAGATCATCAAACAAATGATGTGTCCAACATAGGATGTGAGGCCGAGCCTCTCTCTGAAGCTGGCCTTCAGGAGTCAATAATCCAGATAGGGGGAAATGTACAGACCTTCCCTACAAATGGCTGCTGCAACTATTGTCAAGCATTTTGTAAAGACCCATGGAGCTGAGCACAAGCCAAAATGCAATACATTGAACTCAAAGTGCTTGCCCTCTAGCATAAAGTGGAGGTACTGTCTGTGGGACTTTCTTGTCTTTATATGAAGGTACAGTTTGCAGCCTTCATGTCCAGAGAACACAATAAGTCCCCCGTTTGCAAGAGAAGAATCAGAGCCTGCAGGGATACCATCCAAACTTTTTTGTGTTAGATGCAGATGTTGAAGTCCCTGAATTCTAACAAAAGACACAGATCTCCTGCTTATTTCAGGACTAGGAAGTATCTGGAATAGACTTTTGTTTCTCTCCTGAGAAGGAACCAGTTCTATGGCATTGTTTTTGAAACGAAGTCTGAACGTCTTCCCTTAGAAGGGACAGATCACCCAGAGAATAAAAGGAAAGAGGTGGAGGAGTTGTAGCAGATCCAGAGGATGTCCCCCTGAAAGTATGTTCAGAACCCACTCATCTGTGTTGTTTTTTTAGTATTTTGTATTTTGGGTCTTGTAACTGTGACCCATGATTGCCAATCATGCAAATGTTTGTATTACTTCACTGTAGTAGCTTAATGTATCCTTTCCCCTAGGTTGCATCTGGAAATGAGCCTTGGCTCAATGATGCCCTTCCCAGTTATCAGCTTTTAAATAGATAAATCAGTAGTGATCTCCTGCCATTGTTTCAGATGCAGGGAAATTCTGCCCCCCCCCATACTCACACCTGGAGGCAACAGCTGAGATGGGGGTGGAGATAGAAGAGAGTCAGGCAGAATCAGTGGCAGCAGAGCCATCAGAACTGATTCCTTTGGTTGCTTTTGCATAGGCACTGGGGGAGGACCCGGGTGGAGGTCACCACCTCTGCCATGGCCTTGCAGACAGTAGGCACAAGTACCTCAGGTAGTAGGCCGACAAGAAGAGCCTCTACTGTGACTTTTAGCAGGGGTTCAGTACACGGATTTCACAAGCCTCAAAGTAATTTTAGAAGCCTGAAGGCCACATAGGGCTTCCTCGATATCATAACCAAACAGTTTGGACCCTTTAAAGGTAGCATTCAAAACTACCAGTTGCACATTAGTGGCAAAGCCAGCAACTGTGAGCCAGGAATATCTCTACATGCTAATGCCAGAAGCTGCAGCCCTGGCAGAAGCATCAGAGACCTAATAAGCTGAGCATAGCAAATGTTTGCCAATCTCAGCACCAGCAGACAATGTTTTAAGGAAATCAATCTTAGCAAAGTCATCAAGCCATTGAGGGGATTTGGGGCTTTTGTAGACATCCCTAATGGGATTATATACAGAGGTGCCTATCTGGAGGGTAAGGACATAAAGGGTTGGGAGGTTGTGGAGCATGTACAGGCATCATGACAGTAAGAAGAAGGTGGAGTGCTGTAATGGGTGAGGGGCAGCACTATTCCTGTGGATGATGTGGGTAACAGTGGCCTGTCCAGTGTGCAGAAGCCTGGAGCGTCTAAAGGCAGAAGTTAGTTGACTCAGATGAGAGCTGGTGTGGATGGAGTGGAGAGTAAGAGGAGTAGGGCAGGGGAGAGAAAGACAGATGAGGGATGCTCAGGGGAGCATGGTCAGCAGTCAGGACAAGGGGATAAGGAGGATCACCCAAGCTCCGGGAGTATCCCAACTCCAGTGGGCCAGGGAGCCATGGGAGGTGGAATGGCAAGTGATAGGGGGAAGGAGTGGGACTACAAGAGATGTGACAGTAGTGGAAGTATTCAAGGGGTGCCTTTAAGGAATATATTTCACCAACTGTCTGGAAGTGGGGGGGAGGTGAGGAGAGTGGTGGGGAGAGATGTTCCCTTACGAAAATGGAATATATTGCAATATATTGAAAAATATGCATTAATGTATGTCAAAACAATGAGAAATACATTTTCCCCATGTAATGTATTATATAACATATTATGAAATGTATTTTTAAATATACTGACATAATATATATATATATATATATATATATATATATATATATGTATATATATATATATATATATATATATATATATATATATATATATATATATTTTTTTTTTTCATTTTTACCTGGCAGATCCTTCTGTCAGTCTCCACCCTGATCACAGACCCTGGAGCTTCCACCTACCATCTATGACCAACAACTCCCAGGTATCCCTGGCTTACCCCCAGAGGACAGGGTCATGACACTGGTCCCCTCTCCAGAGCCACAGGACCAGTATCTAGGCAGGAGAGCTAGGCGATGGTGGCTAATTGAAGCTCCAGAGAGGGCTTCATGGAGACAGAGAACTCACCCACCTTCTTCCACCATTTTTCTTGGAGGCAGGGACATGCAAGGACACCAGCATCCACCCCACATACGTGTGAGCACCAGTGGCTTGAGTGACTCCCAGCCTTCACCAGGTGTCCCTCATGCACTGGACACTTCCCCACCCTCCACCCCCCAGAAAAGGAGAGCAGTCTGTAGGACACTCCATCCTTCTCCCCCAGCTGGCCCTCCAGTTACCTGGCCCTGTTACCGAACCAGGGCCGCCAGCGGAAATCCAACCACTGCACCTATGGGCCAGCATACTGACATAATATATTTTAAGCCCATAGTATGCAAAACTGTAAGTCACTATATTGAGAAATACATTAACTTAATGAAATATAATACACAGCATATTTCAGCATATAATGTAACCACATATTCTGCCTCATGCATTGCTTGAACGCATGTCAATCTATTTATTAATACATTGTCTGAAATACATTATTAGTAGATTTCAAAATATATACTGTATTCTTTGTACGTTACATTTTTTAATATGTTACATATATTTTTATGCATGTTACATATATTTTAAATATGTTACATATATTTTTTATAAATGTTACATACATTTTTGTAAATGCTTAGTTTCATCCCATGTATATATTTGCATAGCTAATTTGCATATTTCAAAAACATAGTTTATCAGCCAAAATCATGATAATTTCTAGTTTTACAACACTTCTGAATTTATAACACTAACTTATAGATTGAAAAGAAAGGTGCAAGTTATTAAAGCAAGTACATGTAAGATCTCACTCTGACCTAAAAGTAAAAAAAAATGAGGTGGTATAACTACCAGTCTCAGCCTTTAACAAGAATGAGGTTGTGAGGTAAGCTATATGTATTAAGTATAAATGTATAAAATGTATGTTTGAATTAAAGCTGTACTGAAAAACAATAAATCAATGTAAATCATGCATAATTTCTTTTGTTTTTGTCTGAGTAAGTTAATAGTTATATTAATATCTATTACACATGTATAGTGTGTGTATATATATATATATATATATATATTTGTAAATATAGGAAACAACATTTGAAATGTAAAACAAAATACATTTATACATATTTTGGCAATATACCAATAACATATATTGACCATCCTTATTTCATTATATTTAGAATTTTATCAATATATTTTGCAATATATGGAATATGCTGAAGCGGCCATAATATATATATATATATATATATATATATATATATATATATATATATATTTACAGTACATTACAATATATTTGTAAATTTTAAAATATATTGAAATATATTGATTTTCCAATACATTACAATATATTATAAAACAAGTACACTGGAATATATTTCACTATATGTAAATATATTGTTAATACTATAGTTTAAAATATATTTCATTTTTGCAATGGTTGGGTTAAAACAAATGGGTCAGGGGAGTAAGACAGGAGAGGGGGCTAGGACTATACAAAATAGACAAGGTGGGCAGGGAATAGAGAACATGGAGAGTGGAAGAGGGGTGGTAGAGGGTGGGGGAAGGGTGACTGAAGGAGAGGGAAGGGGAAGGAGACAGTGTGTGTGGGTGGCCAGAAAGGGAACAGAGAAGGACATGGAGGGGGTAGGAAAACAGACAGAGGGGCAAGTAGATGCTGTGGAGGTGTCAAACAAGCCAGGCTTGGGATAATAAAGGTGGAGCGGTAACCAGGGTGTATGGGAAGCAGTTACTTGAAATAATTTATCAATGCTAATACAGAAAGCTAATAGTATAAAGCAGTTTAAAACAATACTGAAATCTTATTATGGTAAACTAATTCTTTGCTCCTGCAATGTTAACTGAATTATGTATTTGCATTTAATTTGTATGTATTTGTCTTTATGAGTTACATTTATGGTGTCCTTATATGCCAGGCATGACTGAAAAAGGGCAGTGCCCAGCTCATTTCCTTTTTAAAAATAAAAACAAACAAACATGGTGGAGAAGCTTGTATGGCTGTCAAAGAAGGAAAGGATGGAGGCAGACATGATGGCAGTGGAAGGATGGCAATCCTAGTGGGATCCATAATTAAGGATATTCACTGGGAAAGGAAGGGGGTCCCAAATACAGGTAGGAATTTTATCTATTTATTTAGTTTTTGTTAACTAGGTAGGTGCACTAGCCATGAAATGACTATTTTCAGGCACGACCCAGGAGAGTACAACAATCAAAGACAGGTACATAGCATGAGTACAATGAAATTACAATATTATAGGTCAAAACAGTCAGTAGTAATAAACACATGCAGACAGGACAATAACAATCAATGAAATTCACATACAATTTTTGGCATAAAAAAAACTACACAGTCTAGGAGGAGATACCACAACATAGCAGCAAAGAAATATTGTTCAAATTAGCCACAACAATGAAGATTCAACTAGGCAGTGAAACAAGGCAAGGACAAATTCCTGACTGGGCAGGATGCATTGTCATAGCCTCCTAAACAAGACTCAGGTGTGGGGGGAGGTTGGGGTAGATTAGCACTCAAGGAGATAGTAAGGGTAAGAAGTGCTATGAGGTAGGGAGGTTAAAGTTAGGCCAGAAGGCATCTGGTGGGTGAGTGGATTAAGGAGGATTAAAACAAATGCAGAGATCAGCAAGGGATAGATGTAGGCATAGCTCCTTTTTATGTTGGCTTGCCGCGCTTGCACAGCAGTCAACATATTGGGAGAGTGGAGATTTGGAGGCGCGTCTGCTGTTGGGTGAATGCAGGGCATGCATCAGTAGGTGCGTCCCTCATTCCCCAATCAGCCTGCATGGCACCGCCACACCATGCATACATAATGGGTGAACACTTCAAAGCAAAGTACCGCTGCAATCGTCATACACAGCGGTCCTTTGCTTGGCGTGCTCACCACCATTATGGCCATGGTCGGCGAGCAACAAACCCCCTGTGTTTGTGTGCCAACGGGGAGCCCACTTCCGTCCGGGCATCCCCCACAAATGTGGAATGCCAAGGGGTGCCCAATCCCCTGGCTCGTGCTCCCCGGCTTTGTTTGCGGCGAAATTTAAGCCCAGCGGCATTACCCCGTGTTGTGCGAAAAGGATGCCCAATCCCCCGTTGGCTATTGACCCACCCAACCCACTTAGGTGGCACGCTGGGAGCCCACCCCAGCATGCCAAAACTGTCCCGCCACATTTTCTTTCTTTTTTCCCTAGAATAGGAGAACGGTCTCTCGTAGTGTAGGTCCACCATCCCCCCACCTGCACCCACCCACTGCGCACCCTGCCTCCCCTCACTCCCCCCTCACCCCATACTTACCTCCAGACTCCGGCAGGATGATTTTCAGTGGACCGGGAACACGTCTGCACTCTTCAAAGCCGACCGCGAACTGAGGAAATGCCGGTAAGCTGTATAATGGAGTGAATAGGGTTTTTTCAACATTGTTGCATATCTCAGGCATTTCTTGGAATTTTTGCACCAAATTTTCAACATGGGGTTTTGGGGGCCCATCCTCATGAATTCTGTCACTGTCATGGCGTTAATCAGCCTCCAAAGGTGATTCCGCAGTCACTGAGTGAAATCACCTTTCGGGGCCCATTAACCAAATGACAGCGGCGGTGTCTCTTAAAAAGCCTAAGTTCCAAATTTGGTGGAAAAAAATCCAACAAATGCCTGTTTTATGATCGTGCATTGCGCAGTTGCTACGCAGGTTCGTAACTTCGTGCATTCACAATATTTTACTGCCGGATTTTCAGCATTGTCATTTTTGTACACCTCCTTGTGAACAGTACAGCTGTTATTTTCCACATCCTGCCCGAAATGTGTTTCCGCACTTCCGGTGCACAATAGTGCAGTCGCTGTGGGAAATCAGTGTTTGGGCCAGATTATGAAAATGACAGTGACACAGTTCATGAGCAGAGGACCTAAAATGCCTATGTTGAAAATTTGGTGATGATACTCCATAAAATAACTGTGTTACGAGCGTGCATCGGCAGATTGCATGCACGCTAGTACCGTCGTGCATTTGTAATATTTTCAGTCTGGATTTTTACCATTGCAATTTTTTTACACCTCTTGATGAACAGTACAGCCGTCATTTGACATATCCTGCCCAAAATGTGTTTTCGTACTTCCGGCACAGAATAGCGTGGTCGCTGTGCGAAATCACTTCTTGGGACACTTTGAGGAAATAACAGTGACACTGTACATGAGCAGAGGTGCTAAAATGCCTATGTTGAAAATTTGGTGCCAAACGCCCATAAAATGGCAGTGTTGCAAGCGTGCATTGCATATTTCCCATGCACCCTAGTAACTTCGCAGATTTGGTATATTTACATGCCACATTTTCAACACTGGCATTTTTTTACACCTCCTTATGAACTGTACAGCTGTCATTTCTCACATCCTGCCCGACATGTTTTCCCGCACTGCACTACCAAACACCCAAAGGGAAACCCTAATGCTTGTCACTCTCTGCAGGGTGGGGGTGGGTTGGCATCAGTTCAATACTTCACTGCCATTCCTATGATGCATCTTTCTAACTCCTGCACTACCAATGCCAGTGCCAGCAAGCCAACATTCGGCATTGACAAATGCTT
Organism: Neoceratodus forsteri; assembly: GCA_016271365.2. Lineage (NCBI taxonomy): Eukaryota > Metazoa > Chordata > Ceratodontiformes > Ceratodontidae > Neoceratodus > Neoceratodus forsteri. Next base: position 315,751,000 of record CM028135.1, read on the forward strand.
GTTGAAGCTGTCATGGGATCCGGATATTCAAAGTGCTTGTGGGAGGCAGTTCCAAAGCTTAGGAGCAGAGTGATTGAAAGCAACAGAGCCTTTTGATGTTTTACATCTAGGTACATTCAGCAGGGATTTATATACCGAGCACAGTCTATAGGAGGAGGTTTGAGGTTCCAGCAATGTTGCAAGATCTGAAGGGGTCTGGTTTCTAAGTATAGAGTCAATCAGGGGAGCCAAGAGAGTATTGACAGCAAGCTGAGGGGGATAACCAGCCCAGGTCCCTGTACAGTTGGCAGTGCTACTTAAGCCGTGGTGACGAGGAGGTGTATCGACAGATATTATTGTAAGTGACATCCCACTTATGAAAGATGGTTTTGTGTGTGGCAGCAAAAGTTGGCATGCCGTAGGTGAGGGCAGGGAGTAATATGCCTCTGGCAATAGCAAGTTTAGCAGATGGAGTCAGCGTGAAACTGGACTTGTACCCAACCCCCAGTTTAGCATTCACTGCCTTGCAGGCAGCTTGTACATGCAGGCTGAAGTCCAGGGATTGGTCCAGAAGAATTCACAGGTACTTAAAAGATGTAACACATTCTATTTGTGTGCCACTGCAGTCTTGCACCAATAGGGGAGTTTGACATGTCCTAAGTTTAGGGGCAGATCCAAGTAACAGTGTTTGGGTTTTCTTAGCATTAAGTACAAGCTTATGTGCAGAAAGCAAATTTTGTACATTTGTGAAATCTAAAGAAAGGGATGCATTTATACTGGCAAGCTTATCAGAACTTGAATAGAGTACAAGATCATCTGCATAGAGAATAGATAAGCATGAAAGAAAAAACCTCATCTATGTTATTAATAAAAAGTGAGAAAAGAAGAGGTCCCAGAATAGAGCCCTGGGGAACCCCAATATTGATGGTAGCACCATCAGATAAAGAGGAGTTGAATTTCACAATTCGAGTTCTATTTGGTAGATAGCTTCCATACCAGGCAACAACTGGGGGTGAAAAGCTCAGATTGCAAAGAGTGGAGAGGAGCACGGGGTGATCAACAAGATCAAAGGCCTTTGTAAGGTCTATAAAAACTGCCCCTATCAGCTGGCCAGTGTCCATACTGGTAAGCACATTGGTAGTGAATTTGAGAAGTGCTGTAGAAGTACTGTGACCTTTATGGAAGCCATTTTGGGTGTCAGAGAGAAGGCTGTATTTTGTGAGGTAGTCAATGGTTTGATTTGCAACAAGTTTTTCCAGAATTTTACTAAGGACCGATAGGATGGCTATAGGACTGTAGTTAGTAATCTCCTTGGGATCACCTTTTTTAAAGACAGGAAGGTGGTTTGTGTGCCAGGGATGACAGCAGAGAGGGTGTGCTCAAAAATTAGGGAGTTGATGAGGAATGTTGGGGAGAACCAGTCATAATTATACACCTAGGTACCAATGTCCTAAACAAGTAGGAAGTGGGGGTAATACAAGAAAGATTCAGGGTGGTAGTGAGGACCTACAAGGAGGTAGCCAGATCGCTGGCATTCTCAGAGGTGCTGCCAGTACTGAGGGCCAGCACAGTCAGGAAGAAAAGGATAGCGGAGTTCAAAGACAGGCTGAGCAAATGGTGCAAGGATGAAGGGTATGACTGTATTGGGGGACAGGGGAAGACCCGGTCAAATACAACACTTTTTGCACCAGACAGACTGCACCTCAACAGTGGGGGTTCGAGGGTCCTCAGGGAGAAGGTGTGCGGGTACATAGCTCAGACACGTAATTTTAAACTTCTGAAGGGGGGCAAGCAGGCCTGGAGGCCCCAAGACTCTGGCAGGAGGAGGTCAGCAGACCCCACCATACCAGTGGGGGGGGGACTGGAGGGTGGAGGTAGAGGGAGAGTGAGGGGGTTGGCAGTGGGTGCGAGTGGGGGCACAAGCAATGTGAAAAAAATGAGAAAGGCAGATTAGAGGGAAGGGAAGGAGCCTCAGACTCTAGGTGGAAGTTGGTATCCCTGAAAGTACAATGTCTTGGAAACAAAATGGATGATCTACAGGCATTATTGGCAGAGAGAGGAGTGGACATAACGATGGTCACTGAGACATGGGCCACACCTAACCATGACTGGGACCTCTTGATCCCTGGGAATAAATTAAACAGGAGGGACAGGAAGGTAGGAAAAGGGTGAGGGGTGGTGGTTTACATCAGGGAGGGTATAATATGTACAAGGGAGGAGTCAGAAGAGGGGAGGGCAGTAGCAATGTGGATTCAGTTAATGTCTAATAGAAGGAAGAAGGTGAGGTTGGGGTCATTTACAGACCATCCAACCAGGAGTAGGAAACAGACAAGAAACTGAACTCACAAATATTGACTGCTGCAGGGAAGGGAGAGGTGGTAATTGTGGGAGACTTCAACCTGCCCAAGGTGGGTTGGGGTGTACCAGTCACAACCTATGCCAGGAATCAGGTGATCCTAGATGTGCTGCAAAGTGGATTCCTGACTCAGGGCATCACAGAATCCACCAGGAAGGGGGCAATCCTTGATCTGGTTCTGACAAATGTGGACCATACCCAGAACATAAGGGCTGAAGAACCCTGGGTGAAGTGACCATTGCACAGTGTGGTTCTGGTTGCACATGGGCAAGGAAAAGACCTCCACTAAGACTAAAATTCTGGATTTTAGAAAGGCGGACTTCAGAAAGATGGGCAAGGTGCTAAAGAGTCACCAGGCAAGCATCCGGGTGGAAATGGGGGCGGACCAAAGGTACTCCATCATCAAGGATAGAATATTGGTTGCCACAGAGGAGTGCATTAGGCTCAATGGTAAAAACTCAAGGGCCAAAGCACCCAGCTTGTTTAGTATTGAGGTCTCGCAGGCAGTAAGGGATAAGAGGTCAGCCTACAAGAAATTCTGGAGGACCAAGAGGGAGGAAGACAAGGAGGATTATCTGAGGATGGCTAGCATAGCAGGTAAGGTAGTCCAGCAGACTAAAGCTCAGAAGGAACTGCAGCTAGCTGACAGAATTAAGAAAGGGGAGAAAGCATTTTTTCACTATATTAGTGAGAAAAGGGACAAGAAAGAAGGAATTGTTAACCTCATGAAAGAGGAAGAGTGAGTAGAGTAGAATGGGGGCAAAGCACAGGTACTGATTGAGTACTTTAGTTCCATCTTCACCAGTGAGAAAGAGATGAAATTATGCCACTAGGGGAAACAGAGGAGTGGGGAGTGGTCAAGGAACACAGATGTTTTGATAGAGGTGGATAGAGTGAGGACAGCTAGCACTCAGGGCAAACAAACCCCCAGACCCAGATGGCATCCACCCATGGATGCTGACGGAACTGTTGGAGGGGCTTGCCGATCTATTGGCTTGCCTGTTCAATAGTTTAATGGAGTCAGGCATGGTACGACAGGACTGAAGAATGGCACATGCAGTGCCCCTCCATAAGAGCAGTCCCAAGGATGATGCAGGGAATTAACAGAATGTTCATTCTGACCTCAATCATGTGCAAGCTCATGGAAACCGTGGTTAAGGAATGGTTGGTACGGTATCCTGTGATAATAGCGACTGAATATGGGTGACCATCAAAACGGCAACTCATATTCAGCACTATTATGATGGGTGACCCGCAAGGGTAGTGATGCACTGCTACAGCAAGGGTAGGGGAGGGTGACTGGAAAGGAAGGATAGCGAGAGGAAGGGAAGGGATAGGGAAGAGGGTTATTCCAATGTAGTGTGCCCGCTGCAGCTGAGCCAGCCATTTGGTGTGGTGGTGAGGGTGGCTAGCTCTGGCAAAGCAGGTACTGGGTACTGGGTTCGGGGCTGGGGACTGGGGGGGGACTTTTGCCACTGGCTGTGGCTGCCATTATTTTTTTTTAATTATGGAGTGTCGCATCCCCCTGGAGCTAGGACTCCTTCAGTAGGCGGTGTGTGGGGAGCAAAGCCCCACACCAGGGGGACATGCCCCCCCCGCATAGACACTAAGTCGATTTGCCAGATATCTAGCCACCGGCATGTGTATATTGCTGAACTGCTTTTCAGCGATATGCACTTGCCATAATAGAAATCAACATTTCACATTCGCTATTATGACATAGAACTGGTTGGTACAGTATCTGGATGAGCATGGTCTCCAAGATGAGAAGCAGCATGGGTTTATGGAAAGGAGGCTGTGCCAAATGAATCTGATTGACTTCTTTGACTGGGTCACTAAAACAGTGGACAGGTGCCAAATGGTGGACATCTTTTACCTGGACTTCAGCTAGGACTTTGACTCTGTACCCCACAAGATGTTGATCAGGAAGCTGGTGGATCTTGAGGTTGGAGAGAAGTTAACCAGATGGTTGAAAAACTGGCTGAGGGGCAGAACCCAGATAGTGGTGATGGGGGTGAGCTATCTAGCACCAGGAAGATCATCACTGGGGTCTCACAAGGCTCAGTGCTTGGATTGGTGCTTTTCAATGTCTTCAACAAGGATATTGGGGATGGCATTAAGGGTAATATTTACCTATTCATGGATGACACCAAACTCTCTGGGAAGGTGGACACAGCAGAAGGGATATAAGACCTAACCGAGGATCTCAAAAAACTAAAGATGTGGTCTTGGATTTGGCAGCTCAACTTCAATGCAAAGAAATGCAAAGTTATGCACATTGATGCCAATAACCCAAGGACTGAGTACAGCTTGGGAGAAGTCCGGGTATCTGCAGAGAAGGAGAAGAAGCTGGCAGTGATGATCACTAGTGCCCTGATGCATTCCATGCAATGTAGGAAAGAAGCAGCAAAGGCAAATAAAATGTTGGGCTGCATTGCCAGAGGAATCAGCAGCAGATGAGAAGGAGTAATAGTGCTCTTGTACAGGTCATTAGTGAGGCCACATCTGGAGTACAGTTTACAGTACTGGTGCCCATAACTTAAAAAAAAATTAACCTGTTGGAGACGGTCAAAAGGAGGCAAAAAGATGATCGTGGGCCAGCAGAGTAGGACATATGAGGAGAAGCTGGAAGCCCTGAACATGAACTCCCTGGAGGAGAGAAATGAGAGAGAGAGAGAGAGAGAGAGAGAGAGAGAGAGAGAGAGAAAGAGAGAGACAGAGAGACAGGGGACATGATTAAAACCTTCAAGTATTTGAAAGGAATGAACAGGATGGGTAAGGAGGGTCTCTTCAAGCTTAGTGGAAATATAAACACAAGGGGACACAGTCTCAAGTTGGGGGGTTAGGAGAGAGGCTAGGAGGCACTTCTTGACAGAGCAGGTGGTGGTGGGTAGGAATGTGCTTCCGGAAGAGGTGGTTTCATTGAAGAGAGCAGCTTCACGAGAGGCTGGGACAGAGTTAAGGGGAAAGTATGGCTCAAGGGAGGGGCGGATGGAGGGAAAGGGTGGACTGGGGAGGGGGGCAGGGTTGGTAGCTTAATCTGAGGACCCTACAATATGAGCAGACTAGATAGACCTAATGACCTTATTCTGCTAACTTCTTTATATGTTTGTTTGAGCAGCAGTATGAGCAGCTTTCCAAAGTCTGTTTTGGTATATGATCATGTGGGCCTGGTAGTTTGCAGTCCCAAGGCGGCATGATGCAGAGTCTTAAGTGTGCTTGCCCAATGCATCCAGCATCCAAGAGTCCTTATCAGGCATCAAAGTACTCATATTTCTAGGAGTTCTAAATCTATCAAGAGCAGCCACGATGACCACAGAGTCAGTTTTAGGCTGGGCAGCGTAGTAAAGCTTAGTAGATGATGCAGGATACTGCTTAGCAGTCTTTCTAGGAACTGCAATCAGTGAGTTTGGTCTGTACCATGCAGCACAAGTAGCATCATCTAAGGCAGGATACATAGGTTGAATAATAATGAATGGGGTGCAAGTCACCTCCAAAAATTCCATGAGATTCCTCTTAGTATAATCTTCTTGTTCCACATCAAAGCCCATGGCAGACAGCATTTGCCACATCATGACTTGAAAAGATGGGCTTTCACAAGATTTTCAGATATAAACCACTGAGTCCTTACAACAGGACAAGAAGGTAGAACTAGAGTGAGGGTGATCCTCTACAAACTGTTCTTCACCATCATATTCCTCCTCTAAAGCTGCTTCTAAGTCCATGAAGTCAGGATTCTTTTCCTTTTCAACATCGTCATCATGAGTGATGACGGGAACAACAGAAGGGGCCGGTGACACTGGCAGTGGCTGGGAGGCAGTTATATGTAGTGTGCAAGTGGAATCCATCTAATTGGGTCTGAGAATCAGAAGGCTCGTTCTGTTAGCGGAACAGCTGCCTGTAATGGCAACCCTAGCAGAATGTGTTGAATCATTTCAGAGAACAATGACAGCATAACCTGGGCATCAACAGCATCCTAAAAAGGGGCCATAACTATCTGCATTGACAGGCTTGGGCCCAACAATTGCATCATATTGTCCACAGTAGGTACGCAGTGCCTAAGCCAAGTTCTGACCTTGGTATCTCAATGATGGTGAGGGGGCTGTAGTTACTGCCACTGGAGGGAGCTTTAATGAGGACATACCTTTTCTCAATGATGACCCGGAGTCACCAGTGGAGCAGTCTTGTCCTCATCTCTGTGTCTGTGTGTATGGCCGGACAATGAGGAGGCCTGAGATAACACCTTTCCTTGTCCTTATCCTTAGACTTCAATGATCATTTCTTGGCCAATGATAAGGGAGAAGCAGATTTTAAGTCATTTTCTTTCTCAATGGCTTTCAATTCTTTTAAGGCAAGAAAATTTTCTAGAGCCTTCTTACAGCATTGCCTCTTGGCCTGTTTGAAACTCTGGCAAATATCACAAGTTCTCATGTCATGAGACAGGCCATGCAGCACACACAAACCGTGTATGTATCTTCCTTGTAAATTTTATAGCCGTACTTATATCAGAATAAAGGCTCTCTTGTCTTTGGTGGCATACAGAGATAACAGTAAACTAGATAAAGTAAAATAATAAATGGCAACAGCTTGGTTGACAAAGTTTCCTTCAGCAGGTCCAAAAAAGATGATCAACGGCAGGAGATGGAACTGAGGAGTGATGGGGCCTCCCACATTATATACACGCTATTGCTATACGACATTGTGGGCGGCCCCCAGCTAGCAAAAGGTTTTTAAGTGGTCCTGATGCTGATGGCTTACAATTCCAAAGGTGTGGCCTAATGGAGGAGATCTCCTCAATGAAGATTGGAGCTTTTTCCATCCCAAATTTTGGACCAGAGATACAAAAGAAACAAAGAGAAATCTATTATTTGTGAATGTGTTCTACACTGTAAAGAGGGCTTGAAATATGTATGCTTCTTTGCTGTAAATAGTAGCATTTTGAGAGGCAAAAATATACATCAGAAGTGCTAACATTTTCAGGGATTCCTTCAGATTTATTTATCATTTATTTATGTATTTTAAAAGTTTCATGAGGAAAGACATACTGAGCTGCTAACAGTTTGTTTTCAGATGCGTCCTGGGGGTAGAGGATGTGGAAAATCATATAGAGTAAATACAATACATCAAGGATCATAATCAAAAACTAAAGTCAAAACATTATAACAAGGAGGGTCACATGATGTAGCAGACTGAGTAGGAGTGCCTGACTACAGCTCCCACCTGAGCCTGTTAATTTATCTTAATTTTTTAATTTTCTCTCACTCTCAGTGATATTACCTTGTGACTTCTATTGTTGGATGGGTGCCAATTGTCTTTGGTGAGCTTTTGGAGCCGTCATCCTGTTCATCATGGATTCAGACATGTGGCAGGCCCCTCTGTGGCATACACCTCCTCCTGCTCCCTACAATGCCTCCAAAAAATCCAAGGCCCACTCTTCCTCTGCTGGGAAGTCCTCTACCACTAATTCGGGGTTGGTGCCACTAATGGAGGAACACTTCATGGCTGAGTTTAATCCCTTTAAGGAATCATTGGTGACACTTACAGCAGAGCTCCATTCCTTATAGAAAGATATCATCGATTTAAATACTCAGATGGGTGATCTGGACACCTGTACTACATCCCTGGAGTGCTTGCAAGATCGATTGGACCCCGAGGTGATCACCCTCTGCCAGAAGCTTGGTAAATTGGAGGACAAACTGGAGAATCTCAAAGGGAGAAGTTGCAGGAACAATCTTCTTATTTTCAGCCTCCCCAAAGCTGAAGAAGGTGACAATGCCATCTCTTTTGTACAAAAGCTGCTGGTGAAAATAGCAGGAGCCTCTCCATACAATCCTGTGTATATTATAGAGAGGACCCACTGCTCCTTGCGACCCCATCCCCCTGAAGGTTACCCCCATCGACTATTGATCTTTACATTTCCAAATTTACTGGAGAAGCAGCACATCCTCTCCAAGGTTTCGGACCTGAAAGAAATCACTTGGGAAGGGGTGCACCTGCAAGTAACTCAGGACACCAAACTTATTGTCACTGTCATCAAGTTTAGGGTCCTGTACCTGACAAGACTGCGGGTCCAGATTAATGGCAAATGGCATTCGTTTGACTCAGTGGATCAAGCATTGAAGGAATTATGAGTAGAGATGCAGCAAAGTTTTACTACTTAGTGAAGTAGAGGTGAAGTCTCCCACTCTGCATCCGTTTAACGCTATGCGAAGTCCCCATTACAATGGGCCACTTTTTCTTTAAATCACTTTGTGTTGCTGACTTCGCATTCACTTTACCTTATTTTCAGAAAGGAGAAGTGTGTGAGAATTGAAACAGCCCACAGATCACATCTCAGACTGTCTGCAGGTCACATGCTGCAGGCAGGAAGTTAATCAGGCAAGACAGTAAAATAGTTTCACATTCGCCTTGCCAAGTCTTGGAGAAGCAGCTGTTTTGTTTGTGTGAGAGAGTGAGACTGTGATTCAAATTTCCCATAGAATTTGCTGATTTGTTTGCAGTTTAGTTGCATATTTCTTGTTTAGAGTTGTGCCCCTTTTGAGTTCCTATTCCTGATTCCTTATTTTATCTATTTTTATTTCTGTTTCAGTAGTTGTTCTTAGTGAATTAATTTGTTTTTTTTTGTGTAAAATGGAGAGAGGTGGATTTGGTTCAGGGGCACATAGAGTAGATCGTGATTGGCCATGTATGCGTGGTGGCACCGTGCATATAAACCGCAGTAGTTTGTTCACTGCTAGTGCTCCCCTCCCTGAAAGTGGAGATAGTGGTGCCATGCAAACACCCCCACTGATGGCACCTAGCACTGCCCCCCCCACTGCTTGCCATGGCCCCAGTGGATCATCATCAGCAGCAGCAGGAAGTTTTACAGGAGCCGCCACAACAGGAAGTACAGCAGCAGGTTGCCCTCCCAATTGTCCACCAGCAGCCTATAACATCTGGGGCCCACACCACTGCCAGTGCATGGTCCACCACGCAGCTCTGTTGTGTGGCATTACTTTACTTCACTGCCCGGTGACCCCAGTGTGGTGAAGTGCAACATCTGTGGTGTGCTGGTGCATTGTGGACCCAGGAGAAGTCATCTTGGGACAGGTGGGCAGTGCACTCACCTTGTAAATCACCATCATGTAGAGTGGGAGGCCAAGGCAGCAGAACATGCCAACAATGCTCCTGCTGTGCAACAGGTGGTAGCATGGCCTCCACCTGCATGGGGTGAGCAGCATAGATGGGCGAGGGACCAAGTGGCTGGTCTCACACCTGCACGGGAGGGAAATCCAGGAACAACTCCTGCCACACAGGCTGATCTGGGTCTTTTGTGAGGTGAGGTAGACCACCTTAATAATGTGGTGGACAACCTGTAGCAGTGGTTGGAGAGAATGGAGGGTCATCAGCTCCAAATTATGTCAATGCTCCAACTGCTGCTGATTCACCATAACCTGGACCAATAGTGTTTTTATTTTCTGTGTAAGTTTCATTTTGTGTTCTGTCTTTCTTTTTCATAACCTTGCTTCCCCCCAAAAAACAGGTTAAAGAAAAGAACATTAAAAAATGCTGTCCTTCTCTTCTTTCTTTTCCTAGTTAATAATCTTTTTACAAACAGAAAATGTGTTTGTTTTTTTCACAGTAATGTTTTCTTCCTGTCATGTTGTTTGAGTTAAAGCAGCAGTGCAATAATCTGTTAAAGAGCAGGTGCACACTGTTAGGTACCCAGCCCCCTCGCAAACATATATGATAGCTAACTTGGTCCATTTTTGAGTGGTATTAATAATACCATGCAGTCCCATCTATTGAAGTAGGAACAGTCAGTATGGCTCTCAGTTCCTATCCATAGCTTAATAATCCACAGCAATTGCAGTAGGATAAAGTTCCCAAAAGTTTATTTTACCAGCACACAGATAGAGATGCCCCATCTCACATAGCAATCTGAATGTTGTTGTGTGACCCCTGCGCTTTGTCAAGGTTGAGGTGGTAATTGGCATTACACCCTATGTAAGAAGTTGAATTAAAATGACAGTGCTAAAATGCACAGATATAAAGTGCGAAACATTGGTGCAAACATGATCTATTTTTTAGACACCTCTTACTAGATCTTACATTAAATTCCATGTCACGCAGTTTATAGACCTGCCTTTGGTGGTACAATACATGCACATAGATCAGTTACTATTATTTAATAGCATACCCCTTTATTATCCATATTTATTATTATCCTTTGCACAGGCTTTTGCAGTTTATATATGTGCTTTTTTGCACTGTCACTTTAATTAAACTACTTAAATCATGTCCATTGCCACCTCATCCTTGACAGAGAGCAGGTACTGTGTGAAAACATTCGACTTGCTATGTGGGGAGGGGCACCTGTATTTGTATGCTGGTAAAATAATGTTATGTGAAATTTACCCAACTGCAATGCCTGTGGATCATTAAGCTGTGGACAGTGAGAGCCGTACTGACTGGTCTTCCTCTTCCAGTAAAACAGTTATAGCACCCCAGTTGTGTGCCCAGAGAAAAACAGAAGCATTTCCTGAACCTGCTGACATGCCACCATGCAGGCAGGCACCCACCATGCTAATTTTGCTATGTTAGAAAATGAATGCTGACAGTGCACTCCACTGATCTTTCTGTAGCTGTTAGTGCTATTTATAGCTGCAACTTAGAACACTGAAAGTGACTGCTGAAGTAAGAGTGGCTGTTACTCCGCTCCTGTGGTTGGTATGATTTCTGTAAATTGCAATACTAAGTAGTATGAAAAGCTGTGGAAAAATCATGCCCATACATGTCAATGGAGTGCACACTCCAAATGATTTTGCTGACGTCCCAAAATTAACATGTGGGCACTTGCCTGGGGGTGTGGCAGCTGGTTTCAGACACTGGTCTGTTTTTCTGTGAGTGCATGTTAGGGGTGCTATAACTTTTTTACTGGACCAGACCACATGGTATCATTAATACCCCTCAACACTGAAGCACATCAGCTATCATATATGTTTGAGGGGTGCTGGGTAACTGTCTGACAATGCGCACCTGCTCTTTAATAATTTTTACCTATACAGTTTTATTCTATTTTCAATCGTCCCTTATTTACTGACTTGTATATGTGATACCATTCCTTCCACAATTAATGTTCTTCTGCATTATAAAAAGGTCATTAATGAAAGTTCAAATGTGACGACTTGCCACTGGGCAAGAAGTGTCACCTGGTCATTCATTAATGAATAAAAGGGTTTTATTTTTTTTGCTTTTTACAGTTAGCTAGCCTGTTTTATAAGTGTGATAACCCACTCCAGCCCATGGGTGTATCAGGACATTAATGCACTTCCCTGCTGGTGTAAGTTACTCTAGCAAGCCTTCGTGCCTCGCATCACACCCAGGACATGCATTAATGTCCTGACACACCCATGTTCTGTTGTGGATTCTTTGTAGCATGCCGACTCCCTTTTTCACATATGAAATAACTGTAGTGCTCTTTTAATCTTGTTCTGAACCATTGTTTTAATCAGTATACCCAGCTGTTTTTGAACACCTACTGCTTTGTAATGTAATGGTGGTGTATCCTATCCTGTTGGATTGCATGGTACTTCGTTTGAGTCAAAACAGAAATGATCTGAAATGATAGATGTACAAATACAGGTGTGAACACTGATGAAAACCTGCCACAAGCAAGATTAAAAGTAGCGCTGTGTTTATTATGTCATATGTGAAAAAATGTAGAAGCAGTCGTAAATTGTGGAGATAAGGGTATCATATAGACAAGTCAGTAGATAACTACTACCAATCGAAAATCACATAGAAAAATACAGGTAAAAATAGTCAACAGATTATTGCAATGTTGTGGTACTTGTCATGCAATATAAGCTTTTGGATACTGTTGACTGTGTCCAGTTTTCTTAGCATACCCACTACAATCACAATAAAAATACCCTACCATCACCAAACACAATTAATGTACACACCCCCATAAACAAATTGCTATGATATGTGACTGCAGCATGCCTATACTGCTATCTTGCTACATCATTCAGCATGCAGTATTAGTGACCCGACTCCCGATGAAGAATAATCACATGAGAAAATGTTCTGAAAAGTCACAATTATTTCAGGACGCACTGATTAAAGTGTGCACCAACAGCCACAACTCTGCATAAGTGTGCCCACTAAAATGGCTGCTGTTAAAATGACATGAAAAGACCCGATTCCCGATGTAAAATAATCACATGAAAAAATGTTCTGAAAAGTCACAATTATTTCAGGACGCACTGATTAAAGCGTGAACCAACAGCCACAACTCTGGTGCTTGCTGCTGCTGTTGTCCTTCTGTTTGCTGCTGCTGCTGAGTGCTGATTGAGCTGACACTGACACTGATTGAGCTGATGCACAGTGTGTTGCCAAATAATGACAGCCACAGATGACCATGGGTGAACCATAATTTGATGTCCTGGAGGACCATTAATCTGCTGCGCTGACTGAAACATGTTGCCCCATGTGTGTATTTATACCACCATTGATAAGCTACTGTACTTGTCACTCTCAATTTTTTTCAGAGACACAGACATTTATTTTCTATATATATAATCACTTCTTTTTTTTTTCTCTCACAGGTCATAGAGTGGTTGCGCACATTTTGGCTTGCTGATTACTTTCGCTGTATGAAAACTGTCAAGCCGAGAAAGGTAAATATTTCTTTTTATAGGGGATTGGGGAGGTTTGGGGCATCATTTGAAAACAAGTTTCAATAATGTTTTTTATCTTCTTTGCAGGTTTTCCGTGTATCCTCCAGATTCATACCAGTCGCACGTCTTCTGGTTTTAATAAAACACTGATGGCAGCACACAGCACCTAAATGTTACCTGCAAACAGACGAAAAATAAATTTTTCGGACTTCATTGTACTACCACATTCTGTTCCCAGTGTGCCTGTTCCTGTCTGTTATATCCAGCTTAAAATAACAAGCTATTAGTAAGCCAGTCCATGACCAACTAACATGTTTAGCGTGTGTGACATACAGTCTTAAGTTACATTACATGACATGTTGTCATGACCAGGATAAAACTTAATACAACCATGGCATGCTGAAGTACACCAGTGACAGATGTGCATGAAAAATATATTCTCTGGCCTGTATGTCAACTCCATTGCATGCTTTACACTGGCTTGAAATAATGAAGGACTAAAAAGAACAGATGAAATAAGATTGATGCTTGCCGGAAAATGACATCCTTTAGGTGGTCATACTACTACATTAGTCCTATCCTGTTACACTGTTTGTAACTGGCACCTGTTAAAACAAAATGAAAACATGTTGCCATTATTTGGTGACAAAGGCATCTATGAAAAGGTTAAGGAAGCATTCACACCACAGTTCAAGGAAAAAACCATAGTATGAGAAATTAGTATATACTCACGTAAACTACTGATAATAAGAAGCATGGTGGCTGTGGCTGGCTGCGGAGTCCTACATTGGGCATGGGCACAGGTACACATTCTCTGTCTGTCACTCTCATGAAGATGAGTGGCTGTGGCTTGCTGCGGTTCATACTATTGGCATGGGCACAGATACACATTCTCTGTCTCACTCTCAGGAAATGGATGGCTGTGGCTGACTGCAGGTTCCTACATTGGGCATGGGCACAGGTACACATTCTCTGTCTCTCACTCTCAGGAAGACAGATGGCTGTGGCTTGCTGTGGTTCATACTATTGGCATGGGCACAGTTACACATTCTCTGTCTCTCACTCTCAGAAAGATGGGTGGCTGGATATGATATGTTACAGTCTTTCAGTGTCAGGAGGAGGATATCTGTCATTTAATCAGCAGGATTTAAGTGGCTACAACATGTTGACATTTGTTTTTATGAGGCTGACTGTGTTTGCTAATGACAGCACACATTCTGTTAAGTGTACTCACAAAATCTACAAAGGGGAAGGTAAAATAGAATGATGGGTCACTATTTGTACATATCAATCATATGGAATGAGAGTCAAGGACAATGTTTTTCTTTTACGACAGACAAAAAAATTTTACCATTACAGAAATGTGATAGCCTTTAAACCTGTTATGCGCTATCACCAATATCCTCATTATCCTAATGAAGCAGGAAACTGCCCTCGCAGTTGTCAAGGTCGGAGTTGTACCCACTAAGGAATTTTGTTTCCTTGACTGAATCATCAACCTCAACGGTACACTGTTTGATGCTGTCACCAGTATGGTCTGCTTCGCCCACATCATCAGCACAACCATCATCGTGACGTGGTACAAACACAGATGTGTTTGCTTGACCTGGTATGTGACCATCATTCATTTTTATAAATGTCAGCATGCAGACATTTTTAGGCAATAGGTTAGTATGATGGTCACACACTATGGCCCCTGCAGAAGTAAATTCCCTCTCCACACTTATACTGGAGGGTGGGCTGGTTAGGTACTTCAGTGCTACTGAAGTCAACTCTGGCCATTCATTGACCCTGCCACTCCAGTACAGCAGAGGATCGTCAAGTACTGACAGATGCATGTTTTCAGCCAAATAGGTGTCAATCTTGCTCTGTGCTGCATGCAGTCCTGATGAGTCATCCACCTGTTCACAGGATTCAACGAGGTCACAGATTCCTACTTGAGACAAGGCACCCCAGAGTGGGTTAATGGCAACCTGGTTTGCTGACACCCCCTCTTGCCCCGCAGCCACCTTGCTGGATGTCCTTACTCCACAGTGCCCTTCAGCCTTGTTATGCTGTGGTTTTCAGAACTTTGCATGTGACTTCTGTGCCCCATGAACCAATCGGACCAGTTGTCCAGTCTGATTTTGAACCTGATCAGGTCCTTCGTCCAGCAAGGATGCAATGCCATGTTTGTAGAGTGGGTCCAGCATTGTTGCTATTCCAAATTCTGCACTTTGCTGAATAGTGGTGATGTGGTGATTGCGGTCGAATATTGTAAGCATGTGTTTCAGTAATGCACTGCTTGACCTATCTCTAGACACATCAAGGCTAGGATGCAGATTCAACAAAGTCTGCCCCAGCAGTGGAATGGCTTGACTAATGGATGCAGTGTCACTACTCATTGTCTGTGTGGCATGTTCAAACGGCCTCAAAATTGATACCACTGAGTCTATGAGGCACCACTCTTCCATTATCATAAACACTGAGGACCCTGAACTGTCATGGCTAGTGTGCATTACTAGGTATTTGGAGATGGCTTTGTACTATTCAAACAATTGCTCTGCCTTGTTAAGTGTAGAGTTCCAGTGCATGACAGTTTCAAACTTGAGGCGGTGATGAGGGAGGCTGTTTTGAATCTGTAGCTGCTTAAGTTGGTCACGGGCCTTTCCAGAGCATGCAAAGTGTGCACAGATGTGGCGTGCAACTGTCAGTATTTGCTTGATGTCATAGTGCTGCAGAAACTCCTGTACCACAAGATTTACACAGTGGGCAATGCATAGAACCCTCACAAAGTCACCATTGCTGATACATTTAACAATGTTTGATCCATTGTCACTAGCTATAAAATTAGCTTTTAGGGGCAGGGGTTTCAGCCACTCATCAATTTCTTTCAGAAGCAAGTCTAGCATGTTTTCACTTGTGTGGGACCCTGCTAGACTGCACATTGCAATCACCCCATGCTGTCTAATTCCCTGATGGTTGCTACCATGACAGTCTGACTTATTACACTGCTTTCCAGTCTCACCAGCACAGACAACCCCTGGTGCCTGTATTAATGCACAGATATGAACTACCTGCCATTTTGCCACTTGTCCACATATCCATACTTAAGTGAATGTATGGTGATGAGAAATGTTGAAGGGCATGTCTTGCAGACTCTGTCACAGTCCGATATAACTCCTGGACAGCATGGGTGGAAGAGTAGGTCCTGGATAGGACTTTCCATTTGGGAAAGGTGCACTCCACAAAATGCCAGAATCTGGAATTCTCCACAAAGGAGAAGGGCAAAAGGTCAATTGCCAGCATTTCCATTACAGCAGCATTCAGTTCACGTGCCACTGCATGATTTGGTGGGTATTTCATGTTCTGGGCACAAAGACTATGCAAAGTGGGCTGCATTGTTACCCATTTTGCACATGGCATGCCAGATGGCTCTGCTCTGCAAACTGCCATGAGTGGGGTGCTTTTGCTGTGTGATGAGGGGTGCACAGGTGGCAAGTCAACAAATGATGTTATTTTCCCCCATTTTAAGCACAGGGGTTGATGTACTAGAAATACTGCATAGACCACCACCACTGCTACTCTGACCACTACTTGACAATTCAAAATCTTCCTTCTCCTCATGCCTGTAGTAATCCTCTGGTGTTATTTCACCACTACTACAGACATGGCTGCTTGGGCTACTTACAGTCAGGGAAGGGGATACCATGCTCAATAAGATGGATGAGGGTGAACGCCCCACTATGGCATTATCTCCCCTTTGGTGCCAAGTCCACAGTGCAATGTGCCTGCTCTTCAGATGTGTATGCTGGCTTCCAGTGCCCAGATGGCTACCCTTTCTACCACACCTCACACGCACTTGGCAAAGCTGGCAGATTGCCACTGTTTCATCACTTGCATCTTATATGAAAAAATCCCAAACTAGGGATTTTGATGCCCTACTTTTCACATGTCCCTGATGCTGCATATTGGACTCCAGTTTTTTAGACACTGAAATGGGGCGTGTACTGCATGATTTCTGTTGTTGGGTACACTTGGACTCTATCTGACCATCACAATCTATTACTATTACTGGGTCATCATCATCAACAGACACAGCTACATGCAGCTTTGAGGAGGGGGGGTTAATAACAGACTATTTACACACAGCTACCTTTACTTTTGTTTTTCTCTGGTTCCCAGCTGGGGTCACTGAAATCATCATTATAATCATCATCCACATCCACAGATTTAGCTTGGATGCTGTCCTGTGGAGAACTTGTTCCAACCACAGCCTCAGTATGATCATCCACTATTTTTTCTTCAACATTTGAATCGTTGGATGGTCTAGGCATAACCTCAACAGCACTGGAAACATGGGATTGTGAGTCATCATCAGGATCACAGTCATGTTCAACTACTGTGGGGACGGGGATGAGGAGTGTGACATCAACTATATGCTGACTCATGTCTTTGGACTCCACAATATTTTGGCAACCTGTTAACTTGTCACAGGTTTAACTTGGGGCAATATTCATGCCATCACCAACTTCACTACCATCACCAGTGGAGACAACAGCATCTCCAACCATCATTGAAGCAACTGATTGCTCTGTGAAAAACACAGTTGCAGAAATCTATTTACTGCCATCAACTATGCCCTTACATTGTGTACTACCATGCCCACACCCATGGCCACTCTTGCCACTGGGAGCAGTGCCGTAGCCAGAAACATCTTTGCATGCACAATTCTTTGCCGGCATTTTTTTGGATTACACAGAAAATTAACAACAAATTTAGATTTCTGAACTTTGGGGTGGATGGGAAGCCAAAAAATAACAACTGTGGCTTACAGATGGAGATTGGGCCCTAAACAGATGCAGACGCACAGACAGATGGAGACTGAGCACTCAAGAGATGCAGCCGCACAGGCACAACAACACATTAACCAGTGGTCACAAATCCAAAACTGGAAAAATAATACCTTCTTTTGTGTGTGTGTGTGTGTGTGTGGGGGGGGGTGTACAGCTGCAGTATCAGTCCACAACCTAGATAGAACGAAGCAGTAAAAATTACTGCAGACGGATATGAAATTCAGAGTGCTGCAATTATGGTATGGTGCAATAAAACGTGTCTGACTTGGAGGCATGCATACACACGCACACAAACACACTAAAGGTAAT
This sequence comes from Neoceratodus forsteri, assembly GCA_016271365.2. Lineage (NCBI taxonomy): Eukaryota > Metazoa > Chordata > Ceratodontiformes > Ceratodontidae > Neoceratodus > Neoceratodus forsteri. The sequence continues at coordinate 315,769,143 of CM028135.1, forward strand.
GCACAGAAAATTTAACAGTTTAGTACACTACAACCAAATCTTTTAAACCAACTGAAAAAAGGTACAGCACCACAGCAAACAGCAAACAAATTATCAAAACTTACAACAAGTATTATTGTGTGTACATGAACACACTAATATTAACACACTAGCTACTCAACAACAGTTAGAAAGACTGCCTTTCTCACTGTGAATCTCCCTTCACCACAGATCCGCCCTTCCCCCAAAGCACACTTCTGCAGTGTCTGTCAGTACACAGGCTGAGTGTTCTAAATTAACATTCAAAATGCACACAAAAACAATGTAAGCACAGGAGGGTTTCCAACAATCTATGTACTAAATTTTGACCAAATAAATTTGCTCAAAATGCTTTTTAAAGGTTTTTTCAATGGTTTGATTCTCAGAGCTCTGAGAGCAAACTGTGTCCACCTTTCCACTACACACACTACGCAGAACTGAGGTTGTGCAAGACAATCTAGAGCCCATGGGATCTGCCATCCCATGATTTACTGCAAACTTTGCCTTAAAGGCCAAAACAAAGGCGAAGTCAGTGTGAAGTCCACAGAAAACAATGAGACTTTGTGTTAAAATTCAAGGCGAAGTTGTTCGCTCCATAGTGTGGAGTACTTTGTGTAATTACTATATGCAAAGTACTCCGCATAGCAACGTGCATGGACTTCACCCACCACTAATTACGAGCCCTTCTCCTGGACCTTTTCAAAGACTGCTGAGTATTCAGTTGAATGGCTTTTTGACTCCTGGACTGCTTTGCAAGACTGCTGATACTGCAAAACTCTGTGTTTGAATATACTACCTGGCCTGATTCCAGTCCTACCCCCAAGGTTTACGTTCTGCTTTAGCTGACTCTCTCTCTCTTGTATTCTGTTTGGCCCTATGCACTCCTCAGCATATTTTCATTTGTGGGCACCTTTTTGGAGTACTTAGACTGGTGGCAATATTTGACATCGACCTCCCCAGCTTTGCTTACCTTTATTTGGTGAGAAGAGACACTTGGACTCAAGGTGGCCCCCTGGTTATCTGCTGCTTTCTTCTCCAGAGCTCCAACTACAGATCTTCTGGTTTGGTGAGTGCTGCATTTAGTCCCCAGAATTTTGTGGGCTGTCTCCTGCTTTTCCCCATTAGATCTCTGCTTAAAATACTCCCCGATGGCTACCTTTTGGCGAGAATGAGGTCCAACTTGCTTGTTCATGCAGGTTCTAGGGCTAGAGCGCTCTACCGCATTAGTGGGGGCTGTGCTCGGTGCACAGAGTTCAAGATCCATTTTTCTGTGCAGACTAGCCTGCATGTCTCCTGGGCTAAACTACTCGGAGGACTGCTGGTTCTAAGGACTCAATGAACTTTTTATTTCTATTTGTCAGGCCAGTATTCATTTGATTTATATTACCATTTCCCTTGAAGCAGGATTAAGCTTCATACATTTTGAGTTGTGATGGACTCAGCAGAGAACCTTTATAATTACTGTATCACCTTGCTGGGTGGATGGACCTTTTATTCATATGTCATTATTCATTAGTTAGCCTGGTGAGATATTCAGGGTCTGTTATTTGCTTAGTTTTGGACAGTTTATCGACTACCTATTTTATTTGACTTCTTTGCAACAACTGCATCCAAGTGCCCTAGCCAGAGGCAAAGACTTTTCCCAGTATACCTGGAGTTGTACTAGAAAGATTGTTAGCATCCCCCCACCTCATTTGGAGGGGGGGGTTCCAGTATTTTCCTTTTAAAACCTCATTAGTGGACACTAAGGGTTTTCCTTGCTCATTCTTGACAATGTCATTTCACTGTTTGTGACCTTTAATGTTTGTGCCAAGTTTTTTCCACTGTTTTTCTATGTTTACCTTTACTAATTTTGTATATGGATTTTAAGGGGAGGGAGGTGGTTATGCAGGGTTCCATAGCTTCAGTTCCATTGCTGGAATTTAATTAATTGTTTGTGATGAGTGCAGGATGTTACATTGGGTTAATTAAGGTTCTGTATTTTGTTGGGTACTATAAGCAGGGGTGGGAGGTTCAGGGTGGTATCTGCCAGGTGCTGTAGACGTCACACACCGGATTGGGGTTGGGATGTCCATCCCTTTTGATGGACGCTGGTGGCACAAAGAACCTGATTGTCTCCTGTCTAGTTTTCCTTGTTGGGTATGGGAGGAGGGCAATGGAGGTTTACATTAGTAATAGTTTGGGGGTGGGGTGGGGGTTGGGGTGGTTGTTGTGTTTGGGGATGTTAACTTTTTGGGCATTTTGTTTTGGTTTTTGGCTGTTCAGTACATGAAAGTTGGTGGATGAGAGGTTTATGGGTTATTTGTCTTGGTGTTTTATGTCGGGAGGGAGGTGGGGGGAATGGTATGTACTTATTAATGTTTGTGGTTATTACTCCTGAATTATTTCGCATATGGAGTAGGAAATTGGGCTTGGGGGGTGGGCACCACCAGAGATTAGGCCTTATTTAGGGAATTTTGTGTCTTTCTATTGTTTGTCTCTATGCCTGTTACCCAGCTGATTTTCTATTATTGGTTATCTCAACATGGCTTCTTATAATTTTTGTATTTGGAATATAAAAGACACACAGTCACCTACCAAGAGGGCTAAAATTCTACTTCATTTATAGAAGTTACAGGTTGATGTAGCTTTTCTCGCTGGAGACCCATTTTCCACCATCACAGGTTCTCCTTTTTAGGTGATCCTGGGTAGGACAGGCATTTGGGATGGGGTCTTACTCCCGTAAGAAGGGCGTGGCAATTCTTATTGCTAGCAGAGTTCCCTTCCATTTCCTCCAAGAGGTTGTTGACTCTCAAGTCTGCTATATCATCCTTCAAGCTCTGCTGGGCCACTTGGAGGTGGTATTGGGTACTGTTTATGGACCTACCAGTGATGATCCCCAATTTCTAGCCTGCCTATTCCAGCTCCTTGTAGTTCTCTCTTGACTATCCTTGGGGGATTGGAATCTGTCTTTTTGTAATGAGATGAATAGGTCTGGCAAAGTCCAACAAGCACTTTCCCTGGGACAACTGGGTCTCTGCAATCTAATGACTCCTTTGGTTTAGTTGACCCATGGAGGGCCTTGAATCAGACTGCCTGGAATATTCTTTTACCTCCCTCCCTTCCACACAACTCCTTCTCCAGGATTTATTATTTTTTGCTGGGAGTTAAACTTCTTCCTAGGGTTAGTCCTTGTTTTTACTCAACTAAAGTTATTTCTGACCACCATCCTGCCTGCATTCAGCTTAGTTTCCTCCCTTCCCTTGATAGAGATAAAGTATGGAGACTAAATGATCAGTTACTTAAATCGGAGGAACTTGTAAAGCACATCCAATCCTTCATTAATACTTTTATGGAACTCAACTCTCCCTCTACGCCCAGACTTAATATTTTATGGGGAGCCTTGAAGTGTGTCCTATGAGCGGAATTGATTCGTTAGGCTGTTAAGTGGAAAAAACAGATCTCGGCTGTTTTAACCTCCCTGTTAGAACGTATAAAATCTCTCGAAGAGCACATTTCTTCGGCCTCTTCTCAGTTGGAATGGGAGTTCCTGGAGTCCCTCAGATTCCAATATAATACTTTACTGGGTGAGAAAGCGGAACATTTACTGTTACGCTCCAAAGTGTGATATTTTAATCAAGGTGAGAAGGCTGAGAAATTGCTGGCTGTCTGCTTATGTTGTCAAGCTATGGTTAAGATTGTCTCCGCTATATGTTTGGATTCTGGTCATCTCCTCACATCACCATGTGATATTGTCGGTGCTTTCAAAATCTTTTACCAACAGTTGTATGCTCCATCCTCCTCTCCTTTTAGCCCTGATCAGTCTGCTAACTTCCTTCAAGACATAACCCTTCCCCAATTGGCCAACCCCCACATCTCCACTTTACAGGCTCCCCTGACATTAGCTGAAGTCCTTCATGCAACTGATTCCCTAGCCTCAGATAAGTCCCCTGGCCTGGATGGGTACACGACTAATTTTTAACAAAGCTTTTAAAGCCCAATTGGCCCCTATTTTGTTAGATACCTTCAATTATATTTTTTAAAAAGGTCTCTCTGATTCCTCTCTCACTGAGGCCATTGTTGTGGTCCTCCCTAAACTGGGTTGGGATCCCCTTGTTTGTATCCAGCTACAGGCCAATATCGCTTATCAACATAGATTTAAAAATACTCACAAAAATTTTGGCCTGCTGATTGGGACTAGTTTGGGACTCGCTTATAAGTAGAGAGCAGGTCGGCTTTGTGAAAGGTCGACTTTTAGTGGATCATCTCAGGAAGCTCTCTTATCTATTTTCTGCATTCAGGAATTCCTCTACTTCTGTAGCTCTGGTATCCATGGATGCAGAAAAGGCCTTTGATGTGGTCTCATGGGATTATGTTTGCATGTTACCTAGATTCTGTATTCCCCAGAATTTCATACGAAAGATCAGGGAGCTCTACTCCTCTCTGACAGCCTTGATTCTTTGTAATGGAGTTTTATCATCACCGTTTTCTCTCCATCATGGCACCAGGCAGAGGTGTCCCCTTTCTCCTTTTTTTTTCAATCTCTTTTTGGAACCCCTTATCCATAAATTACATTTTTCCCCTCAGGTCTGTGGTATTTCAATAAAGGACATGGTTTATAAACTATCAGTATATGCTGATGATATTTTGCCACATGTCTCTTCCCCTGCTACATCCTTGCCTACCACCCTGCAGCTCATCTCTCAATTTGGCATTATTTCCAATTACAAATTAAATTTAGCTAAAACTGAGGTTATGCCACTTAACTGTAACACTTTATGGGCAGATGTCGAGCACCTTGGCCTGGTGTGGACGAAGGACAAATTGAACTATCTGGGGATTTTCCTCAGCACTTCACCCCTCAGAATGAAATAATTTAATCTTGATTCTGCAGTCAACTGTATCAAGACAGACCTAGATCATTGGTCCTTGCTTCCTATTTCCTTGTGGGGCCGCCTAAATATTACAAAAATAAATATTTTTCCTCGGTTATTGTACCCTTTACAGATATATAATTTTGCCCTACCCCATTATAGTTTACCCAAGTGCATAGAATTCTTACTTCTTTTTTTTGTGGCAAGGAAAGATGGTCTGATGGGCCTACTCCAAATTAATGCATGTTAAACATGACGGAGGACTACAAGCTCCCAATTTCTTTTTATATTATCTGGCTGTGCATTTTACTAGATTTTCTTACTGGTTAAGGACCTCTGGGGGAGATCTTTTGGAACCATATGTTCCATATTGGTTGGATATAAAATGTTCCTTGTATTCTCATAATGGCCTAGATATTAGGTCACTCTCTTAGCTCCCTAGGAAGAAACTCCCTCAATCATCAAAGTGTCCGCTCTCAACTATGTGCTCTAGAAAAAATCGTGCCAAACAAAGATACTTCTCAACCCCTTTTTGGGAATCCTAATTTTCGTATAGCAGGACAGATACTTTCTAGAAGGTTTTGGCCTGGTATGGGGGTGGACACAGTTGGAAACCTTATCCCTAATTGGAAGTTATTATCCTTTCTGGAAGCCCGTACCCTATATCAATGGTCCCCATTTTCCTGTGTTCACTATTTTCAATTGTCTCATATGCTTCTACAGTTTTTTGTTAATGGTCTATGGTCCAACCCTTTAGGTGATTTTGTTTTTCCTCTCCTTTATAACACCCCTATCTCCTACCATTTCTCATATTATTATCAGTCCTTGCAAGAATGTCTGGCTGCCAATGAGGGTCTCAGGTTCTACTATTGAGATCAGGCTCTTCCAGTTACTAATCCCACAAGAAACTGGCCTGTCATCTGGAAGCATCTATACAAATATTTAAAGTGAGATAGGTACTGATTCATGTAATTTCAGATTATCCATATACCCCAGTCAAATTGCACAAAATGGGTAGATTGTACACTGATCTTTGTTCCAGATGTGGTAAGGAACCCAGTACCTTGTTTCATGTCTTGTGAGAAAATGGTTCCTTTTTGGAATTCAATTCAAGTGTGCCTGGACCCCTTGTTGGGGCTATCTGATGCCTTTTTCTCTGAGATTTATATTCTGGGCAAATATACCGAAGCCCTGATTGGCAACCAGAGGTTTCATATGGCCTTAATTTTGACATGTGCAAAAAAGGTCATTCTTCCACACTGGCTTGACCAGTGCTTGCCTTCATTTCTTGAATGGTATAGGGAGATATTGTTTGCTTTGCAAGCTGAGTGCCTTATAGCTAGCATGTCTGGTAAACTATGCAGATATCAAAGTATCTGGGAACCACTGTATATGTTTTTAACAATATGAGTGCATGTTGCAGTGTTCCCAGTAATAGCTTTTTAACAGGCCAGGTTTGTCAAGCTGGGTGCTCTGATCAGTAAACATGATTTTTCTGTTACTCTCCGGTGGTGTGTGTGTGTGTGTGTGGGGGGGGGACTTGGGAGGGAGATTGAGGGGAGGTATTTGTTTGGTAATGTTTTTCAATGTTAATTGTACACTTCCTGGTCCTGATTATTATTTCTTTTTACATTTAGTTTAGTCTTTTTCTCATTACCCTCCCCATGCCTGTTCTGGACAAATGTTACTATGTGTGGATATGTGGATGACGTCATAATCTTCTGTAGCCATCCTGATCCCATCCTTCTGCAAAACGATCTTCAGAAGTTCTTCTTGGAATCCAAATCTTGGTTCTCCAGACATAAACTCATTTTAAATTACAAGAAAACTAAAGTGATGATGTTTCCAGCACACAAAACAAGAACAAAGGCTCTCCTCTGACCATCCTCAGCAGTCAACTTGAGCCCCTAGAGCAAGAGCTTATCTTCAAATATCTTGATATCACTCTTGACTTTGCCCACTTCTTCCATGATCACATTCACCTGGTCAGTAAGGCAGTTAACACCAGGCTTGGCCTTTTCTATAGGCATAGGTCGTGCATGCCAGCTGATGCCCTTTGCCTCATGGTTACCAGCTCATAGAAACATAGAAACATAGACTTTGACGGCAGATAAGGACCGCTTGGCCCATATAGTCTGCCCATTTCCCTACCTACAGGATAGGCTGCAGATCCTAGTTAACCAACAGCCTATTTCTTCCTACCCCCCACAAGAATTGCCTTATGTCTGTCCCATGCATTCTTGAATTCTCCCACAGTTTTAGACCCCACAAACTCCTCAGGAAGGCTGTTCCATGCATCCACTACCTCTCTGTGAAATAATACTTCCTCACATTGACCCTGAACCACCCTCCTTCTATCTTTAAATTGTGTTCCCTTGTTCTTGCAAGTCTCTTTTTCTGAAAGATGCTACCCTCTTGGACTTTGTTGATTCCACTGAGGTACTTAAAAGTTTCTATCATGTTCCCCCTCTCCCTTCTTTGCTCAAGGGCATCAGTTTTGTCAATAGTAGATTACAGCATCATTATTTACGGATCAGCAGAAGACACTGCACTAAGCAGAATAAAGGTCACCTTGAACAAAGCTTGCTGGCTTGTCGTTGGCTGTGACTAGTACATACATACTTGTGACCTGTAAAAACAAGACAACTGGTTGATCTTTGATCGTAGGCTCCATTATCAGACCTGCCTGTTAGCCAAAAAAATTGCCACTGGTCTCTCTCCTCCTGCTGCTCATCATCTCCTAACCCCTGCCCCCACTACCCGGGCAACCAGAAGCTCCACTAAATCCACCTTCCTTGTCCCCTTTTGTAGGACCTCCATGGGGCAGAGAGCTTTCATGTACGGGGCTCCACACTGGCTGAAAGACCTGCCCCCCGAGGTCTCTACTGTAAATAAATGAGGCCCTTTCAGACTTAATCTCCAGCAGCATCTCCTCTCCTCTAATTGTTGTGACTGCCTCTAGCTTGTCCCTTATGGTAGCATTTTCTGTCCTTTAGTTGCCTCTGATACTAGCCTGCCCCTTTACTTCCCCCTGCCTTCCTGCCCCTCCTCCCCTTAGCCACACTTCCCCACAACAATGTCTTTACTGCCTGCACCTAGGTCTATCTCTTCTTCCCGTCCCCTGTCTCCTTATTCTCTTCCCCTCCTGTCTCCCTATCCTCCCCCCCGTTCTCTGCCACTGCCTCCCTTCCCCTCCCCTGCCTTTCCCGTACCTCTGCCCTTTCTGGAGTCACACACCAGATTACAAGATTATGGGAGGCAGTATAGCGCAGTGGTTTAAGGCTCTGAGCTGCAAATCTGGTGACATCCAGCAGACCAGACCTGAGTTTGAATCCCACAGCTTCCACTGGCATACTGTGTGACCCTAAGCAAGTCACTTAACTTCCCTGTGCTCCCAGATGGCACCTGTAAAAAAGCTTTCAGCTTAGTGTGCTACTCCTGGTTAAACAACTAAAAAAAAAAAGATTACAACTAACTTTGCCTGCAGCCAATCCGCTTTGTTTCTTTGTATAATATATGCTTATCTTCAGCGAATCTTGCATTGCCTCCTTGTACCTTGCATGTTCCCTGTATTGTATCCTGCATCCTGTCACCTTTGTTTATTTGTTGTGTGTTGCTGTAAACTATATGATGTGGAGCCTTTGTAAAGGAGTCTCTGACTCAAAGGTTGTAATTCTGAGACCTCAATATATAAATAAATAAATAAACATTTCACTTCCAGGATTTGTTATTTCTTGGTCTGTTTATCTGCTTCTGGTTTTAAAAAAGTTTATTCAATAAAAAAAAACATTATAGCAGATTCATATAATAGAGAAAACAAATTGCCAGGGTGAAATTATGGGGGAGGGGGGTCATGGACAGTTGCAGGAGGGAGTAGAATAGTCATGAAGGAGAGAATTTAAGGAGAAACCAGAAGAGACAGAGCTAATTGATGAGGAAAGGGAGGACTAGAATTTAGGAAAGCGGCATGGGAAAACAGACTGACCAACAGTAGATTTTTTAGAAGGTCTAGTGAGGGAGTGAAACGTACTATTGCACAGAGGGTAGTAGGAAGTTGAGGAAGAGGATAAGAGGGATGTAAGGTAGGAGGGAAGGGAACCAAACCAGTATTTAGATATAAAGAAGGCACAGTGGGAAAGGTGCCTGTTATCAAGAGAGGGGAGTGAAAGGGCAGAGTAGAGTGAGTAATGGTGGGTATGAGGGAAACAATCTAAAGCAAGGCAACAAAAAGAATGAAAGACAGGGTCCAGCCTGGCAAGGGAGTATTTGGAGTTTCACCATAGACTATGTCACCATAATCAAAAATAGGGAGAATCATCTTTAAAGCAATCTCTCGGCAGATAGGAAGTGGTATACTCAATTTGTTTCTGTATAATGCACAAAGCTTGGGGTGCAGCTTTTGGTGATTGGCATCAATATGCATCGAGAAATCAAGATGACAGTTAAACCAAACCCCAAGGTACTTAAAAGAAAATACATCCTCAATAATAGTACCATCACGGTGTGAGATGAAAAGAGAGGGGAGAGTCTTGATAGCCTCTGACGGGTGCCAAAAGTCATAGAGCTGAATAGTGTCAAAATCAAGATGAAGCAGTGTGGTAAGATCATGGAAAGAAACATAGAAACATAGAATCTGATGGCAGGTAAGGACCGCTTGGCCCACCTACTCTGACCATATCCCTACCTAACGGATAAGCTGCAGATTCTAGTTAACCAACAGCCTACTTCCTCCTACCCCCAACTAGAATTGTCTTATGTCTGTCCCATGCATTCTTGAATTCCCCCACTGTTTTTGACTCTATGACCTCTTCAGGAAGGCTGCTCCATGCATCTACAACCCTCTCTGTGAAGAAATACTTCCTCACATTACCTCTGAGCCATCCCCCTTCTATCTTCAAATTGTGACCCCTTGTTCTTGCACATCTATTTTTTTGAAAGATGCTACCCTCTTGGACTTTGTTGATTCCCTTGAGGTATTTGAACATTTCCACCATGTCCCCCCTCCCTCCTTTCCTCGAGGCTATACATCTTAAGCTCCTTTAGTCTTTCTTCATATGTCTTCTGGTGCAGACCCTGCACCATTTTGGTTGCCCTCCTATGGACAGCCTCAACCCTGTCTATGTCTTTGTGGAGATGGGGTCTCCAGAACTGTACACAGTACTCCAGATGTGGTCTTACCAACTGTCTGTACAGAGGGCCAACAAGTTTCTGTTTTCTACTGGTGATGCCTTTCCCTTTGCATCCCAGTATCCCTCCAGCCCTCCTTACTGCCTTCTCACATTGTTGGCCCACTTTTAGGTCATCTGATATGACTATCCCAAGGTCACTTTCCATTTTTGTTGTTGTCAGTATCTCACCCCCCATTGTGTACTCTTGCCCTGGGTTTTTGTTTCCCAGGTGCATTACTTTGCACTTATTTGCATTGAATCTAAGCTGCCATACATTTGACCATTCCTCCAACCTTGCCAAGTCCCTTTTCATCCTTTCCACCCCACCTTGTGTATCAACCCTGTTGCAGATCTTTGTGTCATCTGCAAAGAGACATACTTTCCCTTCCAGTCCCTCTGCAATGTCACTTATAAAGACATTAAAAAAGACTAGCCCCAGTACTGAACCCTACGGTACCCCACTAGTAACCCTCCTTTCTTCACTGTGGACTCCATTTACTATTACCCGCTGTGTCCTGTTGTTCAGCCAATGTTTTATCCAGGCTACCACCATGGTCCCCACTCCCAGGCTCGCTAATTTGTTTATTAATCTTTTGTGCGGGACTGTGTCAAATGCCTTGCTAAAGTCTAGGTAGGCCATGTTCACAGCCCCTCCCCAGTCTACTACATTGGTCACCCAGTCAAAGAAATCACTTAGATTTGTCTGACATGATCTTCCTGCTGTGAATCCATGCTGCCTTGGGTCCTGTGCCCCACTGGCCTCTAGGTACTCAATTCTTTCCTTCAGAAGTGATTCCATCATTTTCCCTACCACTGAGGTCAAACTGACAGGTCTGTAGTGTCCTTCCTCTGTCTTGCTCCCACTTTTGTGAAGGGGAATCACATCTGCCCTTCTCCAGTCCTCAGGTACCACACCATCCTCCCATGATTTATTAAAAAGGGTAGTCAGTGGTGTTACTAGTGCTTCCCTTAGTTCTTTTAGAATTCTGGGGTGAAGAGGAGCCAGATGCAAAAATAACTGTATCATCAGCATACATATGAATGGATGCAGAGGAACAGACAGAGGGGACATCATTCAAGAATATGGAAAAGAGAATAGGACCCAGGACAGACATTTGCGGGACACCTGAGCATATAGGGAGTGGTAATGAAATGGTGCTTCCTATCTAGACAGCTTGAAATCTTCTCTCAAGGTAAGAATGAAATCAGCTGACTGCAGAGTCAAAAAGTCATGCTGCTTTAAGCTTATCCAGAAGGAGGGGATGTGTCACTGCGCCAAAAGCTTTTGCAAGCTCAGCAAGAAATGGCAAATGTGCTCAGACCCTAATCCATACCTGTAAGGATGGAGCCAGTGAGCAAAAGGAGGGAAGTGGAAGTGGAGTGGGATTTCAAAAAAACAGATTGAAGAGGAATGAAAAATTATGAGGAGTCAAGGAAGGGAGAGAGTTGTGATAGTACAAGGTGTTATTGTAACCTTAGCTAAGGTAGGTAGGAGACAGGATGGTAGCTGCCAGGAAAAGAGTGATCATCAACTTTAGGAACAAGAATGATAGCAGCCTGCTTCCAAGCATTAGGAACAGTAGCAGAGGAAAAGGAAAGGTTGAGAAGCAGAGTAATGGGCAGTACAATGGCAAGGGCAGAGATAACTAGAAGTTTGGGATCAAGGCCATCAGGTCTATGAAATTTATGAGGATTAAGAGCAAGTAAAGACTTAAGGGAAACAGTAGCGATGGTAGAAGAAAAGGAAAAAGAGAGATACTAATGACTTAATGATACTATATTATGTACAGATGATCATGTCGCCTTAACAAATAAAGCAACATTTCTAAAGAGTTGCTACAATATCAGATTATCAAAGACTAAAAATGTTATGCTATAAACTTGGGCCCCCATATTCAAGCAAGGGAGGATGCACTGTGCAACTAGATGCGCCGCACAAATGAATGGGCTGTCACAGAGAAAGGATATATTCAAACAAGATGAGAGATCCCAACAGATCACGCATCCCATTCAAATATCGCAACATGGGTGGGCTGCACAAAGAGGGGTGGCCACCAATGCATCGTTGCATCCTGGGGAATGGGTGAATACCACCAATGGGGAAATGAGCTGCGTCCCAAAGGCGATATTCAGTCATGACATGCAAATGAGCTTATTAGGCATGCAAGGTCCAAACAGCCCTCATGCATGCTCATTATGGGATCATTAGCATGTCTGCACTGGCCAGGATGTGCCAGCACAGCTGGCACCTCCCTGGCTGATCACCATTGGCATACAGCACAAGGCACAGCGATGGGAGCCATAGTGAACAGCACCCCCCCAGCCTGAGCCCTATTCCTGTACCTAGAATGTAATGCCCCTCCATCCCGGTGTGATGAGTCCTCCCTCTTCGGTACCCCACTCTTCGATCTGATCCACATAGGACTCTGTAGATGAGCTGTAGTGCAGGATCCCCAACCCCACACCTGACTTAGGAGCATCGTGTTATAGTATCTGTAGTGTAACTCTATACCAAATACAGAAATCCATGCTGCACATTTCTGTAGTGTAGCAGCCCCCCAACCCCCCCCCCGGTAGGCATGACCACCTCCCTGCACCCCCTCCACAGCCTGATCCATGCTGGCAAATGACACAGCCCTCCTCACTCTGCCAAGGCCTGCCGCTGACTGATCGGGACCATGATCACCTACTGTACAGATGATGCAGTACACATCTCCTGTATAGTAGGGGATCACAGCCATGATCTATCAGTGGCTGGCCATGGTGGAATGGGGAGAGCCGTGCCAGTCACCGGCATGGGGCCAGTCTTTATTAAGTGGCCTACCTGGAATGATCTGGACTCGGAAACAGAGTGGGGGGGTGCAACTATACCACCAGGGACTGTGACACTGGGGCAATCGGGGTATGAGGACAGGGTGAGTGCTCCACAATTACACCAGGGTATGGCAACATGGTATGGCAATGGGGTACTCTGGTTGGATTGGGGGAAATGGGGTTGGGGGTCTGGTCCTGATGGGTTGGGGAGTGGTGGGCCATGATGGGTGGTGTTAACATGATCAGGGATCTGGACAGGGTGGGTGGGTATCTCTGCGTAGTGATGTTGGGATCGGGGCATGATTCTCCTGTGCTTGGGGATCAGGCATGTGGGGGGGGTCCCTGCAGTTTGGTAATGGGTCAGGGGTGCTCAATCAGTGAACTGAGTTCAGGCATGGGGGGGTTTGCTGGGAGTCCATACAGAATTGCACAGGGTTAGGGTGGGCACTGTTGTATGTACAGGGATGGGTGAGGGGGTTCCACAAACTGCCAGGGCTGGATGGCTGTGGTGCACCTATGTGCACTTCCACGGCCCTCCTGGGGGTGACCGGCCAACATAGACCAGTTTTTCATGGTGTAACTTTGGGCCACACATCTCTGGCCAGTGAGGGGCGCATTCCCTTTAAATATGCCGCTGCATGGCTTTTTCATGGGAATGCCCCCTCCACTCGCATGGTATGCACCCTGACCCATTCCTGGGCAGCAGGTGCATTCTGCCTTTCTGAATATCATGCTGCTGCACATTGTTGGAGTTGCACGGCACAACACCTGATGCCGCCAGGTTGCACTGAGCATCTCCTTTGAATATGGGGGCCCTGGAGTAAGTAATGTCTGTGTGTGTAAAACTGAAATGAATTGTACTGGATTCAAAAAATTTATTTTCCCTCCACTTTTTGCCTGTGGCTTTATGAAATTTTGAAGAGGTCTATGTATTAATGATTATTATCGCTGCGTGAATAAATGGATATTTATAAATGTGTTGTCTAACATTCAACTTTTTAGTGTGCATTTTTAGTACTTGTAATAGCCATAAACCAATCAATAAAATATGAAAAACATCACTTTTTTTGGTACAGGTAATACAGAAAAAACAACATTCTGGGATAACAATAGTCAGCCATTTGGCAAGGCAAGGAAGGCTATGTTTATTTGATAGAGCCACCCTTCCTCAGCGGCTCTGAGCACTGTAAAGTATATAAAAAAAACATAATAAGGATGCTGTAAGGGCTGCATACTAACCTAATACACTACATAAACTTGATTAACTAGGGAACTTGGGCAGACTGGGATGGATCCTTGGTCTTTTTCTGCCTTCACTGTCTATGTGTCTATGTTATTAAAAAGATTAGTCTTCAGGTGTGCCTTAAAGGGACACCGTCAGCTCTTATGAACATACGAGCATACGAAATTGCCAGCAGAAAGAGGCCCAAAGGTCTATCAAGTCTGCCCAAGTGTGCAACTCTTAGTATATTTTTACTGCAGCTGCTGCACCCACCCAATCCCTTCCTTTCATCCCTACCCCCTGACTTATTTTTCGCTTCATATTATTTCTAGCTGAAACACCACATTTTATGATTGCTTACCTTCTCTAAAATTCATCTATGTAGCAAGTTGTTTGATCTGTTCCTTTTTTAGTAGAACTGAAATGCATGTTAATGGTGTAATTATTCTCAACCTTGTTTTGTTTCAGATCCTTGATTTACACTTACTGCATACTTCCTGAACATTATGAACACAACCAAACAGTGCAGTAACTAAAGATGCAATAGTCTCCTCTCCTCTCCTCTCCTCTCCCTGCATCATAAGTGGCTAGACTGTATTGGTGGTGTTCCCTAGACCTGTAAAGATGCAGTGGGAGTTGGTCAAGGACTGTAAACAAACACATTTTTGTGTGATAATGCCAGTATGGTGGGCAGTCTGTTTTTCAATTTAGAGAAAAAAATGAATTTGAATCAAACATCAGCAATCTCTATAGAATGTGACCAATCATAATATGTGCTTTTTAAATTAAAGACACTTTGAGGCCTAAGGAGATTGCCAGTGTCCCCTTAATGAACTCCAACTTTGTTGCCAATTGGAGATTCGCTAGCACACATTCTTCAAAAGCAGTGCTGAAATCTCAAAGGCCCTGTCACTGGCTAATCTTATGTAGGATCCAAGGACTTTAAAACATCAGCCCAAGCAGAATGATGGTAGCACTTTGGGGTACAGGTAGTCGGGAGGCCACAGAGGTAGTGTGAGCCCAATCTGTTAGGAGCTTTGCATGCAAGAACTATTTAATTATTTTTTTAGTTTGTATTTACCAGGAAGGTGCAGTACACAATTACAATGCCTATTTTCAGGCATGGCCCAGGAAAATTACAAACATCAAAAATTTTTACATAATGGAGTAGATAACAATAAGCACAGCTGTGACAAAAGTTAAAAGATAACAGAATAAAGTAGAAAGTGAGCACTGTATTACAACTCAAGTACAACATACATAAGCACATTGGAAGTGGCATTTATAGTATAATACAGAGCATCAGATACAGGAGCATTTCTCTGTAGAACATAACTTACGTTGCTCTCTCTTGAAATACAGATGAGACTGGAAGCCTAAGGTTAAATGGAAGGGAAGCTTGAGGGTAAAGAAGGAAAAAGCTTGCTCACCCATATTTTTAGAGCACTTAGGAATGGTCAGGAGGGACTGGTCACTAGATCTCGGTGAGTAGGCCTGATCAGGGTGTACTAACAGGGCTGTCAAAATGGCAGGTTTAATCTAATCGACAGTTTAGTCTAGGGTATATTGTCACTTTGAGGATGAAAATAGCTATCCTAAACTACAGTAGAGAGTGCAGTGGTGGGTCAGTTGGGTGACAGATGAGACAAAACTACATTATAAGGGCGCTATTGGGCCCTTATAATTAGGGTTGGTACAGGCTTTCAATGTTAAATCCCTATTTTTGCACCTTAATAACTTCATCATTTTTCAGCCAAATAACCCAACCACTGGTACATGCTGTCATGTTGCCAGTGTCCCAAGATATGGAATGATTCATCATGGCAGCTTATACGGTTTCGGAGATATATAGTGGTCAAAAACACAAACAGGAGTGTTTTTTTTTTCCATAGGATAACATGGGATTTTTTGCTCTCATGTACAGCACACACACAATTAAATTTGTCTCTGATATTTACAGGGATGATGGGGAGTGTGCCAGGAGTGTGCCTTTAGATGGTTTGGTGTAAAAATATATTACAGTTTTTGAAATATAATGATTTTTGCGATAGACACAAGACAGGCAGTGCAAACTGTAAATGACATTTACTGTTCAAACAGTAAATTACGAGTGGTAAATGTCATTTACCATTCACAATTTACTGTTTGAACAGTAAATGTTCGAATGGTAAAGTGGTTTACCTTTCATATTTTACTGTTCGCAATCTCAGTTTTCATTTCTGATTTCTGACATCTTGTTTTCAGTTAGGGATAGAGGAAAACTTGAATATTTTAAAAAATACTGCCCCTAGGTAAACACCAACAATTGTGTTTACCTAATCAGGGTCTAAGGAACAAGAGTCTGTTATTGGTTTGTCTGTCTTGTTTCCCAAAATATATTTTTATTTAGTGCAGCGTCTGTCAAAAATTGCTCAGGTATAATACCATTCGAATTGTATTTACCATGACCGTGTGAATAGTGTTTTGTGATACTGTTCTACAGTATTGGGAAATACAATTCGAGCAATGAATGTTATGTGCAATGTATATTACTGTAATATGACCATACATATGACCTTGCGAACTGTGTTTATCAAGACTGTTCGCATGGTTTTTCAGAACAACATCCGTATTTTTGTGTCTACATAAGGCAGATATTTTTAGGCTTTAATAATTGGTGTACATTAAAGTGTGATTGTTTAATTTAATATCTATGCTAGAATTATGTCGTGCCTCGCTGACAGCAGTCTCAATGTTCTGAACATTTTTCAATGCTGTAGACTGAGGGTTCAAATCCCACATCAGCCACTGTTTCCATGCAGTGTATGTCTTCAAAAAAACATTCAAACCGTTTTTGTAAATAGACGTTTTTTCAAAGTTTTGAAACATATATACAGTAGCCAACACTATAAAAACTAGTCTATTCAGAGCTGTTTACTATGTGCCTCAGTGACAGCAGTCCCCAAAAACGTTTTGATCATTTTACTATGCTGCAGGCAAAGGGTTCAAATCCCATCTCAGCCATGGTTTCTCAGCAGTGTATGTCTTCTGAAAAACATGTGAAAAGTTTTTCTAAATACTGTGCGAATGGTATTTGTGATAACTTTGCACGTTTTTTCAAAAAAACATTTGAAGTGTATGTAACACTGCAAAGTGCATTTACTGTGAGCAATACTATGAGAACTTTGCTGTGCGTCTGGAAACCAGTTTGTTGACAGTTATTTGAAGACAGCATACCATTTGAGTTGCTATGATATTCACCCTAACTGATGCATTAACAACGTTTTTGCAATATATATTTATATATTATAGCTGCCTGGCACTGCAGCTATAGTTAGGGTTGCCCGACCACTTCTATGTTAAACCCTGAATTTTGCAGTTTAATAACTTTGCCACCATACTATGGATTTACCTGAAATTTTGCATGCACAGTGGGGCATCATGGATCTCTGGATCTGGAAAGTTGCATTACAGTCAGATGAGCAGTTGCGGAGCTACAGAGTGAAAAAAAAACCCACACAAAAACAGGGGTTTTGCATGTTTCTTTGCTTGGGGCTATAGCCCTCATGATTTGTCCATCTGGTCTGAAATCTTCAGGGAAGATGCAGTCTAGGTCACTGATGTGTCTTTTGAAAATGTGGTGAAAAAATAGTAATCCATTCAAAAGTGATTCTGATTTTAAGTTTCCCATTATAGTCAAAGAGAAAAATATTTGTGCCTCTCGAAAGCTGCAGCCAGTACATTTTATTGTTACAAATGGCCCTTTTACTGTCATGCAGTGGCCATCTTGTTTTCAGTTAGCGAGAGAGAAAAACTGGTGTTTAAATGTAGGACCCCCCCCCAGGTAAATGCTAACAGTTGTGTTTACCTAGTAGGGCCCTGAGGAACACAGCACTATCTTTTTGGGGGGGAAACTACTCCAGAGATGCCTTTTCTGTGACCGGCCCCCCCATAGTGTCGCAAATTGCAACAGAATGGATGCAACACTTTTGCAAATCATAAGAATGTTGTGCCCATTCTTTCACAAATTGCTGCAAAAGTGTCATGATTTGTGACACTACTGAAGCAAAAACCAGCAATTCTATGCCACCCCACTGCACCAAAATGGTTGGGGCTTTTGGGCTGAAATGTGCAAGGGTGGCAAGCCCCGGACCCACAGATGTGCATTTTGGTGGTTTGGTCCCAAAAGATTCAATGAACCCATATGTACAGCATTCCAAATTTGAGAAATTTCCTGTAGGATAGCACTGCTGTGCCTGCCAGTAGTGCCACTATATTAGGGTGAGAGGTAACTAATATGTTAAACCTGAATGTGTGAACCTTAATAAGTTTGGAACCATTCAACGGATGTCCATGAAATGGGCATGTATAATCTCTAGTGGTATGTAGCTTGACGTGCCACATTTCATGCAAATACGTTGTGTGGTTTCTGAGATACAGAATGTTGAAAAAACAGAAAAAATCTATGGTTTTTGCCATTTCTTTGTCCACCTGGATCTCAGAAACAGCTTTAGGCTGTGGTCTGAAATGTTCAGGGTAGAAAGCCCTTGTCTCACAGATGTGCCTTTTGAAGGTTTGGTGAAAAAAATATTAATCCCTTCAAAAATTATAACATTTTTAAATTTCTCATTATTTCCTATGGACCAGTTTATATGTCAGGCACAAAATAATTGATTTGTGCACACAAATGGTTGTTTGCACACATTTCAATCTGTTTTTGTGCAAAAATTAGACAGTATTATTCACACTTTTTAACCTTAATAACTTTGGCACTGTTCAACGAATGTGCACGAAATTTGGCATGCATAATGTCTAGTGGCAGGTCTCTTGATGTACCACATTTTGCATGAGTCTGTTGTGTTTGTGAAGATACTGAGTGTCAAACATCCTTAAATGTAGATAACGACAGAGTGGATGGTTCAAGTAAACATTGATCACAGCAATGAAGTAAACAAAAAACCCACTAAACATGATTGAGTTAGCAGGTAAAATCATTAAACAAGTTTGTCAAAGTCCTTGAGATTCAGTGTCTGTCTGTAGCATTGTTGATTTGTCATCTTGATGGATCAGTATCATTTCGGTTGCCGTGACCCCGAGGTGAAAGTTCTGGCAGTCTGTGGAAACAGTAAGGTGTAGTGGGGAAAGTAAACTGCTGAAATTAGTGAACGATTTGTAACTCAGCACTATTAGGAGACAAGCTGTAAGTTTCTTTTAAACTAAGGGTTATGCTTTCGGTGAGGATTTACAGTTGGAAAACTGTCTTGTGCTGCCTCAGACTGTTTTATTGGGCTAGCCTGCTAGACACAACCCACGGGTTGATATGATTTTGTCATTTCAACCTGCAGGTTGATACAATATTTTACAGTACTCGAAAATGGGTTTGATAATGGGGGCCACTAGTTATTATTCACCTTCACCAGGTGAGTAAATACCATTATATTTCACACCCTTTATAGTACTCCGTAGTCAGAAATGGTTGGGACCTTAGAAGCAGTGTGGTTAGTCCATATTCTTTGGGTGGAAGATAAGGCAGATCATTTTGCTATCATCTAGTTTGAGTATCTGCCCTTACTACTGCCCTACCAAAGGTGACCCTCTTGGCGGATGCCACGTCTAGCCAATAATGCCTGATAAAGGTGTGAATGAATGACCATGTTGCTGCTGAGCAAATATCTGTCATGGATACCGCTCCCCTCTCTGCTCAGGATGTTGCCATTTCTTAGGTAGAATGTGCTTTGATTCCCTCTGATGGTTCCTAGCCTATTTCCCTATAAGCTTTGTTTATGGTCTGTTTTATCCATCTAGCAATGGTGTCTTTGGAGGCTGCTTGCCCCATTCTCTTTCCTGTGGTCGGGATGAACAGTCTGTCTTATGTGTGCTGTCAGTTATATTGAGGTACTTTCTCAATTTGTGACCAGAATCTAAGGGGTGTGGGATCTCTATGTTGGGTTTCTGATCCATTTACAAGAATGATAGCTGTACTTCCTGGGCCATACAATATGGAGTGGGTACTTTAGAAAGAAACAAAAGGACTGTTCTAAGTGTGACCCTGTCATTGTGTACTGATAGGAAGGGTTCACCACATGACAGGGATTGTAACCCTCTTATCTTTCTAGCTGAGCAGATTGCCACAAGGAACACTGTTTTCAGAATATACCTGTGTAGTGTGTCCTGTTGGAAAGTGGGGCCTTGGAGTGCTTCCAGCGCTATAGTCAGTTCCCAAGGGGGGCATATTGGTCTGACCCTTGGGGATGTTAATGTGACTGCCTTAAGTAGTCTGACTATGTTGGGATGTGATCCGATGGAACCTACCCTTGGTAGTGGACCCCTTATACAGGAAATTGCAGAAGTCTGTTCTTTGGATGAGAATGGGCTTAGGCCCTTATTCGCCCCATCATTGAGAAAGTCTAGAAGTTGTGGTAGACCAGCAACTTAAGGTGATGTTCCCTTCTCCATACACCATTTATGAAAAATCTGACATTGTCTTTGATAAGTTGTATTGGTGGATTGTCTCCTGGATTGTAGTAAATGGTCCACTGCTCAGGTGTGATAACCCAGGGTCAACAGTTTGTTTCTTTCAGTGGCCAAGCCATGAGGTTCAGTGTCACTGGATGGTCCTTGACTCAGTAGGTCCAGCCAGTTGGGTAGTGACATCGAAAGGGCCAACGCCATTGCTTGAATTAATGAGTACCAGGGTCTTCTGAGCCAGGCCAGTGCTACCAATACTACTGTTGCCCCGTGGCTCATACTTTGTGTAATATTTTGTTGATCATGGTGATCAGTGGGAACATGTAGGCTCGATTGAATTTCCATGGGGTGGATAATGTGTCCATTTCTTGTGCCCTGTGGTCTGAGAATCTGGAGTGGTAACTCAGTAATTGAGTGTTCTGTTGTGAGGCCATGAAGTCTGCTTGCAGTGGTCCCCATCTCTTTTGCGTTTTGTGAAAAATTATTTAGTTGAGCTTCCATTCCAATTGATTTATGGTTACTCTGCTCACCCAATCTGCCTCTGTGTTGGATGAGTCTGCCAGGTAAATTGCTATGATTGATTGCAGAGTCCACTCTGCCCAGTGTAATAGATTGAGTGGTTCTGCTATCATGGACTTGCTGCACATGCCCCCCTGTTTGTTTAGAAATGCTACAGTCACTTGGTTGTCGCACCTCACCAGTACTGCTCTGTTCACAATCAGAGGTTTAAAGAATGTCAGGGATAGTCATACTGCTCCCATTTCCAGAATATTTATTGCCAGTGTCGATTTGATCTGTGACCATAGTCCCTGGGTGACTTGGCTCAAGTAAGTCACCCCCAAGCCCATCAGACTCACATCCATGGTAATGATCACACTGGGGGGCTGCGCTATTGCACAGCCGAGCAGTATGTTTTTTTTTCTTTTTTTAGAATCCACAACAGCAAGCTTGTCAGTATCTTGGCTGGTGGTGTTATCTGGAATCTGAAGTTTTGAGTGGTCTGATCCCATGTCTCAATCAGGTACTTCTGTAGTACTCTCTTGTTCAGTCTTGCCCATGATACCATATCTGTCAATGCTACCATAACTCCTAACATCTGGAGGTAGTCCCATACTGCACTGTTTGCTTTGTGTATGATCCTGTTGGCTAGTGTGAGAATGTTGTGCACTTTTTATGTTTGCTTGCGTGCATGCACAAGAAACATTATGTGGCAGCTTAGGAGAGAAGCAGGTTGTGGAGGTGCGGCACTGTGGCAGCCAATGGCAGCACTGCATTTGTAGGCTTGGCACTGTTGAATCAATGCAGGCCCACTGTGCTGATGTCACTGGTTTCTTGAAGTTCCACCAACTTGAAATGATTTGGCCGCTGCAATGAGGGGCTGCCTCATCTTTGCAGCATCAGCCATTTCGCTGCAATGAAGGAGTGACCTGTCATTGCAGGGCAGTACCTTGCCTGCTGTAACATTTCTGTAAACATGTCAGCAGCATAGCCACCACCTGAGACCCCCATAAAAGCCGACGGGGGTACCCAATCCCCCTGTCTGCATGCTCCTGACCCAGTTCATTTGCAGATGGCAGAGCTCACTCTCCGTCAGCATAATGCTCCCTTAAACAGTCTTTCTTTGCCAAAGGGGGGCCCCAATCCCCATTGGCTTTAGTCCCCCCATTCCAGTTCAATTTACTGATGGGGAAGCCCAATCTCCGTCAGCATAAACGCCCCCCAATCATTTTGTGCATGTGCCAAGGGGATGCCCAATCCCCCTCGGCATCATGTGCCCCCCAAACCATTTCTCTGCCAGCAGGGGGCCCAATCCCTGTTGCCTATGGTCCCCTCCCCACAATTGCAGGCAGCACACTGGGAACCCACCCCAGTGTACCAAACACACCTGCGAAAGAAGAAAACGGACCCGCATTGTCTGTATTTATTTATTTTTTTAACTTGTAAAACGAGAAAACGGTCCCTCAATGTGTCTGGTCCCTCTCCCCAAACCTGCACCCACCCTCTCAGTGCCCCACCTCCCCACACACCCCCACTCCGTACTTATCTCCAGAGGCTGGTGCGACGGTCTTTGGTGGACCGGGAACACGTCTGTACTCTTCAAAGCCGACTGCAAATTGAAGAAATGCTGGTAAGCTGTATAATGGTATAAATGTTTTTTTTTTTCAACTTATGTGGATATCTTGAGCATTTTGGGACTTTTGGCACCAAATTTTCAACATGGGGTTACTGGGACCCCACCTCATGAATACAGTCACTGTCATGTTGTTATTCCATCCCAAAAGGTGATTTTGCAGTCACTGCATGGAATCACCTTTCAGGACTGATTAACAAAACAGCAATGCCGCTGTTCATGAGGTGGGCTCTCAAAAAGCCTATGTTGCAAATTTGGTGAAAAAAATCCAAAAAATTATTGTTTTACAAGCGTGCGTTGCGCAGTTTCCACACACACTCGTAACTTCTCAAATTTGTAATATTTTCACTCCAGATTTTCAACATTGGCATTTTTCCATACCTCCTTATGAACAGTACAGCTGTTATTGCACTTCTGGTGCAGAATAGCGTGGTCGCTGTGGGAAATCAGTGTTTGGGATGGATTAAGAAAATCACAGCTGTACTGTTCATGAGAAGAGATCCTAAAATGCCTTTGTTGAAAATTTGGTGACGAAAGTCCATAAAATGACTGTGTTATGAGCGTGTGTTGCCCAGTTTCCATGCACTCTCGTAACTTCACAAATTTGTAATATTTTCACTCCAGATTTTCAACATTGGCCTTTTTCTCACCTCCTTATGAACAGTACAGCTGTCATTTTTTACATCCTGGCTGAATGTGTGTTCTCGCACTTCTGGCGCAGAATAGCGTGGTCGCTGTGGGAAATCAGTGTTTGAAACAGATTAAGAAAATTATAATGACTCTGTTCATGAGCAGAGGTGCTAAAATGTCTATGTTGAAAATCTGTGACAAAAGTCCATAAAATGACTGTGTTATGAGCATACCTTGCGCAGTTTCCATGCACCCTCGTAATTTTGTGCATTTGTAATATTTTCACTCCAGATTTTCAACATTGCCATTTTTTCACACCTCCTTATGAGTAGTACAACTGTCATTTTTTATATCTTGCCTGAAAGATGCGTTTACACATCTGGCACAGAAGAGCGTGGTCACTGTGGGAAATCAATGTTTAGGACAGATTAAGAAAATCATGGAGACAGTGTTCATGAGCAGAGGTCACAAAATGACTATGTTGAAAATTTGGTAAAATAATTCCACTAAATGACTGTGTTACGTGCATGCGTTTCGCAGTTTCCACGTACACTCTGAAGTTATTTTCACTACAGATTTTTAACATTGCCATCTCTTCACACCTCACTATGAATAGTATGTCTGTCATTCTTCACATCCTGCCCGATCTGTGTTTCCGTACATCTGGCGCACAATGGCACGGTTTCTGTGGGAACTCAAAGTTCGGAACACATTAAGAAAATCACAGTGCCACTGTTCATGAGAAGAGGTCCCAAATGCTTTCATGAGGTGAGGGTCACAAAAAGGCCATGTTGAAAATTTATAGTGCAAATACCAACAAACGCCTGGGGCATTAGGGTTTCTAACCATAACGTCCCACCCTATACTGACTGACAGGCATCAGGGGTGTGCCTTTGGCTTATCAGCTGTACTGCTCATGCCATTCCACTCCCACACCCTGCAGCCAGTGACAGACATTGAGATGTGCCTTCGGCCCCAGAGTTCACCGCATTCTCCTATACTGCACCCATTTCAGTGTATGTCCTTATGGAATGGGGTGACTCTAAAGCCGAACACCCTAAGGCACACCTTGACACTTGTCGATGTCTGCAGGATAGGGTGAGGTAAAATGGCATGAACGTTATGGGCGATGACCCAAACGCATACCCCAATGCCTATCCATCTCTGCAGGGTGGAGATGGGGTTGGCATGAAGTTCAGTACTTCACTGTCATTCCTATTCTGCATCTGTCTAACTCCTGCATTTCCAATGCTAATACCAGTAAGCAAACATTCAGCATTGACAAACGCTTGTTCCTCTGTTGGGGTCACCCTGTTGAAGCAAGTGTCTATTCTGGCACCTCAGTGGTAAAGGTACTATGATGGTATTAACTGGCTTTTTGCTTTGTTGATAACCCATCCATGTTCTTGAAGGCATTGCATGGCTAGGCTTGTGTTGTTTTGTACCTTTTCCACTGTTGTTGATTGCAGTAGCCAGTCATCCAGGTAGGGGATGACATGGATCCCTTTCTTTCTCTGATGTGCTGCCAATACAAGTGTCTTGGTGAACACCTGGGGATCTGAGGCCAGATCGAATGGTGGGCAGGTATACTGAAACTGTTTCCTCTTTATGTTGAACTGTAGATACTTGTAATGTGCCTTCCATATTGATATGTGAAGCTAGGTGTCTTTCAAGTCTATTGACATCAGATAGTCTCCTGACTGAATGACTAGCAATGTTGATCGTAGCATGTCCACCTTGAATTTCTTGTATGCTACAGATTTGTTTAGGCACTTCAGGTCCAGTACCAGACGCATCCCCCCCATTTTCTTTGGGACTACAAAGAATAAGGAATAGACTCCTGTGTCCTTCTCCTCTGTAGGGACTGGTGAAATAGCCCCATTCTGTAATAAGTCTTGTATGGCAAGATTTATTGCTTGAGCCTTCACGGGACACTTTGGTATTAATGAGACCAACGGTCTGTGCTGTATTGGCTTGCTGTTGAATTTGATTGCATAACTCCTTGTTACAACTTTCCTCACCCATTTGTCCAGTGTTGTTTGGACCCATTGTGTTGCAAACTTCTGCAGTCTCCCTGCGATTTGGTGGTTTGCCTGGGCCCACTTGTCGTCATTGTTTCTTGCCTTGATTTTTGAAATTTGGCTTAAGTCCAACATTGCCATATTGTCTGCCGGTGTTGTTTTTTGTTTTGTTGCCATATGATCTAAGTTGGAATTTGGGTCTCTGGTTCAGTTGTCTGGATCCTTGAGAGCTGTAATTTTGACTTCTGGGTTTAAAGGGCTTTCCTTCTGGACAAAAGGATCTCTCTGAGGGTAAACAGAAGTCTTTTTCTCCTTGAGATTGTTTACCCCCTCTGTTTTTGAGATAGGGTGTTAAGCCCTCACCAAACAAGGTGCCTTCCTTGAATGGCAGTTTCATTAGAGCACCCTTGGATTTGTTGTCTGCCTGCCACAACTTAAGCCACAGTGCCCTCCTTGCTCTGTTTGCCAGTACTGCCATTCTGGTTCTGAATCTCTGGATGTCTGAGGATGCATCCATTATATATTTTATAGCTTGTATCATGCATTCAGTTGCATCCACCTGTGGTGAGTCCTCTGGTACATTTTTTGGTCAGAATGTCGACTCACCTATGTAGGGCTCTGCTCGTGAACCACACCGCCATATCAGCTGAGCGGAGCATGCCCAATACATCGTGTGTCTTCCCAAGATGCTCCTCAATCTTTTTATCCATGGTTTCCTTAAGTGCTGCTGTGCTCTCAATCAGAATAGTGGTGTGTTTAGAGACTTTGAAGACCAGTTGGTTGACCTATGGTGCTTTTCCCCACTGTTCACTCGTCGTCTAGGATAAAAGGTACCAGCTACTCACCATGCTTCTTTCAGGTAGTCTGGTGGGCTTGGGCACATTGTATTCTTTAGTCAAAGAGTTTCAATAGTCTTGCAAGTCAGGAAATGAATTTTCTCCTCTGGTTCCCCTATTGATAGTAGAGAGTCTTCAGATGTGGATGGCTGTTCAGGCTAATCTGCTATCCTGAGAGCTGACCTCACCATTTTAATAAGTTCATCAATGTTTTCACTGTGGCACATCCTGTTAGACTTGTTTATTGTGCCTTCATCTGTCTCAGTTGTGGTGCTGTCTGCTTCTAGTCTTGGCTGTTTTCATTTGGTATCGTCCCCCTGGCTGTTTTGTCTGTTTGGTGCTGGAATGGGGTTGCCAGCCTTAAAAGATTCCAGGAGTTGGAATAGCAGATGCACATGGCTAGCATTTAGCACTATTGGAACTGTTAGTGGGGGGTATCAGTGTCCGATCTCCCTTCATCCATGTCTCCAGAGCCCGCATTGGCCGTTAGTGCTCATACTGTGCAGGCAGTATCCCCCTCGTTGACTTCTGGGAAAAGGATCCTGCATTCCCTGCACTTCCTCATCATGTCAGCTTTATTCCATGATCTGTTGGTTCAAGATAAAAAGAACTGCATCAGATATAGGCTCTGTATTCTGTAGTGCCACATAATTTAAGAGCTGTGTGGCCAGGTATAACGACAGTACTGTATTGTTTTAGTTTCCTTCTGCAAAGCCAAAAATTGCCCTTTGAGGTTTAAATATGAACTGCCCCTTTAACTGTTGGAGTTGCCTTTGTTATGGCTATAATACAGTTCCAGGCAAGATGGACGCCACAAATCTCATGATAGCAAATGAGATTTGGGACAGCCCTATTCCACTGAGGATTCCCAGCCAAGATGGCTGCAATGATCTCATGAGAGTTCTTCACGAGATCTGCAAGCGCTGGATGCACAGCAATCACTCTCCTAATCTCGTGGGAGCCGTGTGGCTTTATGGGATGGCTGAGGAGTGGAGAAGAAGACCATGGCTGCCAGTAGTCTCAGTGGGCAGAGAACTTGTTATTTTATTGCCCACTCAGACAAAGAGATCCCAGGATCATTATGGGCAAGAGCAGAGATTGGGGGGGCTTGGGGGCATTGCCCCCCAATGTTTTCATTACTATCATTTTTATTTTGCTGTCTTTTTGTTCCCCCCATTAAGCTAGCTATACCAGTGCACCTTTAAGAAACTGTTTGACACATGCTGACGCGCACATGGAAGTGCCATCTGTGTGCTCGTGCACTCAGTCAGTCAGCACAGTGCACTCGAGTATCTCCAGCCACCGGGACGTGCATTTCTTGTAAGTGGGAGCCCACCCAGCACTGTAAAGCACATGATTGATGGTTTGGGGCTCCCACTACATCACATGACACATGGATGATTTGATGGTATGAACGACTTGGACTCCTCCTTGAGAGGTTCTTATTTCAAAAGTTCGGCACAAGTTGGAGAGAATCCCATCCTTCAATGCCAGAGCACACTGCTGATAGGCAGAATGGGACAGCCAATAGAACTGTATCAACTGACTGTAATTACTATCCCTTCTGTCCTCACTGGAGCAGTTGTGTCATGGCACTTAGTAGACAGAGAGGGTTCTGTTGTGTCTGTCTGCAGTTGCAGTAGTACTAGCTACTAGTTAGAGTTAACCTAAGAACTTACAGCTTAGGCTTCTCAGAGTCAGTGTGTGAAGCAGGGGCTGACCTGATGGCCGTTAGATCAGTCAATTGATTTCATTTTCATTTGTGTTGCTTGTGTACTAACTGAGATAGTTTTTAAAATATGTATACCGTGTGTGGTGTGGCTTTGACTGAAAAGGGATGGGAGGGCATGCGGGGGAGCTGGGGCATGCACTATATAGTCCAGCGCGGGCTGAAGTTTGAACTTTTGAAGTTGAACCAATATCAGCAGCTTGCTGCTTTACAAGTAGCCTGTGTTCTAAATAAAAAATAAAAAGTTAAAGACACAAAGTTCATCCTCGATCTGATCCATCATCCATTTATCTGAATGAATCTGAAATAAATCCACTCATCTGACTGAATCTGAAATTCTGAATGAATCTGTGAACTCTGAGTCTCTGATTTAAAATTTGCTGTTGTAGTACTTAAAATCAATCATAACAAAGAACACCTAGTTGTTTGAAGTTGAACTGAAGTTCCAACTGCTACACAATAGGAAAAAAAACTTATTTTTGAATTAAAAAAAATAAACATACATATATATTACAGTTACTTTCATTTTTTTCAGACAAGTACGGATCCTAAATGTTATCAAATTCAGCTTGCTGCAGCAGCAGAAGTGGTGCACGGTCTCCCTGGAGGCTGTCGGAAAGGGGCAACTCTAAGGGGCTGGAAAGAGCTCTGTCTCAGCTTGCCTTGCTGCTTTTATCAATTGTATTGTAGATTATTTTGCAGCTGCTAACAACAGCTATCACTTGAATTGATATATGTAAAGAAAACATACACATTTATTCCATCCTTATAATGTAAGGACTTCTACTTTTTAGTTTAACTTTTATTCATCCATCATCCTCCTATTTGCAGCCTGCATGACTAGAGGAAAAATTAAATTATTTAAATCTGTCTGTGGTGCACCGTACAGTTTGGGGCAGGTGCTTGCAGCCAGACACAGCTAAGCTTGCTGCTTTAGCAGTAGATCTCATTATTAAAATACAGATGTGCTGCTTCTGTAACTTTAATTTTATATAATCGTCTAAACAGACAGACAAGTCATCAGCTTCTGCTGGGCTCTATCTAAGGGGTAGGGACAGGGGCTGGCTGGCAGACATAGCTTGAGCTGGTTGCTTTAGTAGGACA
The DNA here is from genome assembly GCA_016271365.2 of Neoceratodus forsteri. Classification (NCBI taxonomy): domain Eukaryota; kingdom Metazoa; phylum Chordata; order Ceratodontiformes; family Ceratodontidae; genus Neoceratodus; species Neoceratodus forsteri. The sequence goes on from CM028135.1 coordinate 315,798,116, forward strand.
GGGTCAGATCATATTATCCTGGACCTAGTTTTGAAAAAAAAGGTTTGCTTCTGTATAACTTTTATTTAATTATTTATTCATCTAAATGGTCAAGTCTACTGCCTGACTGAGACTGAGGAATCTATCTTCGGGGCAGGGGCTGGGTGGCAGACAGTTTGAGCGTGTTGCTTTAGCAGGTGCAGATCATATCATCCTGGACCTAGTTATTAAAAAAAGTTTGCTTCTGTATAACTTTTATTTTATTATTTAATCATCTAAATGGTCAAGTCTACTGCCTGACTGAGAGGAAATCTAACTTTGGGGCAGGAGCTGGCCTGGCTGGCAGATACAGCTTGAGCTTGTTGCTTTAGCAGATCATATTATCCTGGACCTGGCCATGCCCCCAGCCATGCCCCCTGCCCCCCCAAATGTCAAAGTCAAACTACACCTATGATGATGGGGTGGGAACCGGACATTGCGGGAAGCCTGCAGGTCATTCTGAGAAATGGAGGAGGTGGCTTTTTTTCTGTCCCCACACCAGGGGAAGATACAGGAGGCAGGCACAAGGGAACAGTAGCAGGTACTGTATTGAAAAACTTCTCTCACTCCTACTATGATAGTGTGACTGAAGTGGCTACAGGAGGTCCTCAGTCCAAGCTATTTCCCTCTGTAAGCAACCAGTGCATGGAAAGAAGAAACAGGGCATGAAGATATAACTATGATGGGGGGCGAACACTCCAAGAGGAACCGCATCTGCAAATAGTCACCAGGCCATGGAGGGCTATAGAGGGCATGTTGCTCAGCTGAGGGACAATGTGCTCATTTTGGTGAGCTGGTATAGGTGTTTTCTGGTGGTGGTGTTGTGGGTCAGGAAACACTACAGGATGGAATCCTGCCCCAGAATGAGCCTTGTAGTTGAAACAATTAAAGTCTGATATATATTATCCCTGATACTTCACTATGAATTAATAGACACAAATGGTCTGCAATTCCTTTTTGTATTAGGACACATTTAATTAGATATTTAACTCTGTTGACTACCAGGCTTGCATAACAGATAGAAGTTTAAAATTGGTGTACCTTCTGTGGTTGAGTCAATAGTTGTTGGGAGCAGATCTGGATTGCAACTAACCTCTCTTGATGCATAAAGTAAACTAGAGACCCTCAGTTGGGACAAGGAGACTGTCCTCAGCCAGCCTGATTTTGATTGGATCATGCATCAACCTATAGGATGGACAGGGAATATGCAATGATTTCTGACTGCAGAGTACCATAAAAGGTATGGAATATAATACAAATACCAGATTATACATGCCCCACAAATGAAAAACATTATGGGAGGCATATACAAATCACCATGAAAGAACTAAGAATGGTTTATCTTTAAGCAGGAATGGTTAGTGCTAGAAGGCTAAAAGCACTCTAACCTCCAATTCAGTGGACATTTCTCTTTAGCTGAAAGGTTGGAGCAGCTGCCATCAGGGCTTGGGGTCCCAGGTTTGATTCCCAAAGGAGTTTTGCTTGCGACTCTCCTGGCAAGGTCTGTTTTAGTATTGGAATTAATAAATCCATTTTATTGTGCAATTACAGTTCTGTTTGGAGCACATTGTGATTGTGCCTATTGGTGTTGATTCCCAAAAAGGCCTAGAGCAAGGACATCTACCCAAGTAAAGGTGATGATGTATGCAGAAGGGGCAGACATAACAGCATCTGCCAGAAGGGCAACAAAACAAAACGCACCTCTCTTTCCCTAAATCTGCCTCCAGTCCCTTAATCACAACAATGTAGAAAACATTAGACACAACTGGTGCTCACTCTGGATAGTGATGTGAAAGCTTTTATTTTGAAAAATAGACTAATTAGCACACCACTACAACATCTAAGCAGAGGGCAGAAACAGGTACCTCTGCATATCGCCATGAGGTTTCATCAGGGGTGGTGCTAACTCCAAAACACAGTACGTACAGTACTAGTTTTAAAGCTGAATCCATATTAAAATAACCTAGTCAGTTTGAAGTACTAGTAGCTGTGTACTAGTGACTACTATGGGCAAGAGACAAACTAAGCGCATATAATCCCTACAAACCCCAATATACAGAACGTAAAAAAAAATGCAAAAGCTGACATTCACAAGAGAGGAAGGTACCAGTAAATTTATTGAAACAAAATTTTAGAATACATTACCTTCATCTTGCCTTAATGTAAGCAGTTGTTTAAATTTTAAAACTCAGTTAAAATCTTATTTGTTGCATCAAACTACGAATACTTTTAATGTTGTATGTTATTGATGTATTGTACATATTTGTATTGTATATTGATGTATTGTACATATTTGTATTGTATATTGATGTATTGTACGTATTTGTGTTGTATATTGTTGTGCCATCTTAGCTGCACTTGTAGTTGCTCCGGGTAGTTTCTGAAAAGGGGCCTTTGGCTCAGTGCACTTATCCGGTCAACAAAGTAAATAAATAAAAATAAATAAATAAGTAAAATACAGTACAAAAATCAGCTGCTCTGGGAATGGACAGGCCACAGGCATAAACACTCAATTCCTGCACAAAATCTGGGCTCAGTACACCACACCACACTAATGCATCACTTATTTAAAGTGAATATACTTTTTATTTTTGCCTAACCATAAGATAACAATGGTACTTACACACACCCACACACCACCAATTAAACTAAAGTACCAGCATTCTACACATTTGCATGTGCTTTCTCAAGGCATGCTTGTGACACCCATTGGATTTAATTATATAGCAAGAATAATTTAAAGTAACAGTGCTCTAATAAAATAAATGAGAAAACACAAGTGCCTAATAATTGATTAATGCATGAAATGTTGGTACTTTAGTTTCATTGCTGCTATTTGTATGTACCACCACTATCTTGTGTCTGAGCAAACAAAAATTTTTTCACACAGGAACATGGAAAAACAGGCCTGTTTTGGTGATGCTATATTTTTGGGGGCCTTGCAAATAGAAGTAGTAAGGGTACTATAAACACTCTTGGCATTCGTGCTGAAGAATTGTTTTTCTATACACTCTTCCATAATATAGACCTTACAATAAATGAAACAACAAATCATTAACTGCATTATTATCTAAATGCTGAGTAAACAACACTTGAAACGGTCCTCCAACTGAGCAGTCTCAATGATGTTGACATTTTATGTATGAACCATCAGTTTATAAGCAGTGCAATTCATGTATTTCTATTCGACTGTGTTTTTTTTGTTTATAATGTAACTGATTCACAGTATGGCAAATGTTCATCTTGGGTGACTATCGGGGCCAGATATTCAAAAGTTTGCCCAGGTGAAAAGACTAGTTTACGTGCGTAAAGCCGGCTTTGCGCAGAAGTCCCATATTCTAAAGCCCAGTTAGTGCAGGCAAACAGGGTTTGCGCCCAGGTGATATTCCGAGGGCAGCACAATGCAAATGAAGGGGAGGGGACCTGAATATTGGCACAGTTCAATACTCAGAGTATGCACACCACACAAGGCCATTTTGTGCAGTCCCCTTGCATGGCATAGATATCACTGACCTAAAACATGACTTACTCCCCTGCAACCCTAGTGGTTGGCAGAGGAAGTGCATTGCCCCCCTGACCCCCAGCACAGTAGTCCCTGGTGTCTAGTGGTGTCTCCAGCCCAATTTTATAAATTAATCCTTCCCTGGTGCTAGTGGCACCCCCCCCCCACTGATCACCAGCCTGATGTTACAAATGAAACATTCCCTGGTGTCCAGTTGTCAGTCCCCCCACTCGCACCCCAGCTTGATGAGTTATGTAGTATTCCTTAGTATCCAGTGGTCCCTTCCCCCATCCGCAACCATGCCCAATGAGTTATGTAGTATTCCCTAGTGTTCAGTGGTGCCTCTCCCCCATCTACTGAGCACCCATGTCCAATGAGTTATGTAGCATTCCCTGGTGTCCAGTTGCCCACCCCCAACCACACCCACGCTCCATGATTTATGTAGTATTCCCTGGTGTCTAGTGGTCCCTTCCCCACCCGCACCCATACCCTGATGATTTATGTCATATTCCCTGCCGTCCAGAAGTCCCTCCCCTCACCTGCACCCATGCCCGATGTGTTATGTAGTATTGCCTTGTGTCCAGTGGTCCCTCCCCCAACCGCCCCCTGTCCAATGATCTTTGTAGTATTCCCTGGTGCCTAGTGATCCCTCCCCACCCATGCCCATGTGTTTTGTAGTAGTCCCTGATGTCTAGTGGTACTTCCCCCAACCCGCACCCATGCCCGATGTGTTATGTAATATCCCCTGGTCTCCACCTGATCACCCACCTGACACACAGACAACATTTCCCTGGTGTCCAGTGAATCCCCTTCCCCATCGCAATCCCCTGTATATTAAAGCTGAACCATTCCCTGGTGTCTAGCAGAGCCCCCCTCCCTGTCTTCGAGCCCCTCTATACTACAGTAATGCCATTCCCTGGTGTCTAGTGGACCCCCCATTTCCCCACCCAGGCAGGTAATGCCCTACAACCCTGCTCCCCCCCAACCCCACGCTGGCAACCAACATAGCGCTCTGCTGTCAACTACAGCTGGCTGCCAACTGAGCAGTCAGTGAGTGCATACTGTACAAAGCTGTTACAGTATGCGGTCATTGACAGCCCAGTCAGTGGCCAGCCACAGTGGAGAGTGGAGGGCTGTTCTGGTTGCCAGCTCAGGGTTGGGATAGGGAGGCAGATTTGTGGGGCATTACCTGCTGGGGTAGGGAGGCAGGGGGTCCAATATACCACATAGGTGCAGGTGGGGGGAGGTACTGCTAGACATCAGGGAGTACTACGTAACTCATCAGGCATGGGTGTGGGTGGGGGAGGAGGAACCGCTATGCACCAGGTAATAATACATAGATCATCAGGTAGGGGGCAGGAGGGACCCACTGGACACCAGGAAATACTACATAACTCCCAGCATGGAAGCGGGTGGGTAGAGAGACCACGGGACACCAGGGGCTACTACATACCACTCAGGTATAGGTCTTCGTGGGGAGAGGGGGGAGTCTGCTAAACACCAGGGATAGGGATGGGGGGATTCACTGGACACCAGGGAAATGCTTAAAACCTTTTTATGGTGTCAGTCCTTCAGTGATGTATAATTGAATGGATCTGTTATTTTATCATTTATTGTTCTTGTTGATTGTGTTATTGTGGTGTTAGGTATCTCGAAAGGTGCTTAAGTAAATAAAGTTTATTATTATTATTATTAAATGTTGTCTGTGTGTCAGGTGGGTGATCGGGTGGAGACCAGGGAATACTGCATAACACAACTTCACTGAAATCGAAAAAGGGGGAAGGAGGTAGGGTCCAGCATGGCATAGTGGAGTAGATTCTCTTGAAGATCTACTGTGAAGGTAAGTTCATACATAACTGTTCTGTCATCATCAGGGATATTTCCTCTATTAGGCCACACCTTTGGAATGACTCCCAAGCAGTACAAAACAGTACACCTGAGCGAGCCGGGCATGGCTTGGGCCAAGATCGAGCCAAAGGCGCAGCTCAGCTCGGCTTGCCTGTTTTGAAAATTGCGAGCCACAAGCCGAGCTAACTGGAGATTATGGTGCTGCACCCACGTGGCATGCTGTGCAAGCAGATTTTCTTTTTTGCTGATATGATTTTGGCATCGGCGGCAGTGGGGCAGAGTGAAATAAATCGAATTGGCCCAAGAAATCAAATCAGAAGCTCTTATTTGCCTCCCTGTTTCACTTTGTTATTGGTTATTATTTTAAGCAGCAGCAACATCTATGACAGACAACCCACAAAATGTGACACATAGGCAGCTGCCCAGCCAATGGGACTCTCTCCTTATTCTTTGAGTTGTCGTGCACAGACACATGGAGCCAATGACTAAATGAGTGCAGTCATGGACAGTGAGGGAGGCAGGACAACAAGGAGTGAGGATAGAGCAGAGGAGGACTGACTGCTGCTGTGTGAGTCGAACTGAATGGTGGAGGAGTGGCATGCATCCCATGCCGCATGGTTTGGCCAGTCATCTCGGAGAGTCGGAGTGGACATGTTTGCAGTTGTCGATCGTCGTTGCAGAAACTAGTCAGACAGAGACAGACTACTAGACTGGATGAGTAGATTTAATTAAATAATGAGTCAGACTCGGGAGTCAAGCTTGAAGAGACACCCAGTGGGGTGACCCGGCAGCAAGCTGATGGCTGAATTATTAATTAAGGGGAACAAATAACAGAGAGAGACAGAAAGATCAGAGAGAAAGGAGAGAGACTACAGAATGCGAAAAAAAAAACGGCGGGCCTCCCTCCCCTCCTCCGACTCCCACACGGGTTAAATTAATACCGGCAGCCGAGGCCCAAGTAAGCACCCAGCAGTGTAGCACTGACTGCAGCAGGCCTTAAATAAAATCTCTGAGGACCCCTTATGCATTGGCAGTGTGGCTGCAGCCTGCTGCTGTATGGTGGGGAATCAAATAATTGTATTGCTGGCTGACAGAGCTCACTGTCGCTATGCTGTGTATATACTTCCAGTCTCCCAGACCTCACACTTAGGATTGGAGAGTAGAAAAAAAAAAACTGAATTACTGTAAGACTAACAACACCTCATGGTGGGCGGGGGCTGCTGGCTAAGGCAGGCTAACTGGCTGCTAATTTTTTTTATGAGTTTTGTTTTTATTTTAGTGTTAGTCATCAAATTAATTTTAATAGTAATACTCTTTGATGTGTGTGTATCACAGTCAGTCATCACTGTGCTGTCTGCTGTTGTAGTGGCCTTTTAAATTAAATTTACTGCAGTAGTTAGTTGAGTTCAACAGTACACTGTTCAACTTCAGGTCTGGTGAGGATATGAGGAAGCAATACATTTTAAATTGAGAATTTTTATTTTAAAGCAGTGCAATTATAAAATTCAAACTGATTGTGCAGATGGTAAGTCACATCAGATGCAAAACTCTGCAGTAAATTTATAGACCTGCTCTGCTCAGTGGTGATGAGGATCACAATAACCCAGTCTAAAGTAATAACTAGTAACTAACAGGTGAGAATATATGCTTTTTAATAGAAAATAAAAGTGCACCCAAGTCTTGCTGCTAAGGAGATACCCTCCCCTCCCAACAACAGGGGCTTCCCTGACCATCTAGTCTTCAGAATAACCCAAGCTTTTTCAGCAGTTCTGATTGCAGGGGGATAAATAGGCCATCCTCCCGTGCAGCTGCTCCACCTCCCAAGCCATACAGTGTCCACCATTTTCTGCAATGCTGCTGCATGCAGTAATGCAGCAGCACAGACACAGATCACTCAGAGAGCTGATGACGAGCAGCAGGCTATGCACTTCTCCTCATCATCACATCTTTCAACCTGAGTCCGTCCTCCTACTGTCACAACTCACAAATCTCCATCTGGAGTAGTACTGCGTGCAGTTCTGGAGACCCCCATCTCTGCAAAGACATAGACAGGGTGGAGGCTGTCCAGAGGAGGGCAACCAAAATGGTGCAGGGTCTGCTGCACCATCCAGAAGACATACAAAGAGAGACTAAAGGAGCTTAATTTGTATACCCTCAAGGAAAAAGGAGGGGGGCATGATAGAAACTTTCAAGTACCTCAAGAGAATCAACAAAGTCCAAGAGGGTAGCATCTTTCAGAAAAAGAGATATGCAAAAACAAGGGGGCACAATTTGAAGACAGAGGGAGGACAGCTCAGAGGTAATGTGAGGAACTATTTTTTTCACAGAGAGGGTTGTGGATGCATGGAACAGCCTTCCTGAGGAGGTTGTGGAGTCAAAAACAGTGGGGAAATTCAAGAATTCATGGGACAGTCATAAGGCAGTTGTAGTGGGGGGGATGTAGGAGGTAGTAGGCTGTTGGTTAACTAGGATCTGCAGCTTGTCCATTAGGTAGGGAAGTGGGCCAAGTGGTCCTTACCTGCCACCAAATTTTCTGTTTTTTTTTTTTTAATTTAGGGCATCAAACAGATGCCACTGAGTTATTTCTAAGGATTGAAGCCAGGGTTTTTTTGCAAATGTGTGGTGCCCATTTTGCCCAAAATAGATGGTTGCTGAAGTCATGTGACTGTGGTGCCACTGCTGATGGTACTAGTAAAATGAATCACAGGAGCAACAATGGAGCTGGCCTGGCAGAGCACGCCTGGGGTGAGCTGGGCCGGAGGACAAGAAACAGGAGGATAACCACAAATAAAATGCATGCTATTAAGTAAACCACACCCCAAAAAAATGTTTCAATTAACTCCACTTTGAGTACCAAAAAAGGCAAGGCAGTTGCAGTTTTTGTCCCCCCAAATAAAAAATAATACCCTGAACTGAGTTGACTTGACCCACGTTCAGAATTTACACACTGCGTGCCATGTGGCAGTGCATACACTGTGTGCAGTAAGGCATAGTAACATAACAGGCACAGTCAGGGGTTTAAAACTGGGCAGAAGCCCTGCCCCTCAGGAACTCATTTGTAGCACCTTTTGCTTTTTATAATACGACATTGTCTGAGTCTACTGTGAGTAAGACACTATTACGGTGCTGTCACATTTATTTAGTATACAAAAACTTGCTATAGTAGCTTAGCTACTATACACATCACTACTGACTGTAATTAATTGTAATAATGATTGTATTGTTGTACTACAGTACTGACTGCAGCAGAACAAAGTCTGGTCACTCTGACTGTGGGTGCTGGCTGAGTGCCAGTGGTGACACTGGTGGAGCGGGTAGTGAGGGGAACTGGGAAGGGGCCCATCCCCGAAACACGGCTCATGCATTGCTCACTGTTGCTGCTGAGGATGCTGCTGGATGCATGTGTAGGTGCTGGCTACATAAGTAATATTTGTAGTGAGAAAAGTTGATGAAAAAATCTTAATTTTAGAAAACAAATAAGCACAAACAAAATCTTGGCTCAGGTACAAACAATTCCTGAGTGACAAACGTGGCCAACCAACCAAGAAGGTGGAACAACAGGGAACTTGAAGAGCAGCAGTATAATATGAGGCAGAACAGTGCACACCACTCTTCCTTGTCCAGATAACAGACAGAGTAGAAAAAATGTTTCCTACTCTAGTCATCTTGTCTTGCCCACAGTGCCACTGCAGCTGCTGCCTGCCTGCCTTGACTGCTGTCCTTCCTGCCTGTTGTTCCAACTTTCTCCTACTTGATTGGTTGGCAGGTTGGTCCATGCTTCTGCTTCTGTGACTGACAGACTGTGGAGGACTCGGAGTCAGGAACTGCACCTGAAGCAAGTTTTTGTTGGTGCTTATTTTTTTTATCATGTTAAGATTTAATAGCTGATTTTCTTAACTTCTGTCATGAGTTATGTTTGTCACGGGGACTACAGACTAGTGCCAGTGAACAAAGTCCCCCCTCCAGTCCCCCACCCAACCCCATGCAGAGTTAGTCAGACCCATTACAAGAGAATATTTCTTTTATAAGGTGTATTTATTTACCTAATAAACTTAGTGTCTGTGCAGATAAGACTTGGGTGGGTAAAAAAATGTCACTTTTGTTTCCATAGTGAATAATGAAAGAACTTAAAGAAGTTGTTAAGATGGATAGGAAAATGGCTCTCTGAACATACACAGAAGGTGGTAGTTGGAGGGCTAGCCTCATCCCCAAGGTGGGTTACTAGTGGGGTGCCCCAGGGGTCAGTGCTGGGGCCACTCCTGTTCAACGCCTATGTCTCGGACATAAGGAAGGGGATCAGGAGTGAAATGAGTCTCTTTGCAGATGACTCAAAGCTGGGTGCAGTGCTGGATGAGGAGGAGGGAAGGGTGACCTTGCAAGAGAACCTGAAGGCTCTGGAAAGGTGGTCAGGAAAATGGAAACTAAAATTCAATGTGGGGAAGTGCAAGGTTCGGCACCTGGGAGTCAGAAATATAGGCCAGGGGTATACCCTGGGAGGAGACATTATTCAAGTCACGGAGGGTGAGAGGGACCTTGGGGTAGTGGTAGATGTCAAAATGAACAACTCAGAGACCTGTAGGAAGGCAGCGACAAAGGCAAATAGGATGCTGGGATGCATCGCCAGGGGGATTACCTCCAGAAAGGCGGAAGTGATCCTTCCCCTGTACAACCGCTTGGTTAGGCCACACCTTGAGTATTGTGTACAGTTTTGGAGACCACATTTAAAGAGGGATGTTACACTCCTAAAGAGGGTCCAAAGGAGGGCAACCAAAATCATCTGGGGCCTGGGGGAGAGGACCTATGAGGAGAGGCCCAAGAAGCTCAACATGTACACCTTGGAGGAGAGGAGGGACAGGGGGGACATGATAGAAGTCTTTAAGTACATGAAAGAGATCAATAAGGGAGGCTCAGTCAGGATGCTCCAAAGGAAGGAGAGGGGCAACAAGAGGTCATGGGTGTAAGCTGGAAGGGGACAGGCTCAGAGGGGAGGGGAGGAGGTGTTATTTCACTGAAAGGGTGGTGGAGCCACGGAATGCACTGCTCAGGGAGCTGGTAGAGGTGAAGACTGTGGACAGGTTTAAGAGGGGTGGGACAGGTACAGGGGGAGGGTAAATCTGACCAGGCCCAATATAGGTGGAATATCTGAGACTTGGGATGGTATAACCCAAGGGGAAGGGGGGGACACCAAAATTGGCCCTCAGTGCGGGTGCTGAAAATTAAGCAGACTCGAAAGACCATTAGTCCTATTCTGCTGGCATTTTAGTATGTTAGTATGTTAAATTCCACCAGTTGCAGACAGTGTGCACTTGCACTAAGGAGCAGAGCTGCAGAGGACTGAAGTGAATTGTAAGTGCCTATGCCTAGTTCTTTTAAATTTAATAACTGGCATTAACATTAGCAGACATGTATGATTGCCCTTAAGTTCTCATTTATTAAAAGTTTACTCCTGATATGATCAGCTGTTACTAAAGAATCTACTTGGATGGATGTCATCTGATCATGATAGATAGATAGGCAGATGTATAGTAATAACATGGGGTTGAAAGTTTGTCTTATTTTTGCCACCACTACATACCAAGCCAGGCATCAGGCAGGTGGACAACAGGGCTAGTGATAGTGACTGGGAAAACTACTGGCCAGTGGCCCCACAGACTGCTTCATTAGCCCAGTTGGTACAGTATAGTTATTGAAATGTTACTTTTTCCACTACAAGCTCTGGCTGAAGGGCTGCCTAGTTAAAGAAAAATCCAGCAGCCATAGGTGCCGAGTCGATGACTCCAGGGGTGCTGAGATTTTCAAGCACCCAGAAAGTTGAGTTAAGCACCCTCCATATTTTGATGGAAGACTGCAAAAAAGCATTACTAGCAAACCAGCCCATAGGAAAATACTATCTACTATCTCTTGTTACAGAGCCAGAGAATACTGGTGAGATTAGTCAGACCAACATGACTGCAGAATCAGAAACAGTATATGTGAGTCATCGTACAGAAACAGAATCACCCAAGACATCCTTCAGAAAAAGAAGTTGGCAACATCCTATATATGACTATTACGTGAGTAGTTCTGGTAATTCTAGAGATGAGAAATCAGTAACAGATTATAGATGTAAATTATGCGAGGAAAAAACATTATAAAGGTGAAAGGGTCAACAACAAGTAATCTTCTTAGACACATCGAGCGCATGCATCACTCCCAATACACTATCTTTCAAGGGGTACACAAGGAGAATCAAGAAGCCAAATGAAGGTCAAGTGGTGTGACTGTGCAGTCTGGAGTAATACCAGACCAAAAGTCCATGACAGATTTCATTAAACATAAAAAGATGTCACCATTAAAAGAAAAAAAAAACTTGATAAAACCCTAGCATTAATGGTAGCAATTGCTTCACAGCCATTGTCAGTTGTTGAAAATGAAGGGTTTCGCAATTTTGCTAACGCACTTCATCCAAATTACGAACTACCATCTAGGAAGGTTTTAACCTATTCACTGATGCCTAACATTTACGAAACAGTGAAAGCAAACGTTATTAAAGAGTTGGAAAATGCTAATTATGTTGCTATTACTTTTGACATGTGGACATCACGTGCAAATTATGCTTATATGGGTCTTACAGCACATGCCCTTGATAACCAGTTTACATGGAAAAACTTTTGTTTGGGTGTTCGCTCTTTTCAAGAGAAACATACGGCTGAGAATGTAGTGGAACAAATCTGTCGTTTAGTAGAAGAGTTTGGAGTTCCTCTTGAAAAGGTTTGTTTTTTGACAACTGACAATGGCTCAAATATCATTAAAGCTATCAGCTTACTCGGTCTTACCGATAAGTATATTAGATGTATTGGTCATTGCTTTCATCTGATAGTAACGCAGCAGTTAAACAAGTAAGGGCAGTTGACAAAGTTCTAGACAAGTGCCATGCACTAAGTAAATTTTTCTGAAACAGCCCAGCAGCAACATCATTTCTGAGAACTATGCAGATAAAAAATTATCTTCCAGAGAAGAAACTTAAAATTGATGCGGCCACTAGGTGGAACAGTGCACATGAAATGGCCGAACGTGTTTCGCAGCAAGACATTGCTATCAATGCAGCTTTGTTATCTGCGTGTACAGCAAAATGGAGGTCATGAAATGTGCCACAGTCACTTACGACCCATGAGTCTGACATTCTGAATGACATAATATTAATAATAAAAGCTTTTATGAGTGCCACTGAGAAACTGTCAGGACAAAGGTGTGTCACGTCTTCTATGGTTATCCCAAAGCTAACTGAGATGCAGTCTGAATTAAAAAGTTTAACTGAGCAGGATGAGATGCATTCAGATTCAGAAAATAGTGATAAGGAAGGTAATGATGGTGCATCAGACAGTAGTAGCACAATGAACTCTGGATTACAGGTCATCTCCAGACTGTTATGTAGGACGCTGAAAGATCTGATTTGTAACAGATTTGAGAACATAGAGAAACACACAATATTAGGTAAGGCAACTATTTTAGATCTGCGGTTTAAAATCTTTGGTTTCCAAGATGATAGTTTTGCACAGTCACATTTAAAAACACTTGAGACAGAACTACAAGAACTAACCAAATCATCTATGAATACAGGCAGTCCAACCATCACTTCTGACACCCAGTCTCACTCTGATCCAGCTACCAAACGACCTCATGCTAATAAACAAAACTTGCAGGAAAGTAATTTCTGGAAATATTTTCTAAAATAAAACTTGAATCTGCTCGTGCAAAGAAAAGCTCAATTTCTGAGCTAAAACTGTGCATGAATGAAGATATAGAGAACTACACCATTGATGTATGCACTTGGTGGGGACAAAAGGCATACAAATACCCATACCTTTCTAAAATTGCACAGAAACATCTCTGTGGAATTGCATCATCTGTTCCAAGTGAACAACTGTTCAGCAAAACGGGAGATATAGTAGGTAACAGACGTGCCTGCTTAAAACCTGCACACATTGACATGTTAACATTCATCAAAACAAATGCATCATAGAATTGTTAAAGTTACTCTCTGATGCTTCATGAGTTCATTTCCCAAACACCAATTACATGTTAATCTGATACTATCAGGACCACCACACAACCATCATTGTAATATGCCTGTGGCCTGCGCTGCTGGAAAAGATGTCAGATTTTACTTCTTCTGTTGGGATTTCTTGGTAGCATGCTTAAACTCTGTCTCTGCCATAATAACAGCCTCTAATTGTCAAAATCATACCCTTGCCTTGAGCTGTTCTACAAAAGAATGACGGAATCGTAACACTGCCTCAGTGCCTGGACTGCCCATCAGCAATTCCATTCCGCTTACTGTCCTTCACCACAATCACATGCTTGAACATTTTAATTTGTAGCATCCTAACAGGGAGACTGCAGCAAGAGACAACACACCATTGAATCCTATGGTGGGTAGGGTTACCACCTTTTATAAAGACCAAAGTGGGACATTTCTTATTGAAACATGATTTTTCGCAGGACAATATGTATCTCGACCAATGCAACAGACTTGTTTTCTCTCAATAATCATAATTAAGACTAACTGTTGTAGTTTTTTAGCTGTTTTTAGTGTTTTATATCATTTTAAGGTGTTTTAGTCAAGGTATTATGTTGTTTTGCAGCATTTAGAGGCAAGTCAGAAAATATTTTTTCTGCTATAATGTCAGGACATGTAGTATTTTTCATGTTTTTTTGCAGGACACAGCTGCCCAAATCAGGACTGTCCTGCGAAAATAGGGACAGGTGGTAACCCTAATGGTGGGAGATTTTCAGAATATTAATATGCAATGCATCTGTAAGCTATCGGACCTGTGATGACACAAATGGAAGTCACAGCTCAAGTAATATTGTCACAATTGCTTGAGCAGTGGCTTACATTTTTTTGTCACAGGTAGCTTATCTGCTTGGCAATGTTCTGAATATTCCCCATCCAGAATAGATTGGAATCAAATGAGTGAGTGCTTCTCACCTGCACTCTCCCTTGTGGGAGATCACAAAAGATCCAAGTGTTGGATTTGGTCAACTGACAGGAGGTGTGGATCAACTCACCACTGATAGTTTGGTTATTGTTATGCTTCCTTCACTCCCTTACTGGTGGACAGTAGCATTAGGTATGATGATTTTCACAAGTAGGGACTATTGTCACTGAAGAATAACTGGCTGTAGTGTGAAGAAGCCCAGTAAGTACATAACCTCACACCTCTCAGCTCAGCAGTAGTGGCCAAATAAATATTCATGGAGCATTTAGAGCTATTACAATGACTTGGTTTCAATTCAGGTGTGATGGTATGGGCTGTCTGTTTCAATTGGTATAGTATACCAACCTGAACCTCATGTTGAGCTTTACTTGTCTAATCAAATAGTGTCATGTTGAAACCTCGGTGTTCCATTCCGAAATTACTCCGCTTTGTTTCACACTTAGTTCAGGAATGAAAAAAGCATATGTCACAGTTAAGCAATGACAGGTGTGTGTTGTGACAACCCAGACTGAGTTCACAAATACAAAATCAAATTATAATAGCTATTATATATGTTCTGCTGGCTGGTTGGTAAAACTGAAATTTTGAGTTTTCATGATGATTGTATTGCAGTACTTAGGTTGGGGCTAGTATTCTTAAAAATGTATATTTCTCTGACTCTGAGCTACTCTAAATCAAAGGAGGAGCATGGTACCTCAAAATTGTACTCTAACATTTGTAAGGTGGCTTGTATCCAAGCAACTTTACTTAATCAACTTAATCAACAGTGTATTGGTCGGAATCTTGCTCCATGAAGAGTGCATTTATGAAAATGAAAATTGACAATACCCCATCATGTTATCTTATTTGCAAGTAGTTCTCTATATCAATTCAGCATAGTAGCACTTGAATTGCTGATTGGGAGGGGGGAGGGGCTTCTGCTGCATGTACACAAAAACATATGTACTACTCCAGTCCAACAAATTGTGTATTAACCATCAGATTTGGTAGTGGCACTGTGCCTACTCAACCTAACATAGCAAAACATCAACGGTCAGTAAAAATGTTTACTGATTTCTTGATGCAAATTGCATAAGTTTGAATGAGCAGTCCCTTTTGGGAGGGTCTCGCTTGTCATTATACTACTTAAACTCAATGGTGGCTGGCAGGCATTATGCCTACTCAACCTAACATAACAAAACATCAACTGTTGTGTCAGTAAAATGTTTTACTAATTTCTTGATGCAAATTGTTTAACTTTGAATGAGAAGTGCCCGGGGGGGCCTCACTTCTCATTCCACCGCCAGTGCTCAGTGAGTGGTGGCACTCAGGCTACTACTGATGAACTTTAAATAGCAAAAACATCAGCTTGTCAGTAAAACATTTTACTAAATGCTTAATGCAAGTTGGAACGAGAAGTCCCGGAGGGGAGGAGGGGGCTTCTTTTTTCATTCCAATACATGCCTGTCAATAAAAAGTACTACTACAGTATGTAGCACTAACATGTTGTTGTTACCTACAATGCAATACATAAATAATATATACAGTACTTCTGTCATTATACCAAGTTGCATAATGTTGTTCATATATATGACCATTGATATGATCATGTCAGTGGCTATGGCTACAATTCATGAGCAATAGTGCTATACTTATTTTGACCTTGGCTTATAAATATTTGTAGTTGGGTGTTACAGAAAGTTAAGATGTTTATGAGCTTTCAACTTGCTTATTTAGAGTATTCCCTGTGAACAACTTGTAGGCAAAGGAAAGAGGGGTTAGTTTGTTGTGGGCACTATGGACAGGATGCTGCAATGTTTTCCCTTTTGGTGCATGTTAGCGCAAGTCTACCAGAATGCTAACTTTTTTGTATCAAGTTAATATATATAATGATAAAGCTACTGTTTCTTTATTGTGTGTAATGTAACTGAAACATTACAGTAAAGAATAAATCTACTTTTAAGAAGAACTATTTTGTCCATGTGTTTGAAAATGGAATAATTTGTGTTTTTGCGTTGGTAAAGTAATATAGCAAGACTCCAGTCCAAGACAGTGTCACTGTCACACATGAATTTCCTTGCAAAAAGAAGCAGAAAATGTTTTGTGTTGAACAAGACAAGGTAAGCAATATTAACATACCATAATTAAAGTAAACATCACCACATGTAATGTTTGAAGTGAACTACCTTGCTATATACAATGGGAAACCAAATGTAGGTGTCCAACTTGGCTTACACTTAATTCTAGCTGTGCCTGCCTTGTGATCTGCATGCCATGCACTGCTTAAAATTTGAAAATCTGGTTAATCCAGTACAATTTACATTGTGGCACACTTTTGAAAGCATTTTCTGCAGTGCACGAAACACCTTCTATATATTGACTGCAGTATATAAACCTCCCCTTAAAAAAAAAAAGGATAATTTTTTAATACATTTCTGATAACCTTAAGCTTGGCTCGTGATTGACTCTAAGAGCCAAGCCAGAGCCTTGGCTCAGCTCTGGCTTGGCTCTTCTTCAAAAAATCAAGGCTTGCCCACCTATACAAAACAGCAGGGAGGATGGCACAGTCTGGTATGTACTCAGGGCAGTAGGCCTTGCAGTACAGCAAGTCCAAAAACCAACACTTCTACAAGAGATGATTTCCAGACTGTAATGTTTAGTGCGGACAGTGCTCCATGTGGCTGCAGCACATATGTTGGCAGCAGGGACATTTTGGAAATAAGCAACAGAACTGGTCATACCCCTTGTAGACTGATCATGAAGAGTACCAGGAGGGTCCTTACCATACTTCCTATAATAGAACATAAGTACAATGTTCCAGCCATTTGGACAGGAATTGTTTAGACAAAGGAGTATCCTCTTTCCTAGGGATGAATGAAACAAAAAGCTGACAGGACGTTCTGCAGTCCTTGGTGAGATCAATACAGTATCTCAGTATTCTATGTACATCTGAAGTAAGGAGCAGTGCCTCACCCTCGCTGGCATTTGTTAGGCTTGAAAAAAAAAAAGAGCAGTATTTTATTATATGGTTGCCCCAGGTGTTTAACACAATCCTCAGCTGAATTTAAGCACCCATTATTTAAAGAGGTCCAGTGACTTCAGTTCGACATCTACCTGGCTACAGAGTTAGGTAGAAATAGAATTTGACTTTTTTGACGGCAGATAAGGACCGCTTGACCCACCTAGTCTGCCCATGTTCCTACCTAACAGATAAGCTGCAGATCCTAGTTAACCAACAGCTTACTTCCTCTTACCCACCCCTAGGACTGCCTTATGCTTGTCCCATGCATTCTTGAAGTCCCCCACTGTTCTTGACTCCATGACCTCCTCAGGGAGGCTGCTCCATGCATCCACAACCCTCTCTGTGAAAAAATACTTCCTCACATTACCCCTGAGCCATCCCCTGTCTGTCTTCAAATTGTGCCCCCTTGTTCTTGCACATCTCTTTTTCTGGAAGATGCTACCCTCTTGGACTTTGTTAATTCCCTTGAGGTACTTGAAAGTTTCTATCATGTCCCCCTCTCTCCTTTCTTTCCTCATGGCCAGATGGCCAGATTGGGTAGACAAATGAGTCTTTATCTGGTGTCAAAATCTGTGTATTTACAGTACGAAACTCACTCAGTCCCATTGCATATATATGAGTAAAAATGTTTACAGTTTAACCTTATTTAAAATGGGCCCCTCAAGATTAATTTTTAATGTACATTGAAAAGTGGTGAGTGATGTCCCTTTTTATGCACCTGAAATCAGCATAGAAATAAAATCTGCTTGTGTGACTTCTGGTCTCCATAGTAGAACTACCACCTTGTCTGCACTGTTCTGTTCTTTCCCCAAGAATTAGAGCACCATGTAAGGTCCATATACAAACAGAGGTAAGAAAGAATAAGTGCCTTAGCTGGGACTGGAAGCAGGACACCCAGAATATCGTTCCAATTGCGCTAACCAGCTGTGCCACTGAGAAAACTGGAACCCATCATATTTCATTCATCCTAATGGCAACACAATATTTCAGCTTGTAACACTCAGGAGTGTGGTGTGCATATTTTATGGAACACATACAAACAGAGGTGAGAAAGAATAAGTGCCTCAGCTGGGACTTGAACCCAGGCCACCCAGTTGTGCATTTAATGTGCTTATTTTGTGGAACTAGCTGGTTAGAGCAAACAGAATGGTATTCTGGGTGGCCTGGGTTCATGTCCCAGCTGAGGCATTTATTCTTTCTCACCTCTCTTTGTATGTGTTCAATAAAGTATGCACACCACACTCTTGTGTGATTGTTACAAGTAAATATTTGTGTTGCCATTGGGTTGTGCATTGGAGAAAGAGTAATGTCCTTGGGAATGGCCCAGGTTCCAGTTGTCTCAGTGGCGCAGCAGGTTAGCACAATTGGAACAGTATTCCAGGTGGCCTGGGTTCAAGTTCCAGCTGAGGCACTTATTCTTTCTCACCTCTGTTTGTATGTGTTCCATAAAATATGCACACCACACTCTGTGTGATTGCACCATGTAAAGTCACCTGTGCCAAAGTAGTTCATTTTCATAAGGCTGTTGATGTCTCCTCACCAGAAAATTGTATTTATTTCAGTTATTTAAAATATCTGCCAGAAGGGCACACCAAGTGCAGAATAGCTCTGTACCAGGTTGTCCTGGGAAAAAGAAGATGAGTTTGGATGGAATAATAAAAAATACTCAGGTAAAAAAAAGGAAAAGCTCAATGAAGGAGCCTGTACCTCTTTTGCACATGAAGAGGGTCAGTGAATGCTGTGCAGTGCCCGCTCCACACATGCAGAGCACCCTGCAGTAACCACAGTGGGACTTTCATTGGCCCTCTGCACCCAATCCCACTTTAACTACATGTCTATGTGTGCAGTCAGGTTGAGGTTACTCATGGGGGATGTAGTCATGAGCCGCACTAACCACAGACATTTGTCTGCTATGCGGAGGCCTGCAGATCATGTAGACACTACTCCAGGGAAAACTCAGCAGTAGCTTTTGGGTGCTCTCCCAGCATAGCCTTCATCAACCACTGTGTGGTCTGAATGACCACTCCCAGCAGTTGTATTCTAATCTCCAAGATGACATAAAAAGATTTGAGGAATGATTTGCACTTCTGCATTGTAAGATATCCCGTGGTGATGCTCAGGGGCTTCTGACCTATATTCCTGTACTTGTACTAATAAATTTGCTATTTTTCTAAGAATCTGATGTGCATGTGCTGTTTTCTCCATGTACCTTGTACCACCAGTACAGCAACGCATTAGGGAGACACGTTCTCTCTCCCTCTCTGCCTCCTTCCCTCTCTCTCTCTCTCTCTCTCGCTCTCTCCAGTTTCCTTGCTTTTTATGGCAGTCCTTGGAGCACTACCATATTTCACCATACCCTGCTTCATTTCGAGTAGGAAAAATTACTTAGGCACCACTGTAAGCATGGGCATCTGTGTCCAGTCCCACTCAGCCTCCCAGAACACCCCTGCATACTGCTCGCCACATGTGGTGTGGGGAAACCCTAGACTAAGAATTCAGCCAAGTGTGACCAAGTCAGGGAGCACAGGGCATTCATGCCTACATAGACCATCTATTTTGATAAGACCAAAAGATTATTGTTCTTGATTATACTAAGTTTAATTATATTGTATGGTGGAACGCTGTTGAGCATGGAAAACCATGCTCAGAACTGCATTGTTTTACTGTCTTGGCTAAGTCACGGATGTTGTTATGTTGCACTGAGCACGTTACCAGTGCAGCATAACAACATTGAACGTAGTCATGCATATGTGATAAAGGGGCCATTGTTGAGAGAAGGAACGGAAGTTACCAGTGCTGGAGCAACGTGCCACAGTAAGAACATGAAAAATTATTTGGGGGACAGTGTTTGCCAGGAATGAATGCCCATTGACTATAAAAGATTGTGTATGAGCACTCATACACAGACAAGGTTATTTTTTGATCTCGTGGTTTCCATGGTAAAGAGACCGCTCGAGCTGTGCTCTTGAGGTCTTTTGTCACCATGGAAACCACTCAATCAGAAAATAACCTTGTTGTGTATGAGTGGTCATACACAATCCTCTTTGTTGCTGTATTATAGTGCATTGATTGAACTGCATTTAATTGTTAACTAGTAACATAGTAACTGAAGATCAGAAAGGACTCTAGGTCTATCATGCCCCCCCCCAACTCATGAGCAGGGATCAGCAAGTATGCTGTGCAAACATGCACTAATTTATAGGGACTACAATGCTGTTGTATTACACAGTGTACCTGTGATTTACTTGGCAAGAAGAAACTTGTCTAGGCTTACCTTGAACACTTGAACTGTCTTCATGTCCGCTGTCTCTGCTGGCATTCTGTTCCACAGGTCCACCAGCCTCTGGGGGAAGAAGTGCCTCCTAATTTGTCCCTGAACATAACCACCTTTGAGCATCGGGGTGTGTCCTTGCATCCTGAAGAAGCAAATCAGATTAAAAACTCTATGTCTGTTTGACCTTGCCATTACCCTTCAGTATACAGAAGACAGAGATCATATCCCCTCTCACCATCCTTTTATCCAGGGTGAACATGACAAAGGCCTCCAGTCTCTCCTCATTCCTTTTGTCCTCCATGCAATGATTTAATTTGGGGGCCAGCATTGCAGCACCTTTACAGCCCAATGTCAGTATTGTACTGGTGAGCTCAGAACTGCACACAGTACACCAGGTGGAGCCTGAGCAGGTCTTTATAAATAAGTAGTACTACTTCTTCTGCTCTTCTGTTCACCTCCTCCCCCCAATGTACTCCGGCATTTTTCTAGCCATTTTTTTAATAAGTCTTTTTTAATTTTTGCCCCTTGGTCACCTGTCAGGACCTCCTTCCACTGCTGTCAGTGCCATCTTCCTGACCTTTGGAGCGGCACCTTTACAGTAACGTTTGGAACCTCAGGCTGCCAGTGACACAATGTGATGGGCCTCTTGTGGTCCTGCCTTTTACTCCTTGGCAGTGATAACTCTTAAAATCTGGTCATCATGGCGAATGCTTTTTTTCCCCTCTTCAGATCATTACTGAAAGTCCAAGAGGATGTGAGCCTGGAGTGGTCATGGGGATGGGTGAGGCTTCATTTGCCCAACAGACACCTATTTTTTCCATTTCTATACCCACT
This sequence comes from Neoceratodus forsteri, assembly GCA_016271365.2. Taxonomy (NCBI): domain Eukaryota; kingdom Metazoa; phylum Chordata; order Ceratodontiformes; family Ceratodontidae; genus Neoceratodus; species Neoceratodus forsteri. The sequence continues at coordinate 315,819,574 of CM028135.1, forward strand.
CCCCCGAGAGTATACAGTGTTGCCAGGTGCTGGCAGGCCTGACACACCAATGTACACATTCTCCCCTCCCTCATGCATCTGCAGTCACCCAAAAGAACACCACCACTACCTGTGGTCACCCAGGTGGCAGTAATGCAGAGGGCTACATGACCCTTCTTCACTGGAGGACAGCATCTCATGGGATGCTCTGTCGCCTTCTCTCTGCCAGCCCTCAAGTGGCCCTGGGCTCATTCATGAACATGTGTCACCAACATTGTAAGTAGTAACTCCACCACTGCATCGATGGGATGGTCTTCCAGCTTTCTTGACAGCCATGCACTGCTTGTCACTAGTCATACCTTAGCCCCATAGTCTATTATGACCTCCGAGGTTCTTTTCCTACTCCACTGCAGCAAGAGGTGCCCCACACAATGTGTAGGTCCGACAGTACCTTGGTTTCTCCTCGCTTGTATAGCACCTGGCATTTAGCTACACTGAATCTAAGACTCCAGGTGACAGATATTTAAAAGTTTGTCCAGTGGGCAAAGTGATAGCGCCCTGATCACCTGGGATTTGTGTCTGAGCCCAATATTCAATGGGGGCAGCTGTGTGTCCTAAAAGGGTTAGCACACTCCCAAAAACTAATGTATGCAATGGGCAAAGGGAGGGGCTGAGGCATCAATCCTGGCACAGTGCAATATTCAGCGTGGTAGTACTGTGCAAGGAGAATAGTGCAGGCCACCTTGCACTACACAGTTACCGCCGAGAAGACATTCGACTTACTCTGAGCAAACCTAGTGGCCAACAACCACGCTGGCAGTTGAGGGAGCACACCTGCTCCTTGGCATCAAGTGGTCCTCCTCATCCTCTGATCCCCAACCCCAGTAGAATAACATATGTCCCTGATGCCTAGTGGTCCTTGCCACCCTCTGATTCCTGTCTCCGGTAGAATAACATATGTTCTAGCATCCAGTGGTCCTCCCTGCCCTCCAGTCCCTGACCCCATGAAAAACAAATAGTCCCTGGTGTTCAGTGGTTCCTTTCACTCTCCAATCCACAGTCTCAAGATAATAAAATTATTCCCTGGTTTCCAGCAATTCCCCTCACATTCCTATCCCTGGTCCCATTAAAAGAAAAGTCTTCCATGGTGTCCAGTGGTCTCCACTGCCCTCCAGTCTCTGGCCCTGGAAATAGTTAACCATTCCCTGTTGTCCGGTGGTCCCCCCCACCCTCCGAACACCACCCCATATTATAACAAATACTCCCTGTCAACTAGTGGCACCCCCCACCCACCAATCCCCATCCCTGTACCAGCGTAAGCTTTCTCTAGTGTTGAGTGCCCCCCACCACAGGCACTGAGCAACCCATCCTGCCACCCCTTACCAGTTTCTCTGATGCTGCAGATCCATTACAGTGATCAGTACAGCCCTCCTCTCAATACCTTGGTCGGACATAGTATGGACTGACAGGCAACGCACATCCTCTCTACTGCAAAGGGAGCATGCATACCATCTAATAGTACACATGCTCCCTTTACAGTACCGAGGATGTGCGCTATCTGTCAGTCTTTATGTTGTCTGGCCGAGGCGGTGAGAGGAGGGCTCTGCTGGTTGCTGTAGTGGCAGCATGTGTGCTCCCTTCACAGTACAGAGGATGCACACTACTTGGCAGTCCATATGATGGCTGGCCAAGGTGGTGAGAGGAGGGCTGTGCTGGTTGCCATAGTGGATCCATGGCATTGGTGAAACCGGTAAGTGGGGTGGCAGGATAGATTGCTTGGTACCAGTGGAGGGGAGAGGGGCCGCTAGATGCCAGGGAAAATTTTCACTGGTAAAAGAACAGAAATCAGTAGGTTGGGGTGCCACTAGATGCCAGGGAATATTTGATATAACACAGGGCTGGGGATCGGAGGGTGGGGGGACCACTGGACACCAGGGAATGGTTAACTATTACTGTGCCCAGGAATCAGAGGGTGGAGGGACCACTGTACACCAGGAAAGACTTTTCTTTTATGGGGCTGGGGATGGAAGGGTGAGGGGGACCAATGGACAACAAGGAATCATTTTATCATCATGGAGCCAAGGACTGGAGGGTGAAGGAGACCACTGGACACCAGGGACTACTTTTTTCCCACGGGGCTCAGGAATGGAGGGTGGGGAGGATAGCTGATGCTGGAACATAAGTTATTCTATCAGGGATGGGATTCGAGGGTGGTGGGGACCACTAGGTACCAGGGATATATGTTATTCTACCAGGGATGGGGATCAGAGGGTGAGGAGATGGGTGCCAGGAACATATATTATTCTACCAGGGCCAGGGATCGGAGGGTGGGGGGGACCACTGGACACCAGGAACATATGTTATTTTACTGGGGATGAGGATCAGAGGGTGGGGAGGACTACAAAGCACCAGTGACATATGTTATTCTACCGGGGATAGGGATTGGAGGGAGGAGTGGACCACTGGACACCAAGGAAGTATTTAGTCTAAGGGGGATGGGGATCGGAGTCAGAAGGGCCAGTCACAGGAGGGGTGCAAATCTGCCACTGCTTCCTATGTAAATGTGCTCATAATGGGCATGAATATGGCTCCTTAGTGCCTTGCATGCCCAATGGGCTCATTTGCATGGTAACAAATAAATATCATGCCAGGGAGCTCCCGCCACTATTGGGTCTGGGGGTGCTGTACTCTGTTTGCCAGGATCCATGTCAGGACAGCAATGCAAGACTTAGTGCTGTGCTAACATGCCCCTTTATTCAGTTGGACAGTGCCAATGCACTATCCAACTAAACATAGCATCCTCAGTATCGTGGGCAATGGGCAAGTGCAGTGCAAACCTTTGTGCTCTGGAGTTTGACCAGTTGTCCAACTATTTCAGAACCTCTTAAAGTGTATCCCCATCAACAAGAATTCCACCAGTGTGGCCAGCTTAGTGTCACCAACAAACTTAAACAGCCTGCTGGAGACTCCAGAATCCAGATTACTGATGGAAATGTTTAAAAGTACTGTGGCCCCAGCAACAATCCCTGTGGGATGCCAATGAGTATCCCTCAGAGTAATGCCCATCAACCACTTCCCTCTGCTTCTTTCCCCCAAGTCATATAGCAAGCCACCTTGTGTAAGTCTTGTGTATGCCTCATTGTTTTACTTTGACCAGAAGCTTATATTGCTGTTGTACTATGTTCTTTTTTTTCCCTTTAATTTATTGTACTTTACTCCCCTTTCACCCCAGCAGGTCCTTACTTGGCCCAAACACTCACAACTAGCACTGTTACCCACTTTCTTGGGGACTTACCTCCACTGCCTGGTTCTCCCTGGATACCCCCGAAGGTGGGGCTGCCATGGGTAGGGCCTATGCCCCATGGTGGAGTTGAAGTACAGTCGGTTGTTAGTGCCTTTGTTGGCAGTGTGGGGTTGGCGATATGAGGACAGCATCGTGCTGCTTCTCTGGTTGGGGAGTGAGGACAGCATCCTCTGGGATGCTCAGTCCTCTTCCACTGGCTGGCTCACTCCTGAACCTGGGTCCCTGGTAGAGCAAGTGGCAGCACTACTGTTGTGTCGGTGGGCTGGCAAAAAATATTGTATTACAATGGCACTCACGTATTTTATTCCTTTCTCCCAAAAAATACTTGGAAATGAGGTATCCATCCAAGTGTGTTCTGCAGCCTCCTTCCCCAAAAATAAATAAATGATCTACGAAAATATTTGAAGTTACTTACAACCTAAAATTTGCATATAACTTTTTTTTTGAAATTCAAAATACTTCATATGTATCTTCTCAAATCAGGCTTAAAAGGCCATGTTACCACACAACATGGTTACAAACAACAAAATAGATACAAGAGATAACCCCCCACCCCACCCTCCCCATCCATGGTATCAGGATTGTTACTGTGAAGTCAAGTATAAAAGATGCTTGTTAAAGGGAGTATAGAGTTTGCAATTTACTCCAAAACCTTTCAAACTTAGGCATCTTGTTGTGCACACTAGCAATCACCTTCTTTACAGACAGATTGAACAACAGTTCCTGCAACCACTCAGAGTAGGATATGATTTCCGTATCCAACCAGTGTCGGAGTACTAACTTCTTGACTGACATTGCTATGATTGCTAAGTGATATCTCTTTTTGGTAACATTTATAAGTGAATAGTCCCCCACAAGACATGCTAATGGTTCTATATAGTCAGCAGTGCCTAATAATGGGTCCGCCCTCTGTTTTATAAGGGCCCAAAAAGGTGCCACTCATGGGCATTCCCAAAAGATATGGTATAAGAAACTCACATCCTGCATACAATGCCTGCAATTTGGGCGGAAGGACTTGTTCATCTTAGTTAATTTGATCGGGGTACAGTACATATTATTAATAATCTGAAATTGCATCAATCATAGCCTATCCTGCGAGATAAACCAGTGGGTATCTTTCCAAATCCTCTCCCAGTTAAATATTGCTTCTGGGAAAAGGGAATTCCAGCAACTAGAAGACCCATCTTGGTGTGGAAAAGCATTTTCTATTAATATCTTATATATACCAGAAACCGCATGTTGCTGGGTGGCAATAGCACTGAATGATTGCAGGATACTTCCCCAATTTTTTGCTGTTTGTTTTATTTGACAAGCAACCAACAGATGCTTGAGTTGAAACACTTTAAAGCTCATGTAGGGACCTAGATGATATCTGTTAATAATGTCCGCTGTTGTTCTGACTTGCCCATCATGCCATACGTCAACAATTTTGGTATTGCCAGTTGGGGAAGCCAGGAAGCCTTAACCAATTTCCCCCCATAATAAAGTTCGGGTTCCCCACCAAAGGCTGGATCGGGTCTTGTGTATGCTTATATGTGAGGAAAGCATATAATTGAAAGTGGGCTTTGATGGAAACCCTGACCGGTGTATCGGCCAATGCAGCGGGGAGCGACCTGAAGGGAATATGATAGAGGGCGGGGTGAGGGGAGGCCTTGGGCTGAAAAAAGCTCATTTTCCAGTACTAGCCATAAAGGTCTGTACTGATCTGGGTCTGGACTCTCAAGCCATTCTAATCATCTTGAATATTTTGCAGCATGGCTTGCCCAATAATAAAGTTTGAAATGGGGGAGTCTAAGCCCTCCTTTTGTTTTAGGGCAGTGAGTTTCCCATAGGCCCTACAAACCTGTTTGCCCTTCCATAAAAACCCAGTAATCAAAGAATGTAACCAAGAGAACCAAGCATGAGGAAACCAGATATTCAGCATGTTGAGGGGATAGAAGATTTGGGGTAGGACGTTCATTTTGATTAGACTCGCTTTCCCCAGAGCGATAGTGGCATCATCCTCCATCTATTTTGTTCTTGCTGAATTACCTTGACCAGAGTGTCTAAGTTATAGGTTCTTAAAGATTTAGGTTCTCTGGTCATGTATATACCCAGATATTTAAGTTTTTTGTGCTCTCACTGTAAACCTAATCCTTCAATCACCCTGCGGTGGGTGATAAAGTTAAGAGGGAAGACTACAGTTTTTTCCAAGTTCAATTTATAATAGGCTAGAGTTCCAAATTCTTGGATCAGGTCCAAGACCTTGATAATTGAAGCCCTCGGGTTGGATAAATGGAGGAGAATATCATCAGCATATGCAGAAAATTTGAGTTCCTGCTTTCCTACAGTCACTCCCTCAATCTCCATATCCATTTTAATCCACCCCAGGAGAGGTTCCAGGTACAGATTAGATAAGAAGGGGGGACAGGGGACAACCCTGCCTAGTGCCAGAGTAGAGGGAAAAGTAAGAGGAAGAAGTCCTGTTGCAATATACATGTGTAGTGGGATTAGTATATAGGGCCTTAATCCATTGCACAAAGAGGGGAGGGAAACCGAACCTATGTAATGTTCTATAGAGAAAACACCAGTCCACTCTGTTGAATGCTTTTTCAGCATCCAAGGACATCAGTACATCAGGGTCTGCATTAGATTGGGACACAGAGAAGATGTCATCTTATTTCCTCACATGGTCCGAGGCTGATCTGCCTGCTATGAAGCCCACCTGTTCTACGCAAATCAGAAAGGGTGTAACCTGGCCTAATCTATTTGCCAATATTTTGGCAAGGATCTTAATGTGATAATCCAGAAGTGAGATAGGGTGGTAATTCGATACCCGTTCTGGGTCCCTCCCCTCCTTGTGCAATACAACTATCAGGGCTTCAAAGAGATATGGGTCTTGGCACTCCCCAGCCAGGGTAGCCTGGAACAGACCTAAGTAGCCATGGGGCAAGATCCTCCTCCAGCTCTTTATAAAAATTAGTGGAGAAGCCGTCTGAGCCCGGGGCTTTGTCCAGTGACAAATTACGAATGGCTAACCTAACTTCCTCCTCTGAAAGCAGGGAAATTAAAAGGGATTGCTGCTCAGTGGATAGGATGGATAGATTCAGAGTGTTCAGATAAGCATCTACCTCGGCTACTGAAGGGGAGTCCAGTCTGGCACTGTATAGGCCTTTATAGAAGGTGTGGGAATTCTGCTACAATTTCACTCAGAGTGGTTAAAAGGAGGCCATCTACACTTAAATGAACTGCGTTAACCAGCCGTGAGGTTTCTTGCTGCCTCACCCTCAGTGCCAGCAGTTGGCTGGCCTTCTCCCCTTGATCAATATAAGTGGAGTTTGTTTTAAGAATTGCGTACTCCGTCTTTTCTCCCAATAAGTTATTATATTGCATTCTCACCCAGATCAGCTCTTGTCGGAGCATCTCCGTGGACGATGGGGAGATATTCTTCTCCAGCTGTCTAATTTTATCCAGTAGTTCCTTAGCCTGAGCATCCCATTTGTGCTTCCGCACAGATGCCAGCCTGATAAGTCCCCCCCCCTTAGAAAACACTTCAGACCCCCCCATTCCATATCAGGGTGACCTGTTGTGTTTAGGTTAGTTTGCGTATACTGTGCAATACAGGCCTTTAGCTTATCTAACACCCATTTATCCTTCAATAATCTGATACTGATTTTCCAGGTTGTCTCCACTTGGTGATTTGGGGACACTGAGAGGGTGCAAGACACTGATGAATGGTCTGAGATAACCTCAGAGAGATCTGACATTCCATAAGTCCTGGAAGGAGTTGTTTGCTTATTAAAAAGTAATCTATGTGGGAGGAGGTCCCATGAACTGGAGACCAGAAGGTATATTCCCATAAGTTAGGGGTATAAAACTCTCCATGGGTCACATAGTTCTAGTTTATCTATCATTTCTCTAAAATCCCTTTGTGCCGGTGATAAACTCACTTTCTGTTTGTCTGTCCTATTTGCATCTGGAGAGAATGGAAGGTCCCAATCACCATCTAACAAAAATGGTACAGACAGGAAAGGTAATAGGAGATTAAGGATTTCCATGAAGAAGGAGGGGGTGTCTGTATTAGGACCATAAATGTATCCAAGGAGTATATCAGACCTTCCAAGGTCCCAACCACAAAGATGTATCTGCCCATAGGGTCCACAATACTCTGATTACATTTAAAATTCAGGTTTCTGGCTAGCAATATAGCCACCCTTTGCTCTGTGTACTAGATCCAGCAGTGAAGACTTGCCCAGTGTGTAGTCTTCTCAGCAACTTAGCCTCTGATTCCAGGAGATGGGTCTCCTGTAAGAAAGAGATTGGCCCCTTAACCACTTGCAAATGTTTCAGTAATTTGTATCATTTATGTTTATTCTGTGCACCTTTGGCATTCCAGGACAGACTATTTACACTGTTAGCCATACCTTTTCAGTCCATATATTAATAGTGTAACATGAGTTAAATTGTCAGAATGAGCCCCTTTTACTGATACCATGGATCCCCCCCACTTCCCCCCTCCAACTAAACCCAAAAATCAAAACAGACCAAGTCAGACCCCCCCTCTTCCCTTAGCCTCCTTCTACCCAATTTGAAAACCTTACATACAATGTATACAAATACTCTTCCCCAACCAAGTGTACATAAACCATAAACTGGAGTTAACAATGGTAAGAGTCCCACCCTTCCCCTCGATATGGTACATGATGCTGGCAGTCAAAGCATTTAAAGATCTCATCACCCCCCAACATTAGAAATTAAACACTAATAGTCTAATAACAGTATGAACAGCCCAGAACAATAACACTACTATAAAACATGTATAGCATTCAGAAAGGTAGCCTCTTTGTACATCCCCCCCTGCTAAATCGAAGCAAAGAGTAGATTAAACCAGGCATCCAGATAGGAGTAAAACAGATAGCTTTGTCTCATAATACGGCCTTGTAACCATTTATGGGCCCATGGATTGTGAGTGGGCACGGGTGAAAGATTGAAAAAAATAAATAAATAAATAAAACTGAAAGGTAGCCCCTCTTCCAGTTATGTGAGGGCACTTTTTAGCCAGGATCACTTAAGATAGGAATTGATGTTCACATTATCTATAAACTGAAAAAGCACCGCATTGAAAGCAGTAGAACTAAACTGTGCTGGCTGCAACTACACGCTCATGCGTACATTCGTGCAGTAGCCTCATCTACAAAGTAAATCAGCTGCACCCGATCGGTTATGCACACCATCGAGTAGCATCAGTTCATCTTGCTCATCCAGGCTACCTCACGGGGGGAGCACGAACACTGCTACTGAGCTTCAATTATACCAGCGACACCAAAAAAAAGTTAGGAAATCGATGTTAGTACCTCTTCCCATAATCCGTGGCAATCATCGACCACTGCGTCTGCACATCGACGCTCTTCCCCATAAACTGGGAAATGTGGAAAACAACAAGAAACAGTCAAACCTCTCATGAGAACATGTACCAGACCAGCTCAGACATCCATTGCTCCTCAGGTCTCATATCTCACATGTCCTCAAAGAAAAAACTCATCCCAGTAGGAAAGCACCAGACATTAGGTGAAATGTCACTTTTTAAACAAATCTGGTAGCAGCCCCTGTAGCTCCTTCACAACCTGCTCATTGGTTTCAAATGAGTGCCACTTCTCCTGCACCCAAACTTGCAATTGGGCAGGGTACAACATCAGAAACAGGACTCCTGCAGGAATGAGCTGAGAAATCGTAGGATGAAATGTGCCCCTTTCTGTCTGACCGATGCTGGCAAGTCTTGCGAAATACGTATTTTGTGCTCTTCCCACGTCAAAGCCTGTATACCCCTCAGCTTAGACAAAATATGTTTCTTATCGAAGTAGTTCAATAGTCTCAGCAGGAAGGGACGAGGGAGTGAATCTGGGGTTGGCTTGGGATGTAGAGCGTGATAGGCACGCACCACAATATATGATGGACCATTTGGTGATGGACTGGCCACTTTATCTAGCAGCTTCTGGGTGAAGACGATGGGGTGACCCTTCTTCATCCTCTGGGAGACTGATGACCACCAGGTTATTGTGGTGGCTGCAGTCCTTGAGATCTTCTAGCTTAAGCTCCATTTTACCCAGTTGCTTTCTTAGAGCTATGATCTCATGGTCTGCCACCGCCCTCTGCTTCTCTAGTGATATAGCCCATGCCTCAGTATCTCTGGCTTGTCTTGACACATCAACCAGGTCATTTTTCAAAGTAGCTACGTCTGTAGTCAATGAAAGAAGAGCCTCCTGGAGCGGCTTCATCTCCAGCAAAAAGCGTTCCTCTGTAAGTGGGATAGCAGTGGCTTTAGGTGCAGGAGCAGAGGCTGATTTGGTAGTCTGCTGTTTGGATTTTTTTTCGGCCTTGTTAGGAGAGGCAGGAGGGGTATGGCATAGGAGATCTTGCCTCATATCTACCTCCATTCTGAAGTTGTTGTTTACTTCCCTATGCAAAGTCCAAGACGACTGCCATGTAGTACCTTATTGAAGGAGAAATAAGGCATTCTAAGCGAGTTTAGACCGAGTTTGAAGCCAGGAAATTGAAGGTATAGCGGAAGAGAGACGAGAACGCTGCTTTCTCTTAGCCAGACATCACATGATCCTGCATATAACTTTAAGATAGTGTGAAGCACACATTAAAGAGCAGCTTCCTAGTAGCTGTCTGCCCCAGCCTGTTTGATTCCTTACCTGATCCTAATAGTCAATCGATCGCTTTGATATAATAAAATCCCAGCACTAAAGGGTATAAATATATTAGAAAATACCAGCCCCATAGAATGGAATGGAGCACGCTCAAGCAGCCTTCGTTTTGTGACATCACAAAACAGTGCTGCATGGGCCAACTTGGCAGCATGTTTTTCAGACCGGGAAGTCAGTCTTTTTTTGGCCAGCATTCACATTTACAAACTTACGAGGGTTATAACTTTTTACACTAATGGACTTTTTATGTCAAACTTCAGTAGCTCACTTTCGATCAGGTAAGGAATCGAATGGGCTGGTTGTGAGAAGCAACACCAACAGTGGGAACCTGCTCTTTAAGCATGGAGCTTAATGTTAAGCTGCTGCCCCTTTAAGAGCACTTAGAACCTGCATGTAGCCAATTGTTGCACTGCCTGGCAGTGCCATGTATGCCTGTCAGTCAGAGAAACTGCCAGTCTGAGGCTTGTCTCCTTGAAGAGAACATCTACTGCATTGAGAATAAACCTGTATTTTTTATTTTATGCTTTGGTCCAGATGGGGTCCTCACCAGCAGCAACCGAAGGGTCTGGCAGACCACAGAGAGGGTGAGGGATCCTTTAGTGGCAGACCAAATACCATAATGCCACACATGGTAGAGATCTTCCTCTGTCCAGACCCCTATTTCGCTTGCTTGCATCACTGGGTACCCACAGTCATCACCCCAGTATGTTTGAACTGTCTGACTGATATTTACAACACAGCCTTGGCTGCAGAGAAGAAAAAATGAACTGTCTCCTCTGTTAGTAGCAGCCTCTTCAGCAACTTGGAGCCTGAATCAAATGGGTCACAGCCAATGGCAGTGACAGAAATAATTAAACAACTCAGCCCTATTAACCCCACAGAGCTGCAAACTATGCAAACCCCTTCCCCAGCTACCACCTCATGGCAGGGCCCATTTCAAATTGCTCCATTGTTGTCATCCAACCTCCCTCTATGCTCCTGCTGCAGATCTCCAACCCAAAGCCTCTCCCACTTAGGATCGAAACTCAAACAAAAAAAAAAGTTCTGCTAAATAAAATAAAGAAGCTGGACTTTGGGGCCAACAGCCACTACCTCATGAGGCGCTGCTTCCCCAGAGTGCTCTCACACACAAACAGACTGCCACCATTCAGGACTACAATCCAGTCCTGCTCCACATCACGGCTCAGCCCTGCCGCTCCAATCACTTCTGCCTTGGCCCTCCTACCTCTTGCTATGGCTCTGCACTCTCTGAAAACAGCCACAGCTCACTCCTAAAGCTACAATGGAGCACACCACATGGTTCAGCTCTGCCTTCTCTCCCAGCTGCGGCTCCTCCACAGACTGGCCTCCTCCCTCTCGACCATGGCTGCAGCCGCACGGACAGCAATTGCAGCTTCCTTGTCTTCTGCAGCAGCACGGAGTGATCCTTTTCAGGGCTCGGCCATGCTACAAAGGCCATTCCACATTAAACACAAGTCAAGTCAACTTTATTTTTTAAAAGCACTTTTCCAATGTCAAAGTGCTTGTACATCATAAAACATAAATACACGCAGATAAAAACACATCAACTAAAAATAGGCAGCACAATAAATATCCACTAAACATTGTCCCCAAAAGCTAAATTAAATAAATAAGTTTTCAGTGAGGACTTAAAAGTCTCAGTGGACAGGCACTATCTAATCTGTTGAGGTAGAGAGTTCCACAGGGTCGAGGTGTCAGAAAAGAAAAAGCCCTAGCCCCCGAGATTGGAAGACTGACCCTGGGAATCTCTTGCATTGGAGGAGTGGAGAGGGTGGAGGGGGTAGTAGGGCCGAAGAACGTCTTGCAAGTAACATGGTCCCTGTCTGTGTAGGGCCTTATATAGGTCAGCAAAGTGACCTTGGAGGTAATCCATTGCACAGGCAGCCAGTGCAGTTTGCAAAGCACAGGTAAGACATGGCTAGATCGCGACAAAACCAGTCAACAACAAGGCTGCCGTGTTCTGCACCAGCTGCAGGCAACATATATCCACCCCGGTAGCCCCAGATGTAGAGCATTGCAGTAGTCAAGGCGTGAGGTCACAAAGGCATGGACCAACACTGTAAGGTCCTAAGGCGAAACCAGGTGCTTTATCCGGGTGATGTCCCTTAGATGGTAGAAAGAGGACTTAACGACTGCTGACACCTGAGATTTAAGAGTCAGCTTGCCATCAAGCACACCACCCAGATTCCGCACTCGTTCAGAGGATCTCAGCTGGTTGCCCCCCAGCTTAAGGCCAGATGGCTGGCCAAGAGATAATCCCTCTACCCGATGACCTGGGTCCACCACCAACATGTCAGTCTTATCCGGATTCAACCTCAACCAGTTAGCACTCATCCAGTCCTGAATCTCGGCTAAGCAGTTGTTAAAGACTGAGACAGCATCATTCTGTTCCAATACAAAGGATATGTACAGCTGAGTATCATCTGCACAGCAGTGAAAACTCAGCTCATATCACCTTATGATGTCTCCCAATGGCAGCATGTACACCATGAACAACAGAGGGGACAACACGGAACCCTGCGGCACCCTACAAGGCAGGAAGAAGGGGCAAGGAAAAAATCCCCAGCACCACCCTCTGCATCCTGTCTGTGAGGAAAGAGTGGAACCACCTGAGGACTGTCCCCGACAATCTGCAGAATAGCCGCAGGTGTTCCAGCAACACCCCATGGTCCACGGTGTCAAATGCTGCAGAAAGATCAAGAAGGACCAAGATTAAATGGCTCTTCTGATCTCTCGCTATTACGAGATCAATAAGTCCCTGAACCAGAGCCGTCTTGGTACTTGCCTCTTCCTGAAACCAGACTGGAGAGGATCATAGACCTCGTGGGTGGTAAGAAAGTCCTCGAGCTGCAACATGACTACCTTCTCAATATCCTTGCCCACAAAGGGGAGGTTAGAGACAGGTCTGTAGTTCACAAGAAAGTCTGGGTCGAGAAAAGATTTCTTTAGAAGGGGTGTCACCACTGTCTCCTTTTAGGGGCTCGGAAACACATCCTTATCCAACGAGCACCAGACTATCTCCGCTAGGACTGGGCCAATGACCTCCACACACCCTACAAGGAGGTGGGTTAGATCAGGGTCCAAACTACAGCAAGTCGGTTGCAAGCCCTGAACAATCTTCAAGATATCCATGATCGCTGGCTGGTTGAAGTTCACCCAGATAGGCTGGGTAATGCAATCTCATACCAACCTCTACAACACTTTTTTGAATGGGTCAAGTGGATCTCTGACTAATAGTGGCAATCTTATCTGCAAAGAACTGAGCAAACTCATCACACTTAGATTGTGAAAAGGCTCTCCAACTCTGAAGACAGGTTGGATTGCACAGCCTGTCTACAGTCCGGAAGAGCAGAGATGGTTGGTTCCCTGCCACAGCAATCTCCCTGGACAGAAACTCTGCCTTCTTTTGGGAGATTGCTGACTAATAGTCCAAATAATGGTCCATCAGTCTAAGTCTGTCCTCCTCCAAGCCATATTTCCGCCAGCAACATTCCAACCTTCACCCCACTGTCCTCAACTCCTTTACGGTCCTATCAAACCAAGGGGACCAAGGACGACGAGTGAGTGGGTGAACCTGCACAGGAGCTATACAATCCAGGGCACCCGATACTACACTATTATAGTACAATACCAGGTCCCCTGGATCCCAGCATTCCAATGGCCTACTCAATAGGTCCAGCACTGCCATTAGACCCTCGGGGGTTACACCCCTTAAAGGGCAGTACCAGACCATCTCCAAAAGGACAGGTCTATTAGGAGGAGCAGCAAAACTGAACCCTATAAAGTGATGGTTGGACCATCCAGCCAGTTCCACCACCAGGTCAGAGACCTCCGTCCCCTAGAGGAACACCAGGTCCAGGGAGTGACCCTGATAATGAGTTGCAGTGGTAACATCCTGTGTGAAGCCCAACGAGATTATCAGTTGGAGGAAGTTGTGACCAAAAAGTGAGAGTTCATCATCGACCCAGGTGCTGAAATCCCCCAGGACCAACCACCTGGAAGATTCCAACACCATGTCAACCATGAAGTCCTCAACTTCCTGCAGGAAAACTTTCCCATCCCTGGGTGGACAGTAGATGAGAAGAATCCTGCAACCCGCACCTGTGCCCATGATACACTCAAAGGATCTAGTGGCCCCCACTGGTACTTCTACGAGGCTCAGTTCCATCTTAAAACAGAGGGCTACACCCCCACCCCTATGATCCAATCTTGGGTAGTGTACCACCAAGTACCCAGCTGGAACTGCTGACTCCAATACCAGACTGGCATTTTCGTCCTGCCAGGTCTCGGTGATGCAAGCCAGATCCAATATCTCAACAAGATCAGCAAGTATTGCTGTCTTGTTCTTTATCGATCTGGCATTGCATAACACTGCCCAAGTCGGATGAGAGGTCGAGAAAAAATGCTTAGAATGCCCACCAACAGTGGAGCTCTTGGGTATGGGAACCAGGCAGGAGGGACCCCTTTCCTGGACCCATTTTGCCCCATGGTGCCTACTTGACCTCACTATCCCAATCGGCCCACCCCACTCTGCCCCACCGCTAGGCTTGGGGCTCCCAGTCCTCCCACCCCTCTATGCTATCCCTAAGGCCTGACAATGCATATAAACCTCAGACTGCAGTGGGGGACAGTCAAATGGGCTTAGGTTCCTCAGTCTGGAGGGGGAGTAGTGCCTGCTCACCGAAGAACATTCCCAACACATGCTGCCTACTAATACATCCACCAGCAGTGACTTACAGTACTCAACACAACAATATTCACACTAAACTATCTAAATTAATCAAATTCCACAAGCTACAGAATGCCACCCCCACCCTCCTAAAATAAACCATAACACTCTATAAAGTATATCAGGAAATAAAAAAAAAGGTGTCCTTGAAAGAAAAAGATGTCCATTCAAGTAATATACTCGGTCTCTCAAAACCAGTTTGTATGAATGTATAACCCTTAGAACTCTTACTTCTTAGGGTTTAAACACCAGGTAGCATATCCAGAAGACAACCAGCTCTCACATGGGCTTCATGGAATTTAACAGATTTAAAATATGCACTCTAGATAAAGCACTCTCACTCCTTTTTTCTTTATCAAGTCTAGGATTACAAATACCTTTGAGCCAAGGCTCTTTTACAAAGATTCCACGTCAGAGAAATATAAATTATGGAGAACATCAAGACAGACATTACAACAATGTGGACGTTGCAAACAGAGTACAGATTAATACAATTTAAGGGTAGCATTGTAAGCAAGGCAGCCAGCGGCATTTGTCAGAGAAAATAGACAACAGATGAGAAGTGCCAGAGTCATGGGGGTGGGGGTGGGGAGGAATGTTGGTAGGGTGAGGAGAGGGTGAAAAGTGCAGCGTTGGGTATACCAAGATGTGAGGGTAGAATCCAGTGAGGAGGAGAGGAGGGGACCACTAGAGCAGGCAGGGAGGTGGAGAAACAAGGTTAAGTTGGGCAGCCACAGGAGCTGTTGGTGGTGAGATAGTCCCAGACCCTAGTTTTAAACATACCAACTGTTGGGGCAGAGGAGATGGTGGGGCTGAGGTCATTGAACCAGAGTGGCGCTCGATAAGCAAAAGAGCGTTGTCCCTGGGAAGTGTGACAGTGGGGGACTTTCAGTAGCTGTAGCGTGGATCTCCGAAGGCATCATTTGTTGGTTCGGTGTTGTAACAGAGTTGAGACCCCAGAAGGTGCAAGGCCAAGGTAGATTATTTTCGCTATGGAGCAGGTGAGAAACTTTATGCGGTTTGATAGTTGGAGCCAGACGGTCTGGGTGTACAGGTCACATGTGTGGGTGAGACGGTGAGCACCAGTGATGAGCCGACATGCCTTTTTTAAGGCAGTTGAGAGGCGTCTAATTGTTGTGGTTGTGGCCAAGCCATAAATGATGAGACCATAGTCTATTACAGAGATCACAGAGCTCAGGACTGCAACCTTCATAGCTTCTGGCGTGAGGTGTTGTCTGTGTTTGTAGAGGAGACCAAGTTGTGTATTAGCAGCTCTAGCTACATTATCTACGTGAGTTCCATAGGAGAGATTAGGGTCAAGCTGTATCCCTAAGTATTTGAAGGACCCCACCTAATCTAGAGTGTTCCCCTGGGTGATGGACTGCTTTAAATCATCAGTTTGCCAGGATCAGTTAAGGGAAGGAAAAAAAAAAGAAATATCCCAAACCAGTTCCACAGATGTCTGGGGAAGTTTAACTGCAGAGACCGACTGGGAAAAAAACTTCTCAGGGGGCCCTTCCTCCTTCAACTCCTTCCCTGGGTTCAGTCCTATAAAACTCCATTTGGTGCAGACTCTCTTTACCGAAAACACTTCTGCCTCTTCGTCCAGGTAGAATACACAGGCAGTACCCACAAGCAGGACTGGAAAACAGCTATGAGCACAGCACAGCCCCCAAACCACTGCTACCCAGGAGGGGAACAGTCCACAAATTATCCCATGAGCTGCAGACCCAGGGGATCGGCCAACCAACACCAGACATCCCCGAAGACCTAGGAGGTACCCAGGCAAGACCCAGCCCTTCAACTGACCCTCTTCCCGTGCCTCCTATCTGGGACTAGGCACCTGACTCTCCCCCCCCAGGTGTGCAGCTGCAAGGAAGCCCCTAACCCTCCGCTCCCCACTGACCTCTAATCCCACTTAGGGCCTGCTCACTGCCACAACCAATCCAGACAATAGTCCCATCCAGCCGTGGCTCCGAAGGTCTTCCGATATAACTCCTCCAGTCAAATGCACCGTCCAAGTAGTCAACTCAGCCAATATAGTTCCTCCCTAAGCCTCAGTTGACTCCACGAATCTCCTCACAATCCACTGGCCACTTTCCACTCGGCAACCAGGAGCTGGTCAGTATATAATCTTCTTTTGAATTAAGTAAATTGTATTTAAAGATGGTGTATTTAACAGTGCTAAAAGGAGAACTTTAGCGGTCTAACGTATTCCGCTTACTCCCGAAACTAAACTGGAGACACTAGATTATGGCTAACTGTCTCACTAAAGTCCCTAACTAAACTGACTGTTTGCTACCTGCTAGGAGTAAAGCTAAAAAATATAAATGAGAATAGAAACACAAAGATAAAACAACAAATATGAATGAAAAAAAAATAAAACGACTTTAAAACTGTCACTACTGCTGCTATTTCTCCTGCTTCTGAAGGTTAGCCCAGTGTGGCTGCCATCTTGCTATGCTTGCCATAAACTCACAGGGACAAATTAATAAATATAAACTCCAGACTGCATGGAGTGATCCTTTTCCCCGCTTAGCCACAGCAACTCAAATAAATAAAACGTTGGGCGCATGAAAAGACATACTGGAAGCAGAGACACTACCTAAATAAAACAGAGCAGGGAAAGCAAAGTGCTCCAGAGCTTAGGCAAGGTACAGCCAAACAAATAAAGGCAATGGGGCAAATGAAAAAAAATAAAATAAACAAATATGGGAGCATGTACAATAAATGTGAGCAACAGCTGTGAAACTCAACAGAAAATATAGCAACAGCAAAATAAACAAATGAAGTGCAGCAAACAGATACAAAATTTCACCAGTAAATTTGTGCCACTCACCCACTAAACTAAAAGCCCGCCATTTTTCCTACCTTGCTGGGGAAGAAGGACTGCAACTTGGGAATCACCATTTTGCCAATTGTGAAGCTCCAGGCAGCCTCAAGGAAAAAATCCACCATCTAGTCTTCCCAGAACAGCAAGGAAGGAAGTGAACCTTAACCCCTTCCCCACTGGTGGCCATCTTGCTACAGTCAGGCCAGTCAAAACCCACAGGAACTGTATATCAAAGTTCGTCGGCCATCTTGTGAAGGGCACAAATTGACCTCACTCCATTGAAATTAATGGCAATCCTATTTAAATGAATGGACACTGCAACAAATGGCTGATTTTTGCAACACAATCTTTATTTAAATAACAAACAACACAGAACTGAGTTGGAATTCTTTATTAAGACGTCATTTGATGAACTTTGCTACAAAAATTTGTACTTTCGTCTACAAAAATAATTTTTGCTGGGCACTTCATCCACGACATGATGCCCCGTCTCCCGCATGACGGCACTCCTTCTCACCTGTATGACCTTCTCTTGGTGAAACGCAGCTCATCACCAACCACAATGTCCGATGACAACACAGATATGGGTGCCAGAGCATCCGAAATTCTACCTTCACTCACCACAAGGGTGTGGGCCTACAAAAAAATCGAAACAATCCTGCATGACATCTAGTCATCCATCTCAGCTCAAGGAGCACCAGCTATACAAGCCATTCAAGATGACCTGGCCTACATTAAAGCTATTTCACCACAATCCACAATCAATAGTCCATACCAGCCTACAACCAGTGCCCTTCTCAGCCTTGTCTCATGAAGATGCTGTTGACTGGCTAGAACAATTCCAAGCATGTATTTCTTTCAATGGTTGGACTGATCCCTTGGGCATCTCCAATGCCTTGTGCTTGCTTCTGAAAGGGACTGTCATTTCCTGGTTCAACGCATGTCCAGAACAAGTCAAAGGAGACACTGCCAACCTGTATACAACTTTCAATCACCCTTTTCTCCAAGCACACCCACCCTGGTTATTGGAGCAACAGCTGTGGGAACATACCATGCAACCCACTGAATCTCTTGAAGCCTTCATAGTGGACATTGAGTCTCACTGCAAACACCTACAGAAAACAGAGAAAGATCAAGTAACAGCCTTTGTCCGGGGACTGCCTCCTCAATTTCATACCTATGTCATACAGAAAAAGCTAACTGCCTGGACAGACACCATTCAAGCTGCACGGCTAGCAGAAGAGTCCATCTCAATGTTTCAGTCTGCCAGTGCTCAGGCACCCCAAACCTCACAAATAGCTGCACTCACAACACATGTCCAACAACAACCAATGACTGACAAGCTTATCTCAACTGTCAATACCTTACATCTCAACTCAACTGCTTCCTCTGCAACGTCTGTCAACACTCTGCAACAACCTCGACAGTGACCTGATTCACCTCCGCCTACACGAGAGCCTGTAGCCTGCCAGTTGTGTGGATTTAGAGGACACACTGCCGCTATCTGCTGAAAGCTAAAGTATTACAATAGGACTCAAGAGAACCATGAATGCCCAGTACAGCGCAATGAACATGATAACCGCAACTACTCCCAGGATCAGGGAAACGAGTGCTGCCCTACAGACTAGAGGCTTTTTTTGGGCAGAGGGACACAGCAACTGACTACCCTTCTGACTCTCTCAATTAAAACTAAACACATCCTCCAACTGCAAACTCAGGCACACTCTCGCTTCCAGGGGCAAAGGTACCTGTCATCAGGTCACCCCTCATTGCCAACTATGTTCCTGTAACCATCAGAGATTGGTCCACGCACACCTTGGTCGACACTGGAGTAGACATATCAGTTATCAACAGCAGTATTCTGAACAACCAAGCTATTTTTCACATATCTAATGTCTTTCCAGCTGACCTATAGTACATTATCACAGCAAGTACAGCTACAGTACCTATCACAGGGGTCCTTCTCAAGCTCCACTTTGGCTCACAGCAAGCTACTGTCAAGTTTTACATAGTGCCTGATCTTCATCCTGCAATAATTCTTGGTCTGGACTTCCTCAAAGCTCACAAAGCCATCCTAGACTTTGCCTCAAACTGTCACTAGATCCTGGGAGGCAACTTGCAGCAATAGACTCAGTCACTGTGCCGCCTAAGTCAGAGATGGTTTTGATTTCCAAGATTCAAGGTGAACCACTTCAACAAGGTGTTGTTGGCATCATCACAATATTCCCTGTGCTGCATTCATCAGGTCTCCTTCCAGGAAATACCTTATCGGTGGTGCATTATGGCACAGTTTTCAAAAAATGCTGCTGCTTCACAGATGAGCCCGTGGTCATCTCAAAGGGTGCCAATATCAGAAAGTTTGTCTGCTTGTCTTCAGGGGACCAACTCCATCTCATGCACGAACCTCAGCCTGGTTCCACCAACTCCAGTCCTGTCAGTACTATCACAACCACTCTAGCTTCAACAGAGTTATCCCTCCGTCAGAGACTGAGACTAAAAAAGAACTTCATGTGGAAAGCATCATACACCTGAGCTCAGAAGCTCAAAGGGATTTGTTTATGTTACACAATGATGGAATCACAATATATTTAAAATGATTGAAATTTCTGGAATTTATATGCAGATTACAGTGGAGGTTATCGTGGCAGCATGGAAATACTACTCAAGCTGTTAAGACACCCAAGAAGAAGCCATTTATATGGCAAAATGTTGGGACTTGGCTGAAGAAAGAATAAAATATCATTTGAAATTTCATTAACTTGAAAGTGGTGTATTACTAGAGTGGTGGCAACTTTGTTCGTTTTGATTCTTTCACACCTCCACCAGCTCCAAGCAATAAGACTGCTTATATTTGGATTTCCCTTTGGACTTTGTTTACTTTTATTACTCTTCAAAACTTAGCATCTCCAACAGAAAACAACAACTTCTGAAATTCCTGGAGAATTGCCCAGATTTCTTTGTAGGTTCAGATAACAAGCTCAGATGTTGTGATATTCTGCAACACACCATCGAGGTGCAGCCCAACCAGAAACCGATCCATCAGCGAGCCTACAAAGTGGGACACAAACAGAAACAAGTCCTATAGGACATAATCAAAGAATGCTTAACCAAGACATTGTCAAAGACTCTACAAGTCCCTGGGGTGCATTTTGCCTGCTGGTGGTAAAGAAGGACAAAGGGTATCACTTCATTGTAGACTACAGAAAACTCAATGCCTACACAGTGCAGGATGCTCATCCCATACCTACAACTGAAGATGCTTTAAAGAATCTTGGTGCGGCCAGTCCTGCTTATTTCACCACTCTAGGCCTTCAGAGTGGGTTCTATCAAGTTTCCGTTGATCTAGCTTCTCATCCATACACAGCATGGTGCTGCCATTTGGGACTTTTCCAATTCAAACGTCTGCCTATGGGACTTCGGAACAGTCCAGCCACATTTCAACACGTTATGGAAGTCGTACTACATGGATTGTCTTGGAAATCTTGCCTTGTCTACCTGGATGATGTTATTGTCTTCAGCAGAACTTTGCCAGAGCACCTCCAACATCTCAAAGAAGTGTTTGAACTTCGCGGACAAGCCAATCTTAAGCTTCACCCAGAAAAGTGTTGCTTTGCACAGCATCAAATTCATTACCTGGGACACGTGGTTAGTTCTCAAGGCATCTCTCCAGATCCCAACAAGCTCTGAGCAGTCAAAGACTATCTGGAACCTAACCATCTCAAAGACCTTCAAGCTTTCCTGGGCTTGTCTGGCTACTACTGAAAGTTCATTTGCAATTATGCGAAGATCACAGCTCCATTGTATGCCCTTACCAAAAAGGGATGTGACTATAATTGGACTTCTGAATGTAAAGAGGCCTTTGAAACCTTAAAACAAAACATATTCTCTTCTCCAGTATTGGCCTACCCAAGGTTTGACCAACCCTTCAAACTCTACTCAGATTCTAGTTCCTTTGCAGTGGGAGCTGTGCTCTGTCAGATTCAAGATGAAACAGAACGAGTTGTTTCCTATGCCGGGCGCTCTCTTTCCTCAGCTGAGCAGACCTATGGCATCACAGAAAAAGAATGTCTAGCCATGGTATTTGCTGTAAAGAAATTTGACTGCTACCTTCGCTACTCCTTTACAGCTATCATTGATTACTCTGCCCTCAGATGATTATTCGAAATGAAGGAGCCAGTAGGCAAGTTTGCCTGATGGATCACCATGTTACAGAGTTACAACTCTGAAATTCAATGCAGACCAGGTCAAGTTCACTCAAATGCTGACAGTTTAAGCCAGAGACGATATCCCTCCGCATCATCCTCAACAGACGAAGAATCCTGCTTACAAGCTCTTCCTTTCCATGCCACAGATGTGCTTCTTCTGGACACTCCTACAGCACCTCCAGTTGCTTTGCTGCTACCAACTGCTTCTACAGAAAGACACACAAATCATCAGTTACTGCAAGCAGCCAGAGAGCTTCTCATTTCCTCTACTTCTGATCTGTCCCTGGCAACTGTTAAAACGCAGCAAAGAACTGACACTCAATTTATGGACATAATCACCTACTTAGAGTCTGGAACCTTATTGTAACAAAAGAAGCATCACCAAGATGCATCTTTCTTTGCCTCTCAATACTTCCTCAATGACAGTGTGCTTTTTCACATTTGGACCAAGGAAGGCAAGGATCATCACATGGATAGAACTCATGTGTAGCTAGTTGTGCCAGCCTCTCTAATCAATCAAGTTCTTCTCTCCACTCATGCATCTCAACTTTCTGGAGGTCATATGGGAATACACATAACTCTTCAAAAGACAAGGCTTCACTTCTCCTGGCCTCACATGAACAGGGACATTGTCCGATTTGTAAAATCCTGCCAGCCCTGTGCCCAAAGAAAGCCTCCTGCCAAACCAACACGACACACATCAGTTCAATGCCTGTAGCCACAGAACACTTCCAAAGAGTCAGCACTGACATTCTTGGGCCTTTACCAACATGCTCTGACTCTGGCAACAAATACATCCTTGTTTTTGTGGACTGCCTAACAAAGTATTTGGAACTCATCCCCCTAAAAGACATTAAAGCTGCCACTTTGTCAAATGTCTTTCTCAGCACAGTCATTTGTCATCATGGTACCCCATCACACCTGCATTCAGACAGAGACACTAACTACCTGTCAACCATTGTTCGAGAAACTTGAAAACTTCTCGACATCAAAAAGACTCACACAACAAGTTACCATCCACAATTCAATGGACAGAGTGAACAAATGATGTCTAACATTCTCAGCTCACTCTCCAAGTACCTGGATGAGATTCACGACACCTGGGATCATTTTGTTCCCTTTGTGCAATTTGTCTACAATATCAGCCCTTGTGTCGACAGTGCAGAGTACACACCATTCTTCCTAGTCCATGGATGTCACCCAAGAACTCCACTGGACAGGGATCTCTTGCTGCTAGAGACTCCTAAGTCAGCTTCTTCTTATTACTCCAATGCTGGAATAGCTTGAACTTGCCAGATGTGTTGCAAACACCACATTGGGCCAGAGAAAATCTGCAATGCAGAAAATTTCTGCAGCCAAGTTGCATGAGCCTTCATTCTCTGTTGGGGACATTGTGTATTTGTACCAACCTGTCCTTGTTCCTGGCACCACCAAGAAACTGCTTTGCCCCTGCAGTGGTCCCTTCTAGATTGTAGAAAAGTTTCCTCCTGTCCATGTTCATCTGCGATGCAAGTTGGACGGAAAGCTGGTACACAACAAAGTCCACATAAACCAACTGAAACATGGGCACCTGAGTAACAACCTTCCAGATGACACCAGTCCACCTAACAATGAAGCTACACTTGAGCCTGCCATCCTCTCTGAAGCTGAGATCCTCCTAGATAACTTGCAACTAGTTCCTACAGATCTTCCAACTCCTGACACTCTCCAGACGGATTCCGTTTTGCCAGATGATTTGCCTGGGACTTCCTCTTCTTCTTCTCAACCTTCTTCTTCTCAGGACTTTCCTGTACACACATCAGTGCACCAGATTGAGAAGATCTTAAGAAAGAATTTTGTCAATGGACCCCGGACTTATAGAGTCAAATGGTGTGGATTTGACAGTGGGCAGAAATCCTGGGTCGCTTTTAATGACCTGACCCTGTAATGTCAGGAACCAGTGCAATCTACACATGCCTCCATTCCCACTGACCAGAAAAGTCGACGGAGGTCTTGAAATTTTGTGAAAAGGACTCCATGTTGATTAAATACTAATGCTTTTCTCCCCTTAGGAATGTCTTCCAGTGGACAGTCCACCTATTTGTTATTATTATGCAACTGTTATTAAAGTTTTAGCCTGCATTCTGGGTATCCTCCAGCTGCCTCCCTTCCCTCTCTTGCCCTTTCCTTCCCCTACACTTTAGCGCTTGTGGCATAACTAAGTCTCAAGTACTATTGTGTTCCCCCCACTGGTGCTACTCTGACTGGTCCCCGGTGTAGTCCAGATTCCCCCCCCCCGCAGTGGAGTACTGTTTAAAATATAATGCCTTGAAATGCATGAACATGTTTTTTTGCCTTTAAAACTCACTTAAAAATATTTATTACTTAGCAACTGTTTATAGTTTATTGCTTGTTCAAGTGGTACTCGTATTCACTGTCCTGGCAGTGATGTAAAGCACACATTAAGCATGGGGCTTAATGTTAAGCTGCCACCCCTTTAAGAAGTCTTAGAACCTGCATGTAGCTAATTGTTGCACTGCCTGGCAGTGCCATGTATGCCTGTCAGTCAGAGAAATTGTCAGTCTGGGGCTTGTCTCCATGAAGAGAACATCTTCTTCACAGAGAATAAACCTGTATTATTTATTTTATGTGTCCGTCCAGTTATTCGCACAGTCCAGATGGGGTCTTCACAAGCAGCAACCAAAGAGTCTGGCAGACCACAGAGAAGGTAAGGGGTCCTTTAGTGGCAGACCAAATACCAAAATGCCACAATAGTTATTCCAACAGGGACTTCTTTAGTAGCTCTTCTCAAATTGTATATCTTTTTTTTTATTCTTCTTGTTTATCTGCCCTACTGCAGCACACCAGTGGGGGCATCCAGCCACCAGCCCCCATTGACCTGGAGGATGTCTGGGTTCACTCGATACGTGGGAGGCCTGGTATGGCCATGCCCAGTTCGATGGAGGGTCTCCCCTACCTCTCCACTCTGGAACTGGACCAGACCCCCCCAGACGCTACTCCTCATCAGGCCTCCTGGTCAGCAGGAGCACAGCCATCAAGCTGCACAGTCGCACCCAGCCATTTTTCCTCTGATTAAGCCCCCTGGAACTGGCAGTGCAATGACACACAGTACGGTTACATGGGCATCTTGCCGAGCTCCACCCCATTGTGGCACTGCACCTCTGCTGCCCCTGGTTGTCAACAGAGGCCATCCAAGCATGATGCATCTCTCAGGCCTACCCCAGAGGGAGGAGAGCAGTCCTTGGTATGCTCAATCCACCCTCTCTCCTGCCAATCCCTGGTGGCCTGAATTCATTCCCGAACCCGGGTCACCAGTGTGGCTCGAGGTGTGGCGTCCAGCACCTCAACCCTCAGTGCCACTGGGTCAGCTCTCAAATTGTATATCTAATGAGGGTGGACTTGCTTATGAATATAAATGACAGCCCTAGGTTCGACGCAAAGTTTGGAATGCAGTGTTGTCTAATGGTTTACTCACACAACTGTAGACCAGGAGAGCCTGGGTTCAAATCTCATCGAAGAAGTTACTAACTCACTGTCTGATCTTTAGCATTTCACTTGATGTTGCTATGTTAAACCTTCCCTGATGTAAAATAGATAGAAGAAGGAATCACTGAAAGCAGGGTGCTGTATCACTGTTAGACTTCCTGGGTAAATAGAGTACATCAAACTGTCATACCCATTTACTGCTTTTGTAGTTCTCAATGAGTTGCATAAGGGTTTCCAGATTCAGCACAAACCCTTGCAAAAACTATTGCCCTAGAGTTGCAACTCACTTTGCTCTGCATTGTGATAGAACTGCAGATGCATTACTGTTGGGCAGCAAGAACCTTTCATAAAAGTTGAAAAATGACAGTGTAAATTGCCAATGCTTTGCCAGCTTTAAAAAGTGATGCAAAACCAACACAGTGACATGACAGTTTAATGATAATGCGAACTATAAATTCTTAAAAAGTGAAAAAAGACAGTTTATAGCAGGGAGTCACCATCATAGGACAGAAAGACAAGTTGTGGTGTACAAAACTGAGAATGTAGACAGAAAAGAGTAGAGGATCCTAGCGGTGCACATTTGCTAGTCATGGGGGGGTGTACCCAGGTTTATTTCCAGAGTCTGGGTCCCAATTATGTGGTAGAAAAGGTTTGCGAGGTCCCTGATGGACATGCTCTGCATCTGGAGAAGAAGGGTTATGGAAGCCACAGCTTTGATACCCTGTGGTCAGGGGCATTATTTAGCGGTAGCTAGGGGTTGCAGGTGAAACTCCTATGATTTTTTTGCAACTCCTATGACATCCCTTGCAACCCATAGAAACCCCAAAAACATGGTTTCTCTAGCATTTATTTGCATAATCTGGTGGGTGGAGAACCTTTGCGACCGCTATGAGTCTGGTGAAATGATGCCACAGCCTGTGGTAGACTGGCAGTGGGATGGTACACCAAGCAGCAGCATATCTCCATTACAACTGTATATGACATTTCCAGACACAGCAACATTGCTACAAGGTTGTCAGGTTCTACTCCATGCTCTGCCTATGTGGAGCCACAAAGTTACTTGTACAAGCATGGCTGGCCCTGGTGCAAGGGTAATCCTCAAGGGTTTGGCTCCCACAATAGTGGGTGGGAGGATGGCACTCAGATCCCTTTGGAGACTTTTTGGCACAAAAAGGAATGGCTGCTATTAGTGGAGGGCAATGAGGTTAAGTACACTGGTGGTGGTGGGTGAGGTGAGAAGGCAGAGGAAAATAAATACAGTAAACAAAAAAAAAAGAGAGAGAGACAGAGAAGAGGGCCAGGAATAAAGAGTAGAAACATAGACGATGAAAGAAAAAAGACCATTGAACCATCCAGTTGGCCCATAAAATCCTAACAAACCCATGACCAGTTGTCCATGCAGTGTTCTAACCCACACTATCCACCACCATGCTCACCACCCTACCACTACTACCCTGAGCAACCACAAAGCCCTTCACTTTGTCCCAGCTGTGTTTAACACTAGTGATGGTCTTGACACCCACCACATCAGCTGGCAGATTGTTACATGACTCTACTATCCTTTTTGTAAAAAAAATACAAAAAACTTTCTCATGTACCTCTTGCCCTCTTAAAGTTCCTCTTCTCAGTTTCCACTTGTGTCCTTGTGTTTTAGACCCGCTATGCATGCACAATACTTCTTCACAATTGACCTTGTTTGTTACTTTCAGGAACTTGAAAATCTCTTATCATTATCACCGCTCTCTCGTTTGGCCTCCAGTGAGTACGTGTTCAGTGCCTTGTGAGATCTACCTGCTGGCCCCGAATCATTTTGGTCACCCTACATTACACTGTTTCCAGCCTGTCCTTATCTTTCTTTAGGTGAGGATTCCAGAAGTGGGTGCAGTACTCCAGATGCGGCCTCACTAGTGCTCAACACAGTGGTAATACTACCTCTTTACTTTTGCTGGCAATACCCCTTCCTATACACCCCATGCTTACACTGGCTTGACTGTTTCTGAGAGTCACTGATGATGACCCCTAGGTCTCTTTCCTCAGAGTTTGTGCCCTGCTTTACCCCCCCAATCCAGTATTTTGTTCTTGAACTTTTTGGCATAGAGTTTCAACTGCCAAACCTCTGACCACTTATCTAGCCTTTGCAAGTCTCTCTGCATCTCCCTAATCACCTCTGTTCACTGTCTACCCTGCCACAGAGTTTACTGTTGTCCAAGAAGAGACAAATCTTGCTGTGGATTCTATCTCCCATGTTACTGATGCATACATTGGAAAGGACTGGACCCAGGACCAATCTTTGTGACACCCTATTGGTGACCTCCCTGTCTTCTGATTTGAACCCTTTAACCACAACCATTTGCTATCTCTCTTCCAAGTCCAAAGAACAAACTGGTCAAATCAAGATTGGTTCGGTGCTATCAAAGAAAATACAAGGAGAAAAAGTGAGCATATGAACCAAGGACCAATATAAAAGTAATATTTATTTAAATAAAATGCAATTGCTGTGCAAAATATTGGATTACTGGCTTATAGCCTTACTGGTAACACAGATTGAAATTTAAGAGCTTTGTCTGTTCTGCCATCTGTTATACCATTAAGGTTATAAGCCAGTACAGTAATTCTATATTTTGCACAGAACTTGCACTTTGTTTAAATCAATATTTGCATTTGTATTGGTCCTTGATTTGGGTGCTCCCTTTTTCTCCTTGTCTCTCATCCAACCAGTTTCTCACCCATCTGCGTCCTATGCTGGACCCAGATCCTCTAGCTTCTTCAGCAACCTTCTGTGAGGCACTGAATCACAGAGCCGTAGGAAGGCATTTTGGTGCCCTGGAGAAGAGACTAATTTTGAGCCCCCCCCCCAGAAAAGAGCCGGGGATCTGGGGGCAGCAAGGCCCCCAGAAGCTCTGAGGGGTTTACATGCTCTGAGGTGAATTTTGGGGCTTTTCTTGAGGAAAAAACATACTTTTGTTACATGTTCCTTACCTCTGTTTTCAGGGAATATTTTGCTCCTCTGAAATATGAGATGTGGGAGACTCTGGCTGGAAAAGTAAAATTAAGCTCTATTTTGCTAATCAAGTTCCAACAAATAACATTTACTACTAGTCTACACTTCCGTATCTTTCATGATGCCACATTGCAGCTAAGATGGCAGAGGGCTTCTGCCATCTTAGCTGGCAATGTAGCAACAGGGAAGTGTAAACAGAAGGAGGATAATTGAGCGAGGGAAAAAAAAATCTTGATTAAAGAGCAGGTGTTCACTGTAAAGTTCAAAGCCCCTTACAAACATATACAGTAGCTGACCTGCTCCAGGGTTCAGGGGTATTAAAAATACCATGAGCTTCAGTCCAGTAAAAAAATTACAGGACCCCTAATTTGTACCCCAGGAAAAACAGAGCTGCTTTCTGAACCTGCTAACATGCCCCAAGGCAGTCACTGGAACACACAGAAGGGGGCTGTGGGTGCCTTAGCAGGTTCAGGAAGCGGCTCTGTTTTTCCTGGGGTACACATTAGGGGTCTTGTAACTGTTTTACTGATCTGAAGTGTGTTGTATTTTTAATACCTCTCAACACTGGAGCAGATCAGCTACCAATGTCTGTTTGTGAGGGGCTGGAAACATTACAGTGCGCACCTACTCTTTAAAGCGCAGCTTACGCCATTAGGACAACTTTAACAAAACAATATTTAGACACAGCTCAGATTGTATTTCACATGAGTTCTGTATTTCTCCTCCCCATTATTTATTACTGAGGTCATTTGCATAAAAATAGGATCTTTGCTCCTGAAGAGTTCATCCATTCCTGTTGCTTTCTCCCTACCTGATGTCATAATGCATGGCTTGTGACATCCCAATTACTCCATGGCAACAGGCTGTGATGTCACAACAGAGGACTATGACATGAAGTAGGGAGTAAGTTGAAGAGGCAGATGAACTCTAAGGGATATAGAGCATGTTTCCATGCAAATTTCACAGTAATTAGTAATGGAAAATAGAAGTCTATTAAATAGAATGCTAGCCGAATTGTACCTAAATATTGTTTTTTTCTAAGTTTCCTTTGAGGTGTCAGCAGCTTTTTAATTGTATTGTATCTGTGTATGTATTGGGTAGTGTGATATGCATATATATATATATATATATATATTCACTATTGTAATACATATATATATATATATATTTATCTTTATAGGCTTAAACACAACCAATTGACACTGCAGTGCCAGTGCTGCTGTTGCCCAGTGCTTGGCTGTCCTGAGTGCTGCAGCTGACTCTTTATTAAGTAGCAATGAGTGGTCTGGTACCAAGTACTGGCAGTAGGAGACAGGGTCCAGGCTTGCAACATCACCAAAGCAAGAAATCCCTGACCCTTAGAGACCACAACTGAACTAACTAGGTCCAGACTACCTCAGCTTCTTTTCATTACACTCAGGTAGCACATTCAGACAGGCATCATTTTTTTAGGGTACTGAAGGGGGCATGGTATTGCAGCAGCAGAAGCTATATTTTTGAGGTCTGGGGCATGGTCCCTGGAAGGCTGGAAATGTGTCAGTCAACCCTCACTGAGTGGACTCCTTGATTGGCTGACTGTGACAGCACTCTTCCCATGCTCCTTAATTGCCTGCCCACAGTGGCTGGCAATCTTCCCATGCCTGCGGGGGGCCTTAATTGGGTGCCTGTGGTGGCACTCTTCCCCACGTGCAGTCAGACAAAAATCTCGAAGTCACTTCTGGCTAGAATGAGAGAGAGCAATTTCATCTCTCTCCCCTGCCCTTTGTCTTCCTTGCAACTTTCTGTTTCTGCTTACTGTGAGGTCTGACTGCACCCCAGAAAATTAACAGGGCAGGTGGCCAGTCGTAAATTAGCAGACTTCAGGTTGTTGTTTGAAGATAGATTACCTGTAGCCCTTTGAATGTCCCACTTGGTAAACTCCTTGATGACCATTCCCTCAGGACCACAAACATCAGCCGTCAGGGTGGCCAACTGGAGAGGGAAGGGCTGAGAGTGAACAGTGCAATGAAAGGAAGCAACAATGGGAGCTGCCAGATATGCCTTTCTTTTCAGATACAGCCCTGTTCTCAGCTCCACTCTGGTCAGCAGCTTCATGTATTATGACATAAAACATAATGGGGAAATAAATTATTAAATAGAAACATATGTCATATTTGGAGCCAACAGTAGGGGTATCAGCAGCAGAGGGAGTGGGTTATTCATTTGGGATAGAGTAGGGTAAGGTTATTCATTCAGTGACAGGGTGGGTAATGAGTATCAGCTGATGAGAGGAGAGATAGGGGTATTTGTAGTGGGACAAGGCAGGTATCAGCAGATGGAGAATGGGGTAGGGGTATTTGTATTGGGACAGGGTGGGTATCAGCATATGGCAGGGGTAGTGGTATTTGTATTAGGACAGGATGGGCATCAGTAGATGTGAGGAGGGTTTAGTTGTATTCATGTTGGGACAGGGTGGGTATCAGCAGTTGGTAGGATGGGTAGGGGTATTCATAGTAGTAGGGTGAAACACAGAAACATGTTACCTCCCTCTCATTAAACCCCCTGCTCCCGCTCACTGTGCTCCTTCTTTGTAGAACTCCATTTCAACACCAACAATATGAACAGGTACTCCAGACACACGTAAAGAAAATAAGCGATCTAAAGAGAGAATTTTATGCAGGTTTACAGGCTACACCACTGCATGCTGTAGACCTGTAAACCTGCATAAAATTATCTCTTTAGATCATTTCTTTTCTTTATGTGTGCCTAAAGTACCTGTTCATCTTGTTCACTGGTGGTGTGCGGTGTTGAAACGGAGTTCTACAAAGGAGGCAGTGATGAAGAAGAACACTGACGCTCCCCCCTGCCCCCCCCACCATTACACCCCACCTTGGACCCTGGAGAAAAGTACTAAAGGCCAAAGCACCAGGCCACCAGTTCTGAGAATTCAAGAATTGGAAAACGTCTACTTCTGCACTAGGCTCCCCCCCTTTTTCGAGGACCATTTTCTGGCTGAATTCATCCCCTTCAAGAATGAAATCAAAATGAAGGAACTTACGCAGGAGTTTAAAACACTTCAATCTTCTCTGGGGGGACCTCCAGGCAGCAAACAGTGAAGGACAAGGGTCTGCTTAATCTCCATAGATCTCCCCAAGAAAGCTGAGGGCTCAGAGTGGTACCTGCCATCTCTTTGAAAAGTGCGCGCTAGGACCCTCACTTTTGAATGCCATGGGTACATTGCTTATTATGTCTGGTGCTGCCACAGGGGTTCTGACTCCCCACAAGACCTTTTCTACTCCAATTGCTGAATTTCTTGGAATGTTAGCAGCAGCGCATCTCATGTGATCCCCCCCCTTTGCTGGTCTTCAGCATGTGCGCCCCTGCTAATAGGTAGTTATAATCACACAGTCAAGTCAACTCAGAGCCAAAAGAAAAAAAAACAAAAAAGGAAAAAAAAAATTAAAGCGGTAGCGCTGCAGCAAAGTGAATTAGAAAAAAAAGCTTCAGAGATGAAAATTGCGCCCCTCAGAGACTTGCGCTCAGTGCGGGGGCACCACCTGCCCCACCCTTCCTACGGTACTGCTGAATCAAAAGTCTTGCCGAACATAAAGCAGAGTAAATCCACAGCATGGCAGTTACTGACCACACTACTTTCGTTACCCAGTCAAGGAATATTATCTGGTTGGTCTGACAAGAGCTCCCTGTCACAAACCCATGCTGTTTGCCGTCCTGGAGTACACTGTTCTCCAGGTAGTCCATGAGGTCCTCTTTGACTAGTGTCTCCATCAAGGGTACCATGTGATAACAACACCAACAAAAACGGCACTGAACACAAGATTGACTACATATTACCGAAAGTCAAAACAGTGAGCTGCACAACACTGACCTCCACAATCAGTGACTCACACTCAGCAACTCTACGGAGGTAAATTATACTTTTATTTGTTGGGGGAGCTGTGCCCCTCACACCCCTCCCATTTCTTCCAAGATAATATGCTTTATTGAAACTTTTTCAAGCAATACAAACAGTACAAAACATATGAGAAATCAAGGTACAGACCAAACAGCAACCCCTGTCCCTCCCCCACCCCAAGCACAGCAAATAATCAAAAGGTGGACCCAAAACTGAGTAGTACCAAAAAGGACATGCATAGAACAAATACTATCTGGAAATTAGAGCATCCAGGGCCTGCCAACGGTCCTTATATAACTCTAATTTGTTCAGTCTGTAGTCGATGTGCTTTTCAACTGCCAAAGCCTGTGTTAGCTCTTGATGCCATTCTCGGAGTGAGAAAACAGAATCATCCAGCCAATGGGAAAGAATAATTAACTTGGGGTAATCTAAATGACAGCCATATGGGCTTTACGGGGGCCAAACAGAGTTGAGGGAAAAATACCTGCAAAGCAAATTTGTGGGAAGAAAAAAAAGAGTCTAATCCTAATCAGGGATCCAGGAAACTCGTATTGATGCCCAAAAAGGGGTGGCCTTGGAGCAGTCCCACAGAATATGTTTGAAACAGCCATCCCCAGCACCACATTGTGTGCACTCTGCCAAGAGTCTATGACCCATTGCACACAACCTCTGGGGAGTATAATAAAGATTATGTAATATGAAAAATTGTGTAAGACAGTATTTATCTTGTTTGATTAGTTTATATAGCTGACGCCAAACTTTTTGCCATTCCTTTTGGACAAAATTTAATCCCAGATACTGCTGATAATAAAAGCAAGTACCTTCTAAACTGTTAGGATCATTAAACTGAATACTAGAGTAAAATTTGGAAACAGGGTGTGGTTGTTCTGCTAGAGATAAAAAATCTGCGAGAAGCTGGTGTAGCTGTGGGTGAGTTTTTGGCAGGCCCATAAAACCTGAAATCACGTGGGATAGTTGAAAATGCTCAAACAAGTGATACACCAGAATGGAAAAATGATGCTGAATTACAAGGGTGGGGACGGGCTGGTTGTGAGAAAAAAAGGATCCCACAGACGCATTCTGAAGTGAGGGACAAAAACTTAAGGGGATCGGTCGGCCTGCGATATGAATATTAGGGTTGCCCAACACTGGTTGGGATGGGTCCCTAGGCCAGTTGACCTTCAGATTTTATTAATTTATTTATTTATTTATTTACGAGTTTTACCAGGAAAGCATACTGAGCAACATGCTCAATTCCAGATGCGACCTGGGGGCCAAGACCCACATACATATTAGAAATGCTTAGACAGTACAGAGATGAGCAAAGGATTGTACATAACATTTTTTGGGAAAAATTACATAGTTGGGGGAAAACAACAGCCAAGGGTAGGATACATACAAATCAGTGTAGAGAATACAGAGGGTAGGTACTGTTCAATTCATATGAGACTATAGCAGCGAGATATTTGAGCAGAAATTCTTAACTGAAGCAGAAGCAACTGGAGGTGAAATGTGCTCTGAGTAATTGGTTCCGTAGGAAGGTATTTGATGCGTGTCTGATAGGGGCAGGTAGGGCATTCCAGGTCTGAGGTAAGCGGTAATTAAAAGCGGCCTGGCCTTTGGATGTGCACATAAATGGGACATGGAGCAGTTTATGGTCAATCCTTCTAAGGGAGTCTGTTGGTGACGGTTGTTGGGAGACGGCAGAGGTCAGGTGGGGGGAAGGGAGTTAGACCAATATTTGGCTGTGAATCTGGTGCGGTTGGATTGTCTGCGGTCATGTAGGGATGGTAGAGTTAGCGAGCTATAGAGATTGCAATGGTGTGTTGATTGGGGGCAGTCGAGGATGAAACAGCAGAATGAGTGGAACAGGGTGTCTAGGCTGGCCAGGGCGGACCTGAGGGCGATGGAGTAAACTATGTCACCGTAGTCGATTACGGGAAGGATCATTTTAAGTAGTCGCTTGTGTAGAGAGGTGATGTGAGCAGAGAAATCTAGGTGTTGGTCTAGCCATACACCCAGGTATCTGAAGCTTGTACAGTTTTCCAGGGGAGTACCATCCAGGGTTTTGAAAGGGGGGGGTTGGGACTTGGTGGGAGAGTCTTTGAGGTGAACCAAAAGTTAGCGATACATTTTTTTTAGAATTAAGAAATAGCTGGTTAGTCCTGAACCAGTTCTGGATAGCGTTGAAATCTTCCTGGAGTTGAGTTGCTACACTGAGGGTTGTGGGACCAGAGGAGTATAGGGCAGTGTCATCTGTGTACATCTGTATAGAGGAGTGTGAGCATGCTGCTGGGAGGTCATTTAGAAAGATGGAGAAGAGAAGGGGACCCAGGACTGAGCCTTGAGGGACTCCTGCAGGGACAGGCAATGGGTGGGAGGTGTGAGAGGCTATTTTGACTACTTGTCTCCTGCCTACTAGGTAGTCATGGAACCAGTTAGTGGCTGGAGTAGAGAGCCCTGCGAAGGTGAGTTTGGAGAGGAGTAGGGAGTGGGAGACTGTGTCGAAAGCTTTGGCTAGGTCAATGAAAATGGCAGAAGTGATGTGACCTTTGTCCATCTCATGAGGATGTCACCTGTGACACAAAGTGGGGAGGTGGTGGTTGAGTGAGATTTACAGAAGCCCGATTGGAATGGTGTGAAAAAGAAGGAGGCATCTAGGTATGGGGTGAGTTGGGACAGGACCAATCACTCCTGGAGTTTGATCAGGATAGGGAGTAGGGAGACGGGTTGGTAATTTCCACGGGAGGAGGGGTCACCAGCTTTTGGCAGAGGTATAACGGTGGCCAGCTTCCAGGCTGTTGGTATCTTGCCCAGGGAGAAGGATAGATTGAAAAGGTCGGCTAAAGGGGTGGCAATGGCTGGGGTGGAGAGGTAAAGCATCTTTGTGTCCATGGAGGTGGGGTATTTCCCTTTGTTTTGGTTTAGCGCCCGAAGGGAGCGAAAGACATCTGCTTGGGTCACTGTGTGGAAGGAGAATGGTATGGTTGTGGAGGTAGTGCGAGAGGCACATGTGTGGTGGGGAGGAACTGAGGGGTGGGTGTGGGGCAGGGAGGAAAGGAGCTGATTGGCGCACCTGGCGAAGTGTGTGTTAAAAGCTTGAGCTACATGGATTGGGTCAGAGATAAGGGAACCCTGGTCCTGTAGTGTCGGTGAAGCAGGTTGGGTGGGGGAGCAGGGTTTAAGAGATTTCCAGAAGTCAAGTTGGGTGATTCATATTTTTGTTAAAAGTCGATTGGAAGCAGTTTTTTTTGCTAGTCGCATGCTATTTGTGCATTTGTTTTGAAGGGATCTATATGTAATGAGGGAGGCTTGAGTGCCCCACTTTTTATTTTCTTTCCAGGCGTGGTTCCTGGTGTGGCATATTTTGATTATGTCTGCCGAGATCCAGGGGAGATGTGCTCCTCGAACTCTTTCATACATAGAGGTGCGTGTATATCCCAGACTTTAAGGAAGTTTGATTTGAAAGACTCGAAAGCTATGTCAATGATGGGCGCCATTGAGATGAAGGACCAGTTTATCTGTCTTAGGTCAGTCAGGAGGGAAGCTAGGTTGAGGGAGTTATAAGACCTGGTGACTAATGTCTTTGGGGGTGGGGTAAGGGGACTGTGAACCTTCCTGATCATATAGATCATATGATGATCACTTATGGAATCAGGTAGGAGGCCTACGCTTATTATTCTATGTGGGTGGGAGATGAGAGCCCAGCCCAGTAAGGTGTGATTTTGGGTTTTGTGATTTAGCCTTGTGGGATCGGTAATGAGCTGAGAGAGATTTTGGGCCTTAATTTTAGTCTTTAGGTGGGCTTTATCTGGTCTGATCCAGTTTATATTGAAGTCGCCAGTGATATGAAGCTCACCCCCAGCTGCGAGTGACTGTAAGTTGCCCAGATGGGAGAGGATGTCCTCAGGAGGTGTGCAGGGGGGCAGTATGAGCCTGCCACATAGATGGGGTTTGAGCTTGGGAGAGATATTTTTATGAGTAGTGTGTCAATGTTTCCAGAGGATACAGGGATGTCCACGACAGAGAACTGACGACTATTTGCTATGTACGTTGCTGTGCCTCTTCCTCTCTTTTTTCCTTGGCGTTCACACCTGATTATTGCATATCGTGGTAGGGATACCTCCGCATCAGTGTTATGCTGTTTTAGCTAGGTTTCTGAAATGACTAGGATGTCGGGGCGCAGGGTTAAGGCAAGTGAAGGTACATGAAGAGGGTAAATAGGGGAGGAACAGTCAGGGTGCTTCGAAGGAAGGAGAAAGGGGCCACTAGAGGGCATGGGTGGAAGCTGGAGGGGGGAAGATTCAGGGGAGAAAGGAGGAGGTGCTACTTCACTGAGAGGGTGGTGGAGCCATGGAATGCACTACCTAGGGGGCTGGTGGAGGCAGAGACAGTGGAGGGGTTCAAGTGGGGGTGGGACAGGTACAGGGGAAGGGTTCAGGAAGCAAAATCCAATGCAGCAAGAATATCTGGAACTGGGAAGGGAGAAGCCAGAGAAGGCGAGGGGGGCAGCAAGGTCAGCACCCAGGGTGGGGGCTGACCAAACGAGCAGACACGAAAGACCATTAGGCCTATTCTGCTGGCATTTTAGTATGTTAGTAAGTGGTTGTAGAAGCGAGAGCTTAGATAGGAGGCTGCAGGTGTTTAAATGAAGGATACGGAGGCCTTTTGGGAAAGAGAAAGGGGAACGGGTGTCTGAAACAGGGGTATTAGGATCAGGGTTTGCCTCTATATCCCCTAACAAGAGTAGGAGAAGGCTGATAAGATGTTTAAACTTGACCCAGGGAGGTTTAAAGACAGTAGTAGTGGTTTGAGAGATAGGGGTAGGTGGGGGAGTTGGTAAGAGGAAGTGCATAGAACCATAAGGCCCATATGAAAATGAGGGGATAGAAAAGTAGCACTAATGATACCATAGTGGTCATATGTCACTGTTAGAGCAAGTGTGTGTCCGAAGTCAGAGTAGGAAAGGTTTGGTGTTAGATTTGAGGGCATAGGAGATGGATGTACTTTGTATAAGAGGATAGCTGGTGGCAGGGCATTGTTTCCCAGTTGGAGGAACATGATTAAAGTAGACAGCAGCAGCATCCTGGCTTGATATATAGTTGGGTGGATGAAGAATTTGGATGGGAGCCCTCTGGTGGTGACAGCTGATAAGCTGCAAGTGGAGAAGTGGGCTGATAGGTTTTGACCAGTCATGTGACAATCCCTATAAAAGGAGGAGCTCACCAAGGGCAGTGGTGGGGCTGGTGGGGAGTCGGCGCACAGCGCTGGTGGGGCAGAAGCAAGCAGATAGTGGAAGCAGAGCTTCCCTCTACAGGCAGTAGCTGATTTTGAAAATGGTGCCTGTGGTGTCTGAAATTTGAGTTCCACGTTTCCTTGTACCTGTGCTTTGGGGGAGTGTCCATCTTCGGCGACTGTGGGGAGGGCTGCTGTAGATCCTGGGCCCTCACGACCCTGCACCCTTTTGTCCTGCCTGTGAAGAGAAATGAGTGTTTTTATGCAGACCTGAAGGAGGACCTAGAGGTATGTGGGGCTTGTTATTGGCCCAGTAAAACTTCTTTTGTCCCCAGAAAACAGCGTTTGTGCAGTAATGGCTAGATGAAATTCAAACCCAGGGGCTACGTGGTAAGTGCTTAAGCAGGCAGACATTTACTATGCAGATTTTTGGGACGTGGGTCGATTCGGCAGAGCAGGGTAATTTTGAAGAGAGATTCAAATCGTAGCTTAGGCAAGCTGCAGTGGTGATTTCAGTGAGCAACAATTACTGTGAGCAGCAGATTCCCCCACCAGCATCCCCTTTAAGGTTAACAACGCTGACTTAAGTCGCTTGCTAAGGTTGCCTGTTTTGCCTTTTAATTAAACAGTAATGCAATCCTACACACTATTACTGGAAAACACCTTCCAAGATGAGTAAAGGAGTAAACATGGCAAAAGGTTAACAGTTCTTAAAGCTCCTTACAGAAATCAGCAGGAGGGTAAACATGGCAGACTTTTGATTAAATTAAAACTACCAGCACACTTGTGCCGACTTTATAGCACAAGCAAGCAGACAGTGGAAGCAGAGCTTCCCTCTACAGACAGTAGCTGATTTTGAAAATGGCGCCTGTGGCGCCTGAAATTTGAGTTCTGCATTTCCTCGTACCTGTGCTTCGGAGGAGGGGTGTCCGTTGTCGGCGACTGTGGGGAGGGCTGCTGTAGATCCTGGGCCCTCGCGACCCTGCACCCTTTTGTCCTGCCTGTGCTTCGGGGGGGGGTGTCCATTGTCGGTGACTGTGGGGAGGGCTGCTGTAGATCCTGGACCCTCGCGACCCTGCACCCTTTTGTCCTGCCTGTGCTTCGGGGGGGGGTGTCCATCGTTGGTGACTGTGGGGAGGGCTGATGTAGATCCTGAGTCCTTGTGACCCTGCACAAAGTTGCCTTAGAGCTTTAAGGGACCACCCCAATGGAGTGGCCATCAGGAGGGAAGCAGGAGGACCAAACAGAACACTAGAAAGTTGTATGCCAGATCGTAAACAAAGTTGGGATTCCAAAAGAAATCACAGAGGAGCATAGGTGCCAGATTGAGGGACTGCCAGGCAGCAAAATCATTGAAGAATTTCACAACTGTGATGAGCACAGTAATATAAGAAAATATCAGGCAACTAGAAACTCCCCCTTGGAAAACATCAGCTTGTGATAAGCCCAATGTACAGCTCTGCCTTTCCACAGAAATTTAGAAAAGAGACTCTAGAGTCGAGTGAACCAGGCCTTAGAGAGAAGAGGGCAGATCATACCCAGGGGATGTAGGATTTGGGATAAAATATTCATTTTAATGGTGTAAGTCCTACCCCAAAGGGCAAGAGAAAGGGCAGACCACCTGCTCAAGTTCACCTTAATAGCCACTAGCAACGGGGTAAGATTCCTGTCCACCAGCTCCGAAAGAGTACAAAAAAGATGAATACCCAAATAAGTGACTTCCAAAGGCTCCCAGTAGAGATCCAGATCTAAAATCAGCTTTTTCGGAACATGGGAACTCAATGAAAGGACCTGAGACTCATATGTATTTAACTTGTACCCAGCTACCAATGAGAACTGGTGAATTTTCTCTAGGGCCACTGGGATTGATGAGGCTGGGTATCTGCATAAACCAACAAAGTAAACTGGGACCCTCCCACGGCAATACCCCAAATGTGTGGATTGTTATGAACTTTATGGAGGAGGGGCTGT
The DNA here is from genome assembly GCA_016271365.2 of Neoceratodus forsteri. Taxonomy (NCBI): domain Eukaryota; kingdom Metazoa; phylum Chordata; order Ceratodontiformes; family Ceratodontidae; genus Neoceratodus; species Neoceratodus forsteri. Next base: position 315,858,919 of record CM028135.1, read on the forward strand.
AAGTAAAGGTTGAATAAAAAGGGGAAATGGGGTATCCCAGTCTGGTACCATGATTAAGAAAAAACGAGTCAGAGAGAACTGCGTTACACCTAATCCTCATTGTCGGGTTATGGTAAAGGACCTGTACCCAGCTGCAGAACTCATCAAGGAAACCAAACTTTCAGAGCATGGCAAACAGGAATGACCAGGAAACCACTTCAAAAGATTTTTCCATGTCCAGAGAGACCAACACTGCAGGGATGTCGCTCTCTCCAGACATGGAAATCAAATGGAGGATCTTGTGGAGGTGGTCGCCAGAATACCCATCAGCTGTAAAAACCACCTGTTCGGGTGAGACTAGATGGTCCTAAACCTGAAGAAGATGATTAGCAAGGACTTTGGACAAAATCTTTAAATTAGAATTGAGGAGAGAGAGATGGGACGATTACCAGGGAGAAGAGGATTCTTCCCCGGTTGGGGATCAGGGAAATCCAGGCCTGCATGAGGGATGGGTCTGTCATACCAGAAGAAAGAAGGTAATTAAACAATCTGGTCAAGAGAGGGGCAAGAGTCTCAGAAAAGGTGGAGTAGAAAGAGTTAAGAAACCCATCTAGGCCTGGCGCTTTATCTGCGAGGAGATGTTCCATCATTTGACGAATTTCCTGCAACATGATAGAGGCCTTGAGGAGTACCTGCTGTGCACCTCCCATTTCTAAAATAATCAATTCTGGTGAGGGAGGAATGACTATGGGGGAAAGGAGAAACTCAGGAGGAGTGGCTAAAGTCAGCACAAATAAAAACCCTATAGGCAATCCCGAACTCGGGTCTGTCAGAGACACAGGCCGTATCTCTAAACACTACACCAGACGGCCAGCTTGCGAATGGCTCACCCAACATACCCTCATATATTGCAGAACTCCTCCTCCCTACACATGCAATTTTGCTATAGTTACTATGGGCTATTAAGTATACATAGCCCATTTTACAGTCGCCGTTTTGATGCCACCCAAATTCATTCGTTCATATTGATTCACCCATATCACGGTTCACTCCATCAAGTCACTCTTAATAAAGGTAAGTCTGACAGGTCTGTTTCTCGGTTGCTCCTTGCCCCTTCCATTATGGAGTGAGACTACATCGTTGATCATTGGAAAGGTGCTTGTTTACAAATAAAGCTAGATTTGATTTGATTTGATACATCTATTACCCTTCAGTCTTTTGGAGCTACCCCTGTCTGAATTGAAGTATTGAGTAGCTCTACAAGAGGTACATTTAGTTCTATTGCCAATTCCCAGAGTACCTTCAGATGCATCCCATCTGGCCCTAGGGCTTATTTATCTTTAGGGCTGCTAGCCCTTTCTGAACCCTTTCACTGGTACTCACTGGCACACTTACTTAGAGGGACCATCTGGGCAGACTGGATGTGTCCAGCAGCCCTTTCCTCCTGACAAAGTTGATGTTTCTGAATAAATAACTTTATTGATGTAATTTTTTTTATTTCATTAACCAGGTAAAACACTCTGAGCCAAAGGTCATTTTTCAGGTGTGACACAAAGTTGACAAAAAGGCCATTAGCTATTACAAAATACAAATATGGTAAAAAGTATATATCCATACAATGTGCAGGTTCAATAGGTACATACATTTATGCTAAATTATGCAATTATCTTTTTATTTATTTTTTTTTAGCTATCAATTTTCTTGGTTGGCGTACATCTGGCCACCATCCTGGTCCACACCTCAGCCCCACCTAAGGCCCTCACCCCCCCCGGCCAAACCCCCATGGCTTACCCCCTGTGCCGGGGAGGGTGGTGAGTCCCCCATACTCACTACCATGTCTGGATCCAGTCTTCTGCCAGGAGTGACACCCCTGGAGATATGCATCAACCCAGAATGGCCATTAAGTGGCTCAACTGGTTTTTCCACTGTTTTTCCCCCAAAGGGCTGGGGCATGCAATGGCGCCAGCAGCGGCAATATGCACGCTACCGTGCACATTCCTCCAGGCATCTGCCCCATCCCCTCCCAGCTTGACAGCATCAGCATGCTGCCCCTAGCCTCTGCTAGGGCCAGGTATTCGCTGATTGCTGGAATCCCCCTTTCCAGAGAAGGAGAGCAGTCCATGGGATGCTCAATCCTTCTTCTCCCCTGCTGACCCCCAGCAGCCCATGCTCATTCCCAAACACGGGTCGCCGGCGTGGCATGATGAGTGGTGTCCAGCACCATGACCCTTAGCACCACCAGTCAAGGCTATGATGTAATTATTTAAAACAATTACACACTGACTGACAGAGTAGAAAGCTTTTTAGTTTACAGTTGAATATCACTTGAGTATCAACTTATTAAACCAGATGAAAGGAGATTATTCCACCTGTTAGGAGCAAAAACTGAAAAGGCTCACTGCCCATTACAGCAGACATACTTATTCTTATCACTGGACCTGAGAGTTCTGTTAATATATTTAAATCAAAACAGACAGAACAATGGAAATAACAAATTTAATCTTAAAGTCTTATCTACATGACAGCATTAATTATACAACCTATTTAAGTCAGGAGGCAACAGTTCAAGTTGAGCATACATGGAACAATCATGTGAATTATAGGGTACATTAAGCATAAATCAACAATAATTATTTAGCATTTTGTTTAAAAGAGAAGATAAGTTTGCAAAAACAAAAGAATTGTAGTTTAACAATGACATTATTATATCTTAATCATAGTGTGCCTGGCTTCAGTTGTTAAACAATTCTTGAGACTAAAAAATGTGCCAAATTTTAAATGAACACTCTTGCAAATAGATTGGACATGAAATGAAAAAATCAGGTTAGGGTCAAGATGCACGCTTAAGTATTTGAAATTATCAACTTGTTCAAGGCACATACCATTGGGATCAAAAAACTGAAACAGAGCCAAAAACCATGCACGTTTTCTTTTTGCCATTGAGGACCAAGCAATGTAAAATAAGCCCATGAGTTCTAAACATCAAAATCAGCCTGCAGTGCTGAAACAACACTATCAAATGAAGAAGAGATGTTATAAAATACGATATAATCAATGTAAAGGATAGTGTTTGTATTCAGCAAAATGGATGGTATTGAATTTTTCAACACTGGGGTCTATGCACTACAGTTTTGATTGCCTACACACCACATATCCATCATGCGTAGGCAACCCTAAGTCTGAATGCCATGAACCAGAGGTTCAGTGGACCTCCGCAGCATTCACAGAAGGGCATATGCCCCTTGTGCATTCAATCCCTCATCTGATCATGCAGCTACACACGTGGCTGGTCTGGAGGCATGTTGGGGGCATGCTTGCACTCTGCCCCATTCACTAAGGTGCAGAGTGCTGGGCAACAGAGGCACAGGATACAGCAGCAGGGATCCTGCCCTATCCATTGCACGCCCCCCAGAGAAAGCCACAAGTTGTGGGAGAACAAAACACCCCATACAGCACTGCCCTAGCTGTCTGGTTGGAAAGTGAGGGCTGGGGGCAGCCATTCAGGCATTCGCCCAATATTTTAAAATGTTGTGCTCCCCTACCTTCACAGAATCCACTTCTCACACAGAGCAGGGGATCTATTCTGGGATTTAGGATGGGCATCCAACTGGATGCCTGCCTGTGACGTCTGATCTGCCCCTGTGCATCTGCGCACTGGGGGCTGGTGCCATGGAAAGGCACACAGCAGTGATCCACTTTCAAGCACACTGGCCACCTCACCCCTGCAGAGCTGCACATACCTGGCCCATCTTTGATGGACAGCTCCCAGTGAGAACAAGCTTGGGTTAGCCCTTCTGTAAGCAACTTACTAATTGAGTAACAACCATGACATGTTACCTTAAAGGACTAGAACTCAGACAGCTTTGAAATCAAGTGCATGGAGATCCAGACAAACCAAGGTCTTTCAGGCACCTAAGCAGCAAGGTATGGTCAACAAGATCAAAGACCTTGGACAGATCCACAAAAACAGCACCAGTGAGCATTCCTTGATCCATGGTTCTATTGATGTGGTCAGTGAACCTGACCAAGACCGTACCAGTGCCATGATGTTTATGAAATCTAGGCTGCTCAGGTGCCTGAAGTCCATTATCCTGCAAAATCTTAACTATCTGAAACTTCACCGGACTAAAGCAGAAGCATAGTTCTCCTCAATTCTATCTAATAGGTACTGTATAATCCAGATAATTTTGTTATTGATAAATCACTGAAGAACAAACTGATATAATGATCTTTGTCAGCTATTTCATTTATTTATTTATTTAGTTGACTTATACTACACATTTCCTATGGCTCAGGATACCTACGGCTACAAGATTTGTATCTGGAATATATTGAATTTTCATTTCAATAATAATATAATACTCACTCACTCTACCAAGGAATGCATTAGTGCAAGCAGAAGGCTCAATTTACAATGAACTAAACTGTCCCCTTTTCCTCAATGTGATACCCCTTCATGGTAGCACTTGAGAGAACTGCCGCTTAGCCTGTGGGAAGAGTCAGGAGATAGTATAGCATAGTGGTTAAGGACACTGATGCGAACCTGGAGACCTGGGATTGAATTCCATCAGCCCCCACTTGCATACAGTGTGACCCTGAACAATTCACTTAACTTCCGTACACTCCCAGGTCACACCTGGAAGCAAACTCCAGCGTAGAGTGCCTTTCCTGGTTAAACAATTTCCCCTTTCCTGTTCCTTTCCTCCAATAAACAAGAGTTCAAAGACTCAACTGCAAAAAGTGTGAAAACTGTATTGATCTAGATAAGATGTTAATGGGTTTATATGTGCTTACCAAAACCTTTTTAGAACCTATCATTGTAATGTTATTTGCAAAGTAAAATCTAACAGTCTCACAAAAAAAGAGTTTAGGAAGAGGTAGAAAACAATACTGTAGTTCAGCAAAGGCTGAAAGGGAATAGGGGACCCTGGAAATCCACTAGTGGTATGCATGCACTGGGCCACAGGAAGGAGGTTCCTTAGCCGGCCAGAGGAGAAAAGAGGTAAAAACAGAAATTATTTTAAAAAGCGTCTTTATCAGCTGCAGGCTCCACACCACTGACTGGACCCTGGCTCTTCTGGATGTGGTCACGGGGGTTGAGGAGGACAAATCTCTTTTCCCTGGCCCCGCCGTGAGGGGGGGCTGCATCTATGTAAGTTAATAAAGTAGTCCAGATCAGCTGTTGCTGCGTGACTATGGACAATAAGAACAAGATGAAGAGTACCACACATTTGTGTAAGTGCTGAAAGCAGTTATGGTACCATAATTAGCAGAAAGCTAGAAAATATTCAGTTAGGTAGGGAGCTCCTGCAGGATCTCCCAAAAGCCCAGAACATAGATAGTAACCAGCAAAGCCTAGAGCAAAGGACGAGCAAATAATAGCATGCAATATTAATGGGTTCTATACATGTAAATAAAGAGCCCTCTATATAATCACCCCAACCAGATCATACTTTCCTTAATATTATTACATCACAGTAGCAGGGTGTAAAGGAGGTAAAAAAATTACCATTAGTAAATTATCTATTACTGATACTTACAAAGGAGACGAACGGAGATGGTACTGATGGCGGAAGAATTTAATGATTATAACAATAATCACAGCGAGAGATTACAGGTGGTGCATTTTTTCATTCTTAATTTTTCATTCTTAATTCTTAATTCTTAATTCTTTATTCTTCAAACTAACAGTGTATAGTGGCTTGCTTATATAGTGGAAGACAGTACTGTGGTTGTCTATGATTGGTCCAAGACAAATATAAACATCAACTTACAAGGCAATTTTTTTTTAGTACATGTATGACAAGGCAATTCTCCTTTTAGTTCTTGCATGAGCTAATCCTTACTTAGCACAAATGTATTGATAGTATAAATTATACTACTATATAAGGATAGTAATAATGGTCATTACCAGTTATCAAGATCTAGAAGGAAGAAATAGGTTTGCACTTAGGAATGTGCATACAAGCTTTTTATTCTGGCCTGTCCTCCTGATAATAATAGTCAAAAGGGTAACTTGAACTCTATCCCTGTATTTCTGTCTTGCAGACACTTAAGACACCTGTCTGCCATTACTCACATGGTCAGTACAGATATCAAAAGACACTTTAATATTACAAGTTGTTGCTCAGTTTAACTTGTAACTTCACAAGTTTTAATATGATCCAACTTCATAGATCAATATTAGTTACACAAACACCTTATGTTTTAGACCAAAATGAGGTTTGCCTGCAATATTGGGACACATTTCTTTATCCCCTATTACACAGGGCTGCTTGAATGGAGAGAGAGGGAAGACTTTTATTTTCGGCATAGAACTTCACCACTGGATCAGCAAAGTTACAAATAAATTAGCATGAACTGCCAACATCATGCACTGAGGCTGCCTTACATGCTGCGTGTAGAAATGATAACTAAAAGCACATGCAGCATGGCCTCCCCAGCACTACATGACTGTGGTCACCTTAAGCACCACAGGAACTACTGCAGAACCCACACTCAGGCTACTGAGGATGCATAACAAAATAGCCAACCATATACCCCTTATATAAGTAAGGCAGAGCAAATCTACATTACATCCCACAACAGCTGTGTAAGTCAAAGTACAGTGCTTACTCACTATAATGAACTCTTCTATAAAGAATTTGTGTTATAGTGAACACCTATGATGCCTCTCCTAGTTGTATAATTAGGCATATTAACACCTCACTATAGTGAACCATAGATAAGGTAAAAAAAATGGCTGGCTCCACAGGTGTCAATATATATATATATATATATTATACACACACACACACACACACATATATCAATCCACTTCTCACACTTCTCAACTGCCCGGATTGGCTTCAAAGTGTAAGCCTGTGCACATTGTGAAGGAACATTTAGAAAATGAAGCAAGTCGCTTGAAGCACACCTGATGGCTTCCGATTTTTTTTCCAGCATACAGTATGCAGGGTCCTTATATAAGAAAGTTTTACCGACATAATGTACTCAGAGCTTGGCTGGTAAATGAAGGGCATGTGAGACACCCAGTTCCCACAATCCAGTTCGATCAACACTGAACACTTTCCTTCTCTCTCTCTTGTGGAGTCACTGAGATTATGGAAACAATAAATCCTTAAGCCATCTTTCAGCAACAGTTCACCTTTCTGCCTGAATGGCTGTAGGCTCTTGTCCCTCATTTCCATTCCTGATGTGAAAATAAGGCAGGTTAGTCATGTTCCCCTGCCTCCTCCACAGCATAAGCCTGCATACTTTTTATGTAAGACCTGCTATGCCTTACTAAAAGAGATACCACAACAGATAAGTTACAAAGGCAATAGGGTTCAAGCCCACCATCTCCTCAGACCCCATAAAATATTAAAGTCTGTTGTGCACCATTTTCTAGGCGCTCCATTCTGAGTCTCAGCAGTTTGTTTTCCCTAACAATATTTGACAGTGCTGACAACCACTGATTTATTAGCAGATTCAGCCACAAGATGTGCTTCTTGCAGAGTAACATCCATTTAGTTTCCAGTAAAGCCACACGGTTATTACTGCTGTCAATTTTTTTTTTTAGCAATCTCTCGGATGACCTTGTCCCAGTCCTGAGTTGCCTCAAAACAACACTAAGGGATGGCTCAGCCTTAACTCTGGCATCTGGCCCCGCTCTTGGATGCTGCATCACCAGACTGCCCAGCCTTCCTCTTCACAGATTCATTAGCCACATGTTTTGCAGATTCCCCATATCTGAGGTGCACGAAAATTACACCAGCACTGACCCCAGATCAAACTATACCGAATGGTATTAAAATAATGAAGAACACTCACTGTACACTCTACTTAAGTTTATAACAACAAATTTTCTGCAGCTGACTGCAGGAGCATCTGGTCCTGTCGGCCACTGACTCCACATCCCTATCCTGTATATTGTTCCTGATTGTTTATAATATTATGAACCTTTGTATGCTGTTGTTTCTCATGCATGTTATTGGCTGTATAACTGTTTACTGTTGTTGCTTATGTTGTCTCCAACTGCATTCTTCCCCCAGGTCTCATCTGTAACACCCACTCCTCTCCACTAGGGGAGAGTGTCATTACAAGTCACTGTATTGTAGATAGCTTATAGGATAGGACAGTACAGACAGTGTACAAGGAAAAATGGGGTTAAAGTTCAAGAAAGCTTGTGGGAGAAGCATAGTTCTATGAAAAAGAGAGCAGCTGCAGTTTTAGATCAATTGGTGTCAGTTACCCCCCAAGGACCCTCGTGAGAGGGTGTTTCCCCATGGGTCTCTGGATTCAAGCATCAAAGACTGAGAGCTTGGACCCTTGTGAGTGGGCCTCAGGGTATGCTGCTATGTCAGAGAAAGAAGATACCGGTAAGCGGAGGTTCAGCACCAGAGTGTCAAAGAACTTATAAGACCATGGGGTCTTTGTATCTCCACACCTCTGCAGTCCAGAGTGGCTATTCAAGAGGTTCCTGACTATCCTTGTGGAAGTGCCTGCATCCAAGTTTTCCAGATGTGAATAAAGTAAATCCTGAGTGTGTATTTTCAAAGTATGATGATGGTACTGCATTTTGAGGCCCGAGGCCCAGTTAAGTAAAGATGTGTGTTGTAGTACCACAATGCAAATACCCACTGTAATGATGAGACAGGTGCCAGTGCACCTTTTTAAGAAGCTGCAGAGTCAAGAGTGAATCAAGTGCTGTATGCTGAAGAAGTACAGTTTTCAGTTTTATTTCAGTTTCAATTCATTTATTATACTGGAAAGGCATGTGAGCAAAAGTTGCCCGTTTTCACAAGCGTCCAGTTTCGAACAAACAAAACACGTAGTAATATAAAATACAAAGGAAATACTATAAAAGAGATCAATAGTGAATACAATAATTTCAAACAAACCAAACACACCCAAAAAGTGCTTGAGACTGTAATAAAGTGCTAATAAGAATTGAGGCATACATCATGAGTCAGAAAAGAGTCCAAGGGGTAACCAATAGGAGTCAGGAAAGCTGAAGGGGGAAGGCGGCAGCATGCTGTAGCATTAATAGAGGAATAGGCTGAGGGGCCGGATTGGGATCATTAGGACTGAGGGCAATTACAGGTAAAGGAATGGGAAAGGTGATTTCTAAGGTTGTGCTTAAAAGAAGTGGAAGAGGGACACTGGATTAAAGAGGGAGGAAGATTGTTGAAGAGTTTGGTGCCCTTGTAAGAGAGGGTGTTTTGACCTTGGGAGGTCTGACAGAAAGGGAGAGAGAAGGAGAGGGTGGAGTACTGTCTGGTGGTCCAGAAGGGGCTGACAGAGAGAAGAGGCATGAGATGCTGTTAGGAAGGAGTCCAAGGGTGAGTCTGTGGAAAAAGGTGTTGGTGGATCCAGGAGGTGCAGGCGGTAGTGAGGGATAAAAAGGCTGCTTATGTGGACTTAAAGCACTCAAGGGGGCTAGGGAGGGAGAGTATGATTTCCTGGCTAAGAGGGTCACCAGGGTGGTAAGGGGGGCCAAGGCAAAGAAGGAGCTTAACCTGGCCAGGGATATCCGGAGAGGGGGAAATGGGTTCTATAGATACATAGGGGAGAAAAGAAAAGTGAGGGCACAGATCAGCAGGATTAGAACTGGGGGGAAAGATGGGCACAGGAAGCTGGGGAACAAGCAGAGGTTCTATATGAGTACTTTGCCTCTGTCTTTACTGGGGGAGGTGTGGGATCCTTCCAACCCGATGGGAGGGTGGAGGAGACCACTGAACCAGGAGGTCAGTTGGAGACTGAAGGACTGGATGAGACTAGGGCAGCGGATGGGTCATACCTAGAAGGGGAGGAGAGGATGCATGAAGAGGAGGATGGCAGGGTGAATTCACAGCGGATAGGGTGAGAGAGGCCTTCTGGTCGTTAAAGGCTGAGAAGGTGCTGGGGCCAGATGGGCTGCATCCAAGGGTGCTGAAGGAACTGGCGGATGTGCTGGCAGCTCCACTGGCTTCACTCTTCAACATCACCCTGATGACAGGGTGGGTTCCTCAAGACTTGAAGGTGGCTCATATGGTGCCTATCCACAAGAGGGGTCCAGAGAGGAGATGGGGAATTATAGGCCCATTAGCCTAATTGTGGTAGGCAAGGTTATGGAGGGCGTTATCAAGGAGAGGCTAGGGGGGGCAGCTGGAAAGTTTGGGGCACCTGGATGACAGGTAATATAGTTTTGTACCTGGGAGGTCGTGCCAGACTAACCTGGTGGAGTTTTATGACTGGATGATGGGTGCCCTGGACCGACATAGGCCAGTGGACGTCCTCTATCTGGATTTCAGTAAGGCATTCGATTCGGTAGCCCAGCGGCCTACTAACAAAGCTGGGGGGATGGGGTGGGGGGCAGTTGCTCAGCTGGGTGGAAAACTGGCTTACGGGGTGAATACAGCGAGTGGTGGTTGGAGGGATAGTCATCAGTAGGATCCTCCAGGGTTCGGTTCTGGGCCACTCCTGTTCAATTCCTATGTCTCAGACATAGGGTGGGGTGTTAGGAGTAGGTTGAGTCTCTTTGTGGATGACTCAAAACTGGGAGCACTGGCAGACAGGCAGGAGGGGGGAGAGAGGACCTGCAGGGGGATCTGGATACCCTGGGGGGGGTGGGCAAGGAAGTGCGCGTTCAGATTCAATGCAGGGAAATGTAGGGTGCTGCATCTGGGGGTCAGAAACCCGGGACATGCATACACCCTGGGGGAGGACCACACTACAAATCACATCGGGTGAGAGGGACTTGGGGATAGTGGTGGACAGCAAAATGAATAACACAGAGAATTGTCAAAGAGCTGCAGCAAAAGCAAACAGGATACTGGGCTGCATAACCAGGGGGATTACCTCCAGGAGGAGTGAGGTGATTCTCCCTCTGTATAATGCCCTGGTTAGGCCGCATCTTGAGTACTGTGTGCAGTTCTGGAGTTCTGGAGACCCCATCTCAAGAGGGATATAGCGCTGCTGGAGAAGGTCCAGAGAATGGCGACCAGGATGATTCAGGACATGGAGGGCAGGACCTGTGAGGAGAGACTGGATTAACTCAATCTGTACGCATTGGAGGAGAGGAGAGACAGAGGGGACATGATAGAGACTTTCAAGTATGTAAAGGCGATAAATAAGGGTGGAGCCAGGGAAGTGTTCAGGCTTAAGAAGGGGGGAACTACCAGGTGGCACGAGTGGAAGCTGGAAGGGGGGGAAGTACAGGGGGGAGCACAGGAGACACTTCTTCACAGAGAGGATGGTGGAACCATGGAACACACTGCCCAGGAGTCTGGTGGAAGAGACCACAGTGGAAGGATTCAAGAAGGGTTGGGACAAGTACAGTGGGAAGCTGAGGCCAGGGAGAGCCACCTCTGGGGCTGGGGGGGGTGGAGGAGCGAGCTCCCAGTAAGGGGCTAGCTTCTGAGCAGACCGGATAGACCATGGGGCCTATTCTGCAGCCTTTAACTATGATACTATGATATTATGATTTTGCTATTTAGCCTGTCCTAAGTAGTTGAATCATATATGGAGATGAGTTTAGTTTAGTTTAGTTTATTAGTCTAGGAATTAATACCTTTGAGCCAGGGCTGTTTTACAAAGGTTCCACGTCACAAAGAACATTTAACAAAGCACGATACACTTTACAGGTAAAACCAGACAGGAAAGTTACATCATAAATTTGCTATTAACAGTTTAAGGCAGTGACGTTTTTAAGTTTCATAGAAAAACAAGCTATAACAGGTTCAAGCGAGTAGACAATTTCGAGGTTAAGGAAACTTCCAGGGAGAGGGTGATCATTAGGCGCCAAAAGGAGGCTAGAGAGGAGGAAAAGGTGGTGAGCGGGAGAGTAAGTGAGAGGGGACAGGAAAAAAGGGGGGGAGTGAGTTTGGGTGGGAGACAGGAAGTAGTAGAGGTACCAGAGGGTTCATTAGTCAGGGAGGAAGAGGCCTCAGATGTGAGGATGGACATGAGGAGTAGTAGTCTTTATCTAGCGCAATCACAGTTGCTAGTGGTGGTGAGGTGGGCATAGAGCATGGATTTGAAAGCTTCAAGCGAGGTTGAGGATAGAGTAGGTGGACTAAGCGCATTGAACCATGTCGGGGCCCTGTATGCGAAAGATCTTTGTCCCTGTGCAGTCCGGCATCTCGGAACCAGGAAAGGTTGGCGTTCAGATCTGGTGGAGGGTCGTGAGCCAGGATTCAGTCTGAGCAGGTTTTGAATACATAATGGAGTCAGTCCCAAGATAGATTTTTTTGCCATTGTGCAGGTGAGATAAATAAGACGATTTGATAGGTTCAACCAGCCTGATTCATAGTACAGATCACACGTGTGAGTCAGTCTTTGAGCCCCCATGAGGAGCCGGCAGGCCTTATTTAGAGTGATTGAGATACGCCTTAGAGCAGTGGAGGTAGCTGAGCCATAAATAATAAGGCCATAGTCAATGATTGAGATTATGGAACTCTGTATAGCTATTCTCAATGCTGCTTGATTTAGAAATTGATGGTTACGGAATAGTATTCCAAACGTTGGTTCACTGTTTTGCAGTGTTGTCAATGTGGGTTGCAAGGTGAGCCCTTGGTCAAAAGTGATGCCAAGGTATTTGAAAGTATTTACTTGGTCCAGTGTAATTACCGCAAAGGTTTGTATGGTGAGTGGAGTATGCCTATTTTTGTTTTGGTGATTGGAGAAGAGCATGGCTTTTGTTTTATTGTGGTTTAGCACAAGTTTACTATCCAGGAACCACCTTTCAACACTAGAAAAGCAAGTTGCAGGCTTTTTCGTATGGAGTTTGGATCCTTGTGGGAAGAAATTACAGCATCATCAGCGTATAAGATTATTTTCCTGGCAGATATCTGGGAGGGAGTTAGGAACAGGCTAAAGAGAGCGGTCCAAGAATTGATCCCTGTGGTACACCCGAGAGAACTGGTTTGAAGTCGGAGAGTTCATTAGAGATTTTACAGCCTGTGACCGATTGGACAGGTAACTTTACCCAAGCACAAGGACCTTGGCCAGGCCTAGGCTAGAAAGTAGGGAGGTAAGTAGGCCATGATGGACAGTGTGAAAGCTTTTGTAAGATCGATAAAGACTGCACCTGTTTGGCACCTTTGTCCAGGGCTGAGTGGACTTCTCCAGAGAAATCAAGTAAGGCTGTTGTTGTACTATGTCCTTTCCTAAAGCCGTGCTGTTGATTACAGAGTAGATTGTATTTGTCCAGGTAATCAGAGTTGGTCTGCCACTATTCGTTCAAGTGCTTTGGAGAGGGAGGGGTATTGATATTGGTCGATAGTTTCCTGTTGAGGTTTTGTCCCCCTTGTGCACTGGCATAACTATGGCAGATTTCCATTTGTTGGGAAATTGACTTTGGCAAAGTGACAGATTAAGAATTTTTGCAAGGGGGTGAATTACTTCATCCAGGGTGAGAGACAGGATTTTTAGATCTAGCGTGTCACTACTTGTTCTGGATTTGGAGCAGGCCTTTCTTATGTACTTGTGTGCTTCGTGCACTTTGATTTCCTTGAAGTAAAATTGTGGTTTGTCACGAGGGGTGTTTTGTGATACTAGGCTAGGCACAGGTAAGTCCGAGAAGAAATCTGGGGGGAGGACCCCACTAAGGTCTGTGAATGTCTTATTAAGCACATCTGCAATAGACTTTGGGTCAAGAGTGGTGGATCCATCAACTTTCATAATGGTAGGTGACGATTTTGATTGTTTACCCATTATGTTTCGGATGTTGTCCCAAAAAGCTCTTCCTTCACCCCAGGTGGATTCAAGAGCATTTTTGAAATAGCTCTTCATTTGCCTGATTTGTGAGGTACATCTATTTCGTGCCTGCTTGTATTTTAGGTATCATGAGGTGAGCCTGTGTCTCTGGCAACTGCCCAGAGGTGGTCCCAACCTGAGCTCGGCAAGTAGTTTGGCAGTAATCCATGGATTTGATAGCGCTTTGATTTCGTTTTTACTGGGGCATACAAGTCATGCAGAGTTGAAAGATTTAATGAAGTATTCTAGTGCGGTATTAATATCAGTTGATTCAAGGATTGGCATCCAGTCCTGTTGTAGGAGATGGGTTTTCAACTTGATAAGATTCCCATAAGGCAATACTCTGCTTGTTATAACTTTGGGGGGTGGCTTGAGAAATTTATTAGACCAGGTACAGGACACTGGGGAGTGGTCACTGAGGGAGTCAGGGAGGACTTTAATGTTTTTTATCCGGTCAGGGTGATTTGTGAGAACCCAGTCAATAAGGGTGCTTGTACCAGTTTTGTAATTTTTCCGGGTGGGGGAGGTTACCATCTGAGTCAGGTTTGCTGCTAGGATGTCATCTTTGTAAGAGCCAGTGTCAGAGGCGAGCCAGTTTATGTTGAAATCCCGGGAGGAGGAGCTCATTTTCAGAGGGCTGCAGACTAACAAAATCAAGTACAGACTTAATACTAGCGGTGATCTTTTGGAGGGATATAGACTGCGGCCACTGTGAGAACTTTGTTTGTGCACCAGAAGCAGTTTGATAGGGAGGAGTTGCATCTGCGTATTTGTGGGGGTGAAGCTGCCGCATTGACAGGAGAGGTTGTCCTTTATGTAGATAGCACAGCCCCACCTTTCTTGCTTGCCCAGTCGAGTCTGAAAAGATTGTAGCCTTCAAGCGGGGACCGCATGATCCAGGGTGCTGGGAGATAGCCAGGTTTCCACAATGGCTAGTATATCAGGGTTTTGTCCAGTGAGGTTTGAAGATATGCCAATTTGGGAAGGAGGCTGCAGATATTTAGAGTGATAATGGAAGACCACTACCAACTTTCCCTGTTTTGTCGGCTTCAGTGCAACAGGACCAGGGTTTGGGTGCATCCACCAGATATTAAAAGTAGGAGGAGCAGGAGTTTCAGCGATGCCATTCGTAGTTCATAATAGGTTGGAGTGAGTTTCTGCTTGTACGTTTTAAGATGCTTTGATTGTCTTCTGGAGTCCCAGTAGAGGTGATCGTTAGTGAGTTATAATGATGTGGCAGTTTCCAATTAGGAAATATGGCTCTTTGCACCCAGGTATTAATTGGGTGATGTTTTTTAAGACTTCAGAGTAAAAGCCATGGTACAATGTTTCAGGTAGTAGTATAGAAAGGTGAGAGTAGGTGGAGAGGGTAGGGTAGGCGGAGGGAGTTGGCATAAAGGGAAAAGGAGGTTGAGGTTGAGCAGGAACAGGTGGTGGTGACTAAGCCAAAGCATTTTTAGCGAGGCAGGAGAGCCGAGTAGTGTGGGCTAGGCAGTCGGGGGTGGCGAGCAATAGGAGGGTGGTGGGGTACAGTTTAGTGGGCTAAGGTGGATAGCTAAGCACTATGGTGAAGTACAGAGAAAAATGAAAAAAAAGACTGGGAGGGTTTGGTGCCAGAGGGTTTAAGAGAAGTACTATAGTACTGTTGAGATCCAAGATCACTTGATATGTTAAAGTTCCTGAAAGGTGATAAACTGTGGCCTGGGCATATGAAATGTGTAAAATCCTTTTGTCTATATGTTTCCTTTGTTCTTCAAAGTCCTCAGAGATAAGTACAATACCTTGGGAGTAGGTCAGACAGTAGGCATATGCAATGTGTGAAATCCTTTTGTCTGTATGTTTCCTTTGATCTTCACAGTCCTCAGAGACAAGTACAATACCTTTGGAAAAGGTCAGACAAAAATGTTGATTCAGTCACAAAATGTGTTAAAATTCCTTTGTTCTTTAAAGTCCACAAGTGCAGTTGCTTTAAGAGTGGTCAGATGAGAATGTTGAAAATGTTGATTCAGTTGCAGGACCCAGCATCACCATGTTTGCAAGACTAGTTGTAAGGCATATGCTTCCTTGGGGAGGCTTCAAGAAAGTTGATTTAAAATTAAAAAGCTGATACCTGATGGTGGCGATTTGCAGAAATTCAGTCCAGGAGACTTTCACCAATGTTGTGAGCAAGAATGGCACAGGTATTCCCAGCAGAAAAACATGTAAATGAATAAAAACTAACCTACAGACACAGACAAGCACAAACAGCCACCCACACAGCCCCAGGAGGAGGAGCTGTGCCATCACATCACATGTATTATTGTGAGAGATGTACTGTATGAAAGCAGTTATGAGTAAAAGTTATGTTTGATGCAGCACAGTCATGACACTAGCCTGCTTCATGTAAGTTGACCCAGTTTTCCCTAAGCAGTGAAGACTGGGTAGGAAGAAGAAGAAGAGTCAGATTATGCTGATCAGCTGCAGAATGGACCAATGCCAGAACCTCCTGGAGAGACCACATTGGGGTTAGTGAAGAATGAGATTCTGAGCTGTGAGGACCTGTTTCAGACTTCATTGGAGCACTCGATAAGTCCCCTCACTTTCAGATCCATTGATACTGAAATACAAAGGATTGAGGTACTGTATGTACCCTTCCCTGAGAGCCATTTGCTATTTATTGCCAGAAATCCCCTGAAATAGGGTGGATGGTTTGTGTGTACATTATCTCCGTATGCTTACATAGTGAAACAATTTTAATAAATATTATAGATTGCAGGAGCATGCCCGAACAATCACAGTGCATCTTTCAGTTGCGCATGAGGTGCTCTTATTGCCTTAAGAGTACCTCATGCACTGAGCACTGTAACAGGCTTCTTGATGACCACCACTCACGCCACAGAAAGGGACAGGAAAAAGGTTTTTTTTAAAGCATGGCACTATCTATTATAAATTTATAGGGGTGCTAAGAGGGCCTCTTATGAACATAAGAATGTTGCCTCTTGTGTCCTTAGTGCACCAAAACTGCTCATCTTCAGTTCACAGTTCTCTTGCCCTAAGAACGGATGAGGCAACACTTTTATATCCATAAGAGGCCCTCCTAGCACCCTTATATACTTAAAAATCAACCAATAAATAAAATAGAAACATGGATGGCAGAAAAAGGTTCACTGGCTCATCCAATCTGCCCAACCCTACCTAACACTGCTACAATGAACCTAATAACCATTTCTCTTCCTTAACCTCTCCCCATTTCCACCCTGCCTGCCCTTATTAGGCCCATATGCCCTTTTCACCCATGTTTGAATCCACTGTTTTGGAACAAATCCCCTGCTCTGGCAGTTCATTCCACTTGTCCACCACTCCTTCTATGGTAAAGTATTAGCGGACATCCCTTCTAAACCTACCCCAAGCCAGCTTCAATGGAGTCCCCCTTGTGCTTGTATTTGTTCTTAGGGTAAACAGTTCTTTGAATCTCACCCTGTTGATTAATCAATCAACCAATGCAAACCAGCAATGCAGCTTTATTTACATTCCAGAAATAACGGTGAGCATGAAGCTTGTGATGCATTCACCATATCATTTACTAATCCCCTTATTTAACGATGTGCTGGAAACAATCATAATTTTAGTTAACGTAACCTGCAATTAAATAGTAAAGTGCCCCTTAGTTATTTCAAAAGTGCAATATACATTGATATTAACAACTGAACTCAGACTGCATCTTTACTGTTGCTGACAGTCCAGAAAAAGCAACGTTAAAATCATATCACTCACTTTGTTTAAAACAACAGTTTTGCTCAAATGCCTACAATTCTATCTTTTAAGTGGTCTTTAAAATTACATACTATGGTGCATGTAATCATGAGGTATACTTACCAAGCACTTTAAATTACCATCTTTGTGCATAAAACTATGGTTACAAGCAATTATATGCAAATACTGGAAAGGTATTTTCAGTCTTGAATGCTGATTCATCAGCTATACTCAGGTAAATAAATGCCCAAAAAGAAACTAAAGAGTTGTGTAACCTAACTATGGTTCCTAATTCAAGATTTTTACATAACAGATCACTTAAAGGTTTTTCATGTTGTCCCATGAAATGGTTTTGAGTAAAAAGAATGAAAATAAACAACATGAGGACAAAGTGGGAATATGGGATTAGTGAAAAACTGCCCTGAGAGCAATCTGACTTCAGAACAGACAAGAAAATTCTAATGGTCTCCCTCCCCCTGTACATTAATCACTTGGTGTGCATGATAACCAGACTTTCCCTCTCGATTGCCTTTTCTGACTCATTTTGTTTAGTCTTCGTGAACATGATGTCTACCCTGGATAAAATGAATCAACCTTTTATCTTTAGGCTTATTTGTCCCTGCTCTCACCACTGTTACCTCACCCCTGGGTTGCACCTTAAAATAAGCCTCGGCTCAGTGTGCCTTCTGAGTCACCAGTTTCGAAATGAATGAAATAAATACCGCGTTATACGGTTTTGGTTCAACAATATTGAAAGTTGCCTTTTTCTAGTTACAGTCACATTTATTTAAGTCAGTCACACATTTTTTAAATAGCTCATGCTACATAGGTATTTGGTAATCAAGAAAAAACATGTCTAGAAATTTATTTTGGATGGTGACATTACCTACCATAAAGAAAAAGGTTAACAAAACAACTTTTATAGTGTTTCTGGTTTTAAGTCTTAGTTTGGTATTGTAATTGCAACAATTTGCACTTTGTCACAAATTACGTAATCTTGATGTGTAACTGTATTAATAATGTCTTATACAAGGTTTTTGACATTGATTGTGTAATGGATGTATGGATGATAGACCCCAGTGTAAATGAGACTCGGCTCAATTGGGCTATCCTTCTCTTGACTTCCAAGAATAAACGATTACTACTATTACTACCACTGCTGCAGAGTATAAGGAATGGTGAACGTTAGTAGAATTACCTAAACATTGTTATAACTGGATTGTGATTGGTTCCCAGTGTCATGCTTTTTGGTATAACTTGTACTTTACACATTTCAATAGGTATTATTCTCATTTCTGTATGTGCCATACCCATTTTGGTGTATGTAAAACTCATTTAAGTATATTATACTGGTGCATCGTACTCATTTCTATGCATGCTCTACTCATTTTTGTATGTGTTAGATCCATTTTGGTATTTGACATACCCATTTTTGGTAGGTGTTCTACCATTTTGGCATGTGTTGAACTCCTTTTGGTATGTTTAACACTGATTTCAGTATGTGTTATATGCATTTCGGTATGTGTTATACCCAATTGGGTAGCTGTTATACTCACTGCAGGATGTCTCATTTATATTCCAAAATATAGTACTTATTTTGGTATCTATGTCATAATAGCGATCGTCAAACGGCGATCGCAATTATGGAGCGTGCATATCACCGAAGACCAAATTGGTTATATACACTTGTAGGCAACCTGACATCTGGCATTATGAGAAGTGCTTTTGTGGGGGGCTTTGCCCCCTGCACTACCCTGCTTTTAGATTCTCAACTCCAGGGGGGTGCATGTCGGGGGGGCACAGTCCAGACCTGCAAAAAAAAAAAAAAGTCCTGCTGCTGCAGGCACCAGCAAAATTACACTCATCCAGGCACCAGCCCTGAACCCAAGACCTACTACACCGGGGCCAGCCCCCCTCACCACCACACCACACAACACCACATGGCTAGCTCGGAGGCAGCAGGCCCAGTGCATGCTGTTAAACCACTTCCTTATCCCTCCCCTTCCCCTCACTAACCTCTCTTTCTGGTCACTCTCTCCTTCCTTCCCCATCACAGTGGGTCGCTACCCTTGTGGTCGCCCTGTGATAAAAGTGCCGAATATGAGTCGCCATTTTTGCGGTCGCCCATATTCTTGTGCTATTTTCACTGGATACCCTTATGTTGACATGTGTTTTTTAAAAACACAGAAACATAGACTTTGATGGCAGATAAGGACCGCTTGGCCCACACAGTCTGCCTATTTATCAACCTATTGGATATGCTGCAGATTCTAGTTAACCAACAGTCTACTTCCTCCTATTCCCCCCACCATAATTGCCTTATGGATGTCCCATGCATTCTTGAATTCCGCCACTGTTTTTGACCTCACAACATCCTCAGAAAGGTGGCTCCATGTCTTCATCACTCTATCCATGAAAAAATATTTCCTCACGTTGCCCCCGAGCCATTCCCCTTCTATCTTCAAATTGTGTCCCCTTGTCTCCTAGCAGTTCTCTGGGAGGAGAGGGCAAGGTGCACACCCCTAGCTAGCAAACAGATTGGAGAACTGAGATCCCCAAACCAGCATCACAGCATGACTCAAGGTCAGTGTGGTAGTGGGAAATGAAGGTGTGTGCTGACTTCCAGGTAAGCAGCCCTGCAAATTTCCTGGATAGGGACATCCCTGGAAGCAGTCACCAAGGCAGTGGTATGTCTGGTGGAATGAGCCCTTAGACCAAAGGGAGGCCCTTTTGCAGTCAACCTATAGCAGAGGTTGATACAGGAGACAATCCACCTGCCAATCATCTGCTTAGCTGCTAGTTTGCCAGGTGTGGCCTCAGCACAAGTAACGAATAGCTGGCAAGCCTCTCCCCAATCTCCAGCCATGTACTAATTATAGTGAGTTAGCAATCGTCTCAGGTCCAGAGTATGGAGCCTGTGCTTGGCCTCCGAGGTTGGAATGATGAAGTAAACTTGCAGGTGGATCACCTGGTTAAGGTGAAACTCCAACACAGCCTTTGGGAAGAACTTTGGGTGGTGGCAAAGGACAACCTGGTCCTTGTGGAACACCAGATAAGGAGACTCCTCTGACAGCACCTAGAGCTCACTGGTCCTGCTTGCGGAGGTGATATCCACCATGAAGGTGGTCTTTTGTGACAGGTGTGACATCTCACACCAGTGCATTGGTTCGAACGGCTTGCCCATGAGCAACCAGCAATAAGTCCCAGGGTGGCGGTGGTTCATACACTGGCAGGGACAGCTGGTCAAGGCCTTTAAAGAAGCTCCATACCACCTTATCCTGCACCACCTTTAGCATACAAGCCCATGCCTGGTATGGAGAGATGGCTGCCAGGTGTACCTTGAGGGTCATCAACCTCAGGCCTGACTGTAAGAGGTCCATAGGTAATGCAGAAATGCTAGCCAAAGGGCAGGCCAAGGGGTCTAGCTCCCTGCTCTGGCAACAAATGGAAAACCTCTTCCATTTGAAGGTGTAGCATTAGCAGATCAACTATTTCTGGGAGGCCTCTACAACACGGAGAACCTCTTCAGAAACATCCAAAGCCTAGAACTCTAGCCACTCAGGAACCAGGCTGTCAGGTGCAGAGACTGAAGGTCTGGTTACAGGACCTTCCCCTTGTGACAGGAGAGCAGGTCTAGGCATGGGGTAATCACCACAGAGGCCTGCTGCTGAGGATGAGGAGATCTTCAGACCAAAACTGGTGTGGCCAATCTGGGGCTACCAAGATCGGCCACACCTTGTCCCTATGCACCTCGACCAACACTTTGTGGATCTGGGGAAAGGGAGGGAAGGCATAAAGGAGGCCTGGGGTCCAGAGCCTCATGAAGGTATCCTCCACCAGTGTCCCACACTGTGGTGGGGCAGGCACAAATTTGCCTCAGCTTGGCATTCTTCCAGGAGGCAAACAGGTCAACCACAGGAGTGCCCCACTGGAAGTACAGATGGTTCACCACCTCCTGATGCAGGGACCACTCATGAGACTTCTTGCTCACCTGGCTAAGGGTATTCATTAGCTGGTTGTAGACTCCTGCTACATGAACAGCCAGGGATCAGCATTCAATCTGCGCACAAGGGTTCAGGTGCAGAGGACCTTCCAACACAAATGGAGTGCATTCTACCCTGCTTGTTCAGGTAGTACTTGGTCATGCTGTTGTCTATCTGGACCTGCACAACCTGATCCCAGACCAATGGAGTGAATTACATCCGAGCAAGGCACACTACACAGAATTCCAGCAGGTTGATGTGGAAATGGGACTCTCTGGGGGTCCAGAGCTCCTGGCCCTTGCCCCAACAGAGGCAGATTGGTTGTCAGGGCGATGGTCAGCTCTAGGCAGACAAATGGGACTTCTTTCTCCAGATGTTCTGGGATGAGCCACCACTGTATGGCATCACACATCAATTGAGTCACCACTACCGGCTGGTCCTGGCAACCTAGGCACTGAGACCACTGGTGGGCCAGCTCCCACTGTAAGTGGCGCATCCACCAGTGGGCCCACTGGACAACACCGGTGTAGGATGCCATATATCCCAGCAGCTGTAGGAAGTCCCAGGCAGTGTGCGAGCACCCAAACTGAAATGATCAGGTAAAGGAGATAGAGCTGATGCTCAATCTGCAGGGAATCGAGCCTTGGCCAGGTGGGAGTCTAACTCTGCCTCGATAAAGTGAATCACCTGTGAGGGGTTCAGTTCAGACTTAATAGCGTTGTCCAGAGGGCCCAAGTCTTTGCAGGTCTGGAGGGCCAGGTCCCTGGATTGCTCCACCACCTCCTTGGACAGCTTGGCTATCAGTCAGTCATCCAGGTATGGGTAGACCCAGACTCCTTGGCACCGCAGGAATGCTGCCACCACTGAAATGCACTGCGGGGCTGAGGAGAGGATGAAAGGCATGACCTGGAACTCACAGAGAACTCCCTCAGCATGAAACTGGAGGCATCACCAGTGGGACAGATGGACTGGAATGTGGAAGAAGGTATCCTGGAGGTCCAGAGGACATACCACATCTCATGCTCCAGGGATGAAATGAATTGGTTCAGACTGACCAACCAGAACTTGCAATTCCTCAGAAACTGATTGATATCATGAGGATCCAGTAAGGGCACCAGCCCCCCAATCGGTTTGGGAACCAGGAAGTACCTGGACATAAAACCCTGGCTGGCCATGATGTCTGGGACATGGGCTATGGCTCCTTTCTCTAGGACCTGAATGATGTCCTCCCTGAGAGTGGACAGTGTGTCCTGCAACACCATGGACTTCTAGGAGCATGGGGTCAGTACAGCAGGAGAGCCTCAAATTTGAGAGGCAATCTGCTGCCCATCATGCCTAGCACCCACTTCTCCAAGGGGATGGTGGACCAGTTGTGTCAGAAATGGTGAGGCTGACCCCTCACAGGGAATTGAGGCATGGACTGGGCAGGCAGGAAATAGATAGTCCACAACCCATCACTGAGCAGCTTTGGAGGGGGCACTGGCACCTGTTGACAGAAGGGCCCAACCACCCTGACTCCTGGGCTTCTTGGAGC
Source organism: Neoceratodus forsteri (assembly GCA_016271365.2). Lineage (NCBI taxonomy): Eukaryota > Metazoa > Chordata > Ceratodontiformes > Ceratodontidae > Neoceratodus > Neoceratodus forsteri. Next base: position 315,881,866 of record CM028135.1, read on the forward strand.
CCTGGCTGGCAAACTTAAGCTTAGGCCAACAGAACTGTGACTGCCCCAGCTGGGGCTCCTGCTGCTTGGGCTGCTGTGACAGAATGGGCCAAACCTGAAAGGACTTCTTCGGAAATCTTCCTTACTGGTCATTCTGTGAGGATGTCACAGAACCGAGGATGGGATTAGACTTTTCAGTCCTAGTAAGGTGACTGTCTTCACCAGGGCTGAAAAGATCAGTGTCCAAGAAGGGCACATAGGCCAATCTGTGCTTGGTGTCTGCTGAAAATGTAGAAATCTGCTGCCAAGCCCTGTGATGCATTGCGACGGCTGTTGGTGTGGATTGGGCACAGGAGTCACCTATGTCGAAAGCCATCTGAAGCTGTTGCTTGGCCAACATTCAACCCTGGTCTTTGATCACCTTAACCACTGACTGCAAATCTGCAGAAAGGTGGGGGAGGGCATGGTCAATGACACCCATCAGGGCATGACCGAAGTTGGCCATCATCAAAGTGTAACTAGCCTGATGGAGAGCCACGGAGGACACAGTGTACACTTTCTTGGCTGCATGGTTCAGCTTCTTGGACTCCTTGTTGGGGGGCTCATCCACATCCACAACATTGCCAGTTTTGTGGAAAATGGAGTTGGTCACCAACTCCTTGGCTGAGGGGTGCTGAGAAACCAGACAGGGAACAGGTCATGACTGTATACTTTTGGATCGTATGGGCTGAGAGTGCCATGCAGGAGGCCAGATGCTGCCAGAGCACCAGTGCAGTTCCCAGGACCACCTCAATCACCAGGAAGGTGATCCCAGGGAATCATCCCAATTCAGGATTTCTGTGAGTGGGTACTTGGTCTGCTTCTGGACCAGTTCCAAGGGAATCTCCACAGATTCAGAGATCAACAGGAGCATAGCCCCAAAAGACACCAGCCCATGGTCAGTGGTAAGTTCTTCGGCGAATTCATGGTCAAAGCCTGGGGTCCTTGAGGATTGCATGGAGGACCTGTTAGAGTCTGATGACACCTCAAAGACAATCCTTAGCTGCTTTTCACCATGAACTACCCTGAATTCATCCGAGTGAGTAATCTCTACCCATAGCCAATCTGGTAGGCTGGTTACCAGGTGGGAGGGCTTGGTAGGGACTCCCTATAATGGTTGCCTGGGCAGCAGTTCCTCCCTAATCAGTGGAGAAGCCGACACTGGAGACACTGGGTGCAGAAGGACCAGGGCGGGCTGGACCTGGGGCAACCAGGGAAGCATTGAGGCAGAGGAAAGGGGCCTGCCATGACCATGGTACTATTGTTGACACATCAGCTCCTGACTGCTGAAGCAGCCTGCGACAGAGCCTCTCCTCATCTGAATATAAGTAGGAAGAGGGGCACCTGCAGCACTTCCTGATGAGGGTCAAGAGTGGGATTCCCTATACTGTGATCTTGACCGAGATCTCTACCCACGACTGAAGCATTGACAGTAAGGAGAGGGTGGAGGGGCAATGTAAAGAACATGAACAGACTCCTGCCATGGAATCCCAGAAGGAGGCAGCTCTTGAGAGCAGACAGTATGGTCCACTGACTGCTCACAACCCTCCTGGAAGAGGGTCGAAAAGACTGTATTCCTAGAGACTGAGTCACCCTTGATCCCCTCAGACAATGGGTCAACTGGGCTGTGAAAGATCTCAACTGCCTGGTCGGCCTGTGTCATGGCCAAGAAGCCTGATGAAGTTACTATGGAGCTAGCAGCCTGGCCCTTAATCAAAACAGGCTCAGCTGAAGCAGTCAAGGGAATTGTGGGAGCAGGAAGGGCATGCTCATTCCCAGTTTCATGACCGACAGTGGGATTTTTTTGTCTTTTTCTTATCACCAGGGGAAAGGTCCTCACATAGGGTCTGGAGGGATTTATACACACTTCCCTAAAGGTTCCCATGAAGGGTGCTCTCAACACTGGCCCCAACCGGGTACAGCACAGATGCTGACGAAGCATCCACTGCAGCTTGGGCTGCCACCTCTTCCATGGCCGCAAGCTGGGCTGCTAAGCCTGCTGCCATGAACACTACCTTGCGAGCAGTGGACCAGGGAGTCCTGTTTATCTGGCTGACCTAGGAGGGGGAGCAAGTAATGATCCTTTGGAGATGAGGGCAAGAGAGCTTTGCACAGGCCACAGGCCTGAGCACCATGCTCTGCCCCAAGGCAGTAGATGCACGATGAGTGCAAGCCGTCCAGGAAATTTTTTCGTTGCACCAGACACAGTTGAAACTGGGATCAGACTGGGCTTCTTCTTGATCCATTGTTGAAGAGAAACTGAGAAAAGAAGCACAAAATGAAGAAAAAACACTGGTGGCACACTTACGATTAGCAGGGGCCTACATCATGCACAGACCTGTGAAGGAGGAGACCTGACTGTTCCAGTGGAAAGGAAGAGCTGAAGTTATGGGAGGTGCCAAGGAGCATACTACCAGGGTGTGTGGGAAGAGCTTAACTTGAAGTTGTTCCAGGTAGAATCAAAGGGAAAGGAAGACTGGCAGAGTGTCGATAGTGCACCCTATGCACATCCCTAGAACCACACTATTATAAGGGCTAATGGCCAGTCATTTGCTTTCTTCAAGTCTTAAAGCAGTATATGCATGAGCATCATGCGCAATGGAGATTCTAACATACTGTCCCTCCTGTGGGACATTCCCATATATCCATGGGACCACTAGTGAAAGTTTCCTCTTTTGGCACCTCCAACCTCCACTCTAACATGAACAAAGGAAGAGCAACTAAAACTGCCCTAGAGGCTTCCACGAGAAGGAAGGAGTCACTTCCCACAATGATGGGTGTGACAGTGCAACCAATCTACCCTTCCTTCTTCACCACAGCTCTGGACCACAGCTCTTCCCTCAGTTCCCTGTTCCTAGGCCTTTCTCTGTCTTTTTGCCCATCCCCTCTCCTGCTTTAAGCTAACCGCCCCCACCTTGTCCTGCTGCAGCCAGACCACCACCCCCCAATCCAGGCCAGCTTAGACATCTGGCCTGGGAGTGAGCATCGTAAGCAATAGGGGGGAGAGGAGGGCTTCAACAACCAAAGCCCCTGTGGTCTATGCTGTCATAGAAACAGCCAGACCACTTTGTTTCAAGTTATGAAGTTTAAAAATTATTGTATTTCATAATGCATTAGAGAGAGCAGCATATGTGAACAGTTTGTGCTGTGCAAACACAAACAGGGACTTTATTGTTTGTATTGTAGTTTGTGTGCCAATCCCTATACTGGAAGTTGCAGTTTGCATGGCATAAAACAGTTTGTGCAGTGGCACAAAGGTGTGTCTGGAGCGCATGCAAACAAAAAGGTGGAGTTCTGCATAAACTGCACAATGGTGCAGATATCGGAAGCCAGGGAATGCACTGTCTTGCCGTTTGAGCAGTGCTAGTTAATGCTTGGCTAAAAGCATATTTTAACACTGCATCAATAGCACAAACCATGTAAAATACTGTACCAGAGCCCTGTAAGAGTCAGTTATGGAGGGAGATGGGAGATGTTGAGTAGGTTAGGAAAGAAGGGACATTTTTATTGCTACTGGTTGGGACTGTGGGGAAGTAGGGTGATACAGGGTGCTACGAGAAGGTGGGGATGGAAATCTTGTTTTTTTATTTTTTTTATTTATAACTTCATTTTTAAAAAATAAACATTTTACTGTCAGTTGTTGGCTAAGAGCCAACAACATGAGTTGGCCACTTTGCAACATTCCTACCTGAGACACCAGGGGATGCTTTAGGTTACAAGAGGGGTCCTGGTATTGCAGCAATGAAAGAAGCCCACAGATGTCTCAGGGCCAAGACCAGATCTACAGATTACAAAAGGTATGGATGTAAATAATCTTGTGAGAATTAGGCCTTTGGAGCAATGTTGTCAGTTCCGTGAAAAGAGATGTGGGACCCATATTGGCTGTAGTTATAAGGAAGTTAAGATGAAGCATTAGAAGTGATGTAATCAAGTGAGCTAATTATGATGCCCTTAGTGGTTAACCAGTAACATATCATGCCACACCCTGACATGAATTAAGACAGTAAAGTACAATGTGCACTGTCTACTGACTCTGGAGTGTGTGTGTGAGTGTGTGTGTGTGTGTGTGTGTGTGTGTGTGTGTGTGTGTGTGTGTGTGTGTGTGTGTGTGTCTGTGTGTGTGTGTGTGTGTGTGTGTGTGTGTGTGTGTGTGTGTGTGTGTGTGTGTCTGTGTGTGTGTGTGTCTGTGTGTGTGTGTGTGTGTGTGTGTGTGTGTGTGTGTGTGTGTGTGTGTGTGTGTGTGTGTATGTGTGTAGCCCAGTATTTCTGTGTGTCGGCCCAGATCTGGAATAATATAAATTGTTTGTTTTAGCACCTCCCTACAGCCATGCCATCTGTGACCCCAAAATGCAGAGGGGACACAGACGTTTAGTGCTGTGCATCCACCTTTCTCAGAGCTTCATTTCGATGCTTGTGTATTGATTTCGACACTCTGTACTTTGTACTGCAGTACAGCTGTGCTCAAGCAGTCACTCCTACTGCAGCAATGGACATTTCCTTGTTATTTACTGAAGCTGTAAACAGTAACGCTTGAAAGGCATTTTATCTTTGTACGGCTTTTTGAAATAAGGAACTGTACCTTATAGAAACTCATTTCTTTCTTCCTGATGTTGCATAGTAAATGACTTATTCTTTTGAATTTAGATATATGTAAGGACTGGGCAATGTAAAGGGCAGCAAGTGATGAATTCCTTTGCACCACATTGATTCCTGCTCCATATATGTTTGTGTTTGCATTTTCTTTATTGGTAAATTCGTTATATTAGTATTTAGAGACCAGCTTAAAAAACACGTACACATAGTACTCCATATTCATAATAGGTACAAACTGACTATTCTTATGTTATGAGACCTTACAGTGATTACTTAGTGTATCCCAACATCTGAGGGGCATAACATTTTACTTGGCAAAAGTGCAAAATAGCAATAGCAGATATCAGGAATATGACCCTCTTCATTTTGAAATAAAATCTTACAACTGGTTGAATATATCGGTGCAACGAAATTAGGAAATGTAAAAACTGACCCCAGAGAGGGAGCTTGAACTGGGGAGGGGAGAGGAACAAAGGGCATGTCAGGTAAGGAGCTGACAGGTGCAGGAGGGAGGAGGACAGGAGTTTAAGCTGCTGCTAAAGGGAAGTTGGGGAGGGTGAGAAACAGATGGAAGGGGGAGAAGGTTCCAGAGGGAAGGAAGGTGAGAGGAGAAGGCTGACTGCCCAGCAGAAGAATGAGGGTAGGGGAGGGAAAAGGTGCTGGGATCCCTGGAGCGAAGGGAGTACAAGGCTGGTGGAATAGGAGAGATTAGTGTTTTGTAGGTACAAGGGCAGTGCTCAGACCAGTATTTGGAGATAAAAGAAGCAAAGTGGTGTAGGCGTTGGGACTAGGGAAGGGGGAGGTCACGGTGAAGAGGGAGAAGTGAGTGAACAATGATGAGAGTGAAAGGGTGAGTTTGTAGCAAACACAAAAGGCATTAAAGAGGGTATCCAGTCTGGCAAAGGAAGAAGAGGGAGCAGTACCGTAAACAGAATCCCCATAGCTGAAGCCTAGGAGTACCATTTCAGTAACCAGCACCTGGCTCACATGCAGGGTCAGGCAGTGTACAGGGCACCAAGCTTGGGACAGAGCTTGACATGGACAGCATCAATGTGGGCAGAGAAATTAAGACTTCGGTCATGCCACATATCGAGAAATGACATCAAATATAAGCATTTGATAACACAAATGCCACCACATACCAGTAATGAAGAGATCTGTTGTCCAATAATACAATCACTCAGAGTCTCAGGCTGTCTGTATGCAGCCAATACTGTAGGTCCCATTGCTTCCACCAATGTAATTTATATAAATCTAAGCTCTGCCTCTATGTCCCTCCCTCCTAAAGTTCCACATCTTCATAACACAGTTTGAAAAACATTAACTAAAACAATCCAACCAAAAACATATATCAAAGCTCCCCTTCCGATTTAAAATATTCTCAGCATTAACCAGCAGGGTCTATCAGAACAGAAGTCGGTATAACTATAAAGTTCAGAAAATGTCCAAAACAGTAACTTAGTAACTGTGCCTATGCATACAGCCAGTTCAGCCATCCTTGGACACAGATTAAAAAAAAACCTTGAGCAACCTTAAAAGTCAACAGGGTAATAACTGTACCATCTGTTAAACACAAAAGTTTTTCAGTTCATAGTACTAGGCAGTCTCAAGGGCAGTGTTGAATAACAATGTGCTTCTCTCCTGGATGCTAACCAGCTGACTGGTGAAAGAGAAGGGTGGGGGGGCAAAGGAATATCAGCTTGTGTGTGAAACCATGCAGCCAGTGCCATTTTGTACCAAAACATCAATCTTTGAACTAGGGACACATACTGTGTATAAAAATGGGACAGCAGGATATGCCTTGCGAACATATGTAGCCTTCTCAAATAGGTGCCACCACAATACCACACTCCTCCCTCCCTCCGAACCCCATCTCCATACTCACAGTTTGGCTGGAAAGGTGTATTCATCCTGTTCTGATTCTGATTCTGCTTCTTGTGCTCCCAAATCAGTTTTTATTCTGTTCACAGGGTGCTGGCTGACTTCTTTAGGGTCTTGCAATAAATACTATTTGCTAGCATAGACTATTTTCAATTAGTCCAGATAAGGGTATGCAAGATCCCAAGCAACTGAAGAGCATCAAAAGCCCTCCTGCCACCTCTAGTTGCAAAGTTGAGGTCTGTAAATATTGATATTTTAGTGTTGTCCTCCAAGGTAATGGGTCCTTTCTGCTTTGCCACTCCTAAGATTATGCTCCTTTCATGGGGGGCCGGCAAGAGCAAGAAGATCTGCAGAGCTGAATCGCCCTCCCATCATCTCCATTGGGTAATCCAGTAGGCATGAGATGCAACTGGTGCAGTTTCTAACTGAAAGAAGTTTTTCAGCAATTGCCTTGTGACTACCACTAGATCCTCTTCCTCTATTGCATCTGTCCCAGAATTCACAGGTTGGAGATCCCTGACTGATTTTCCTGGGACTCCAAATGTAAGCATAATGTCTTGTTCTCCTTTACAAGCTCCGCTGATGTAGCAGTGGCTCACATTGTTGAAGTGGCTGTATCCTTAGCCATGGAGACGGCATACTGTGACCATGTTTCAGAGGCAGTCAGCCAAGTAGTAAAATCCTGCACATTGCCATACAAGGCTACCACTGGTGCCTACAAAGCAGCAATCACCTGCCAGGCATCCCTCAAGGTGGGTTCAGAATCAGTTAAGAACCCCATCACCAGGCCTTAACCTGCACAACTGGGTCTGGCTTCTTGCTGCCTGCTGCCTTTTCTTGCTGCCAAGCATACTCTGGAGACACACACACACTTACAGGCAACTTGGCAGGTGTGGATAAAACAACAACTGTAGCAGAAAAACACAAGAAATTCACACTCAAACCACAGAAATAACAAAAGTCAAGGCAAAAGCAAGCAGAAATGTGCTCATAGTTTATTCTAGCACAAAATGTACAGCACCAATAGCCTTGATGCTTCAGGACCACTCGTGACGAAGGGTCATGTGTGGACTCGAAGTGTGGTGGCTATCAATGCTGTGCATTCTGTACTGGAATAAATGATGAGTGTATTTCTACTTGCTTTTGCCTTGGCTTTAGTTATTTCTGTGGTTCAGTTGTGGATTTCTTGTGTTCCTCCTTTCTTGCCATGTCCTCCTTCAGCTGGTATTTTAGGGTTCCCCATGGCTGTACCCTGCAAAACTCATGCTTGGTATTGGGAACATCATCTGCTACTGAAATATTGTTGGAATTGCCAAAAAAAACAAACAGGCTATGTTCTTAGAGTGGGAACTCTATGAGGAAGAGCCACAGAAAAAAGTGTTTTCCTGCTCTGGCTGTTGGCTCTGCCCCGTTTTTGCACTTTGAAAGACTATTTGTTGCACTGTAGAATACTGCTGTTTTTTTAAACCTGGTTACTTGAACCTAATGGCACTTAACATGTAAAGGGCAGCAAGGCTCACTGCACCTCTTTCATATCAAAATATTGGTTTGGCTCCCTTCCCTCCCACCTCTCATCTCTCCTCTCCCAACCACCCCCTGCATCCTGTTCCCTCTGCTCCAAAGACCATTGCACTTTTGCCACGCCTCACCCCCGCTCCTTTACTGGTCAAACTGCCTTCTCCTATTGACTTCCCTCTCTCTGGAACCAACTTCTTTCCTCCTTCCACCTCTCATCATCATCAGACTCCCTCAGGTACCAGTTGAAACTCTTACCCCACCCCACCTTTTCCTGCTGCCCTTCCCCCCGACACCTGTTTCTTTTACCCCTCTTCCTGACACCTCCTCAGCCTGAGCCTCTACCACTCTCTATGTCAGCCAGTAGGGTCCCCACTAACTGCCTTCTGGTTCACTATTGCACTACTATTGTTTCTCCATCCACTATGAAGCCAGGCAATAACTCACCCCACTGTTCACTCTCATGTGTGTTTATGTCTTGCTGCCACATTTACTTTGCGCTTGAGTTATATGGTTATTACCGAGCTGTATCCGAACTTTGTTCTCTGTGCCTACTATTTAATATTTATGGAATTTGTACCAAAAAGGTGCCAATGCAGGCAGGAACACAGTACAAAAGGCCAGCCTGCTGGCGCTGGGAGAAACACAATGAGTGAGTGAAAGAGGGAGAGTGAGCGAGCTCAACAGGGCTGTGTCAGGACTGCTGCAGATCTCTTTGTGGGCAGAAAAAGCCGCCAATGCAGGCAGGCAGGAGCCTCTGGTGGGTTGTGGGAGGGGACAGAGAGACTGTGATGGACCATTTTCTGTTTTACAGGTAAAAAAAAAAAGGGAACATCACGGGAATTTTTTTTTTCAGGGACATTTGGCATGCTGGGGTGGGCTCCCAGCATGCCACCTGATTGTTTTGGGGAGGGGGACTGTAGCCAACGGGGGATTGGGCACCCCCATCAGCACACAGCAGATGGGGGAGACATTATGCTGATGGGGAGTGGGCTCCCCATCGGCAAAATAAACAGGAAGGGGACTGTAGCCGATGAGGATTGGGCCCCGTCGTGAAAGAAAACTGTTGGGGGCGCATGATGCCAAGGGAAGTTGGGCACCCCTTGGCACACACGCAGGATGGTCATTATGTTGATGGGAGTGGGCTCCCGTCGGTAAATAAGTGGGTCGGGGCATGTGACAGGGGTATTGGGCACCCCTGAAGTCAGGCGTCGGCACTCAGTGCTGCCATGTTTATGTCAGGAGGCATGTTATTGTGTCACTGCAATGAGAAGCTTGCTTCTCATTGCAGTAGACCTTTTCTTAGATCTGGTGGCCACATTCTGAATTTCTGGTGTGGTGTCTGCATGCTGGCTGATTGGGGAATGAGGGCTGCACCTACTGATGTGTCCCCTGCATTTGCCCACAGTGACCGCACCTCCACATCTGCTACTACTGCAATATGTTGATTCATGTGCAAGCACGAACCAACATAAAAACAAATCAAAACACATTCTGGGGACAATCCCAGAAACATTTGACCTCTCCAACCTAGAATGTATGAAAACACATCTGATCCAGACCATGGCCCCGTTGCTGCCTATAAAAAGTACATCAACCAAAGACCGCCAACAAAGCTATCTGATGACACTCCATTTTATCTCTTTCATAATGTAAATTGCAAGCCTGGAATATCATTATGATTCTGCTCAGTGACAATTGGCAAAAACTAAATAAGAACCATAATGAAAAGTATGAAGACTTGTTCTGGTCTGCCATTTGTTAAATTCATAACCAACCATTCAACAAGAAAACTAGCTGTATGATAGTGACCTGTGATTTGGGCGAATCATAATAGTGAGCCCAAATCACGGTGAATATCAAAGCTGGCGAGTACCAGGTCGCCCGAGCTGGTGTTCCCTTTTCCTGAGGGGGGATGCAGGGGGGCAAAGTCAAAGAATGGTCGCCATTCCGGTCCTCGCTGTTTTACCTTTGCTGATATGGGCTTGCTCCTGTACGGCACCTACAATTGTTCTGGCCCAGGTTTCAGGACATCACAATTTATAGTCTGTAAATTCATATTCAGAATCAAATGTTTTCAACTTCTAACATCCTTGATAATCCATCTGATATCCAACGAAAACTTCAGTCAAATGAGAATACTAGCATGTGGCTGTCAGTTACTGAAACTTTAATCACACTGTTAGAGTAAAATGATCAGCAGCTCACACTACCTGTAGAAGTAAAGCATACACGTGATCACCAATTCAAGACAATTCACTTCTGCCACAATAACCTAATTATTCATAAGAGTAATCAGCTCAGTACTGTTCTTTTTCCTCTACAGAGCACCTTAATGAGAACTGAATATGTGTGAATGTATCTAGATTCTGGACGTATATATACGCCCACAGTCTTCTAAGGGTTATCTCCAAACCATTACAACAGAACATTCTTTCATGATTCTTTACTGTTCAAAGTGTTTCAGAACTGTTTGGTTTTCAGATACGTTATGAAAAAATTAAGGCTTGTTTCAAGCATAAAAGTAGGATCATTATATTTATGTCACAAACTCAATTAATTAATTTATCTTGACTTTGTAATTCAAATACTGTCCACCATAAATAATTAGGGGGAATTGTTTAACCCAGAAAGGCACACTAAGCGGAAGCTTGTTTCCAGGTACGACCTAGTTTAAATTTAAGAATGTACAGAGCATGCTTGATCTGCTGTGTTATGCAATGAATAGGTTTTGAGGCTTTATGAAATGGAACACAACAAAAAAATGTGTCAATCATGCCTTTATTTAATTTTAAACAATTGCATTATGTATACTATAAAATACAAAAGATGGGGGACTACACACAACTTGGCTTGTGTATCCATCTCTGTGTTGAGACAACAGCATGGATCTCTCATGCTTTGCTCTCCAGGTCCACATGTTGTCATCTCAACCCCTTGATGGAAACACAGCCTTTTTGTGTATGGTTGATCATACATTATTCTACATGTGTTTTCATCTTCTGGAACTCTGTGTTACTTCATTTATATGCAATTGAAATAGGTTTAAGCTGCAATATGGATGTCATCATCTAGAGTACAAAACAGTTACATAAGAACTCACTGTAACAGTAAATCGTCAAGAGAATCTCCTCCATTAGGTCACACCTTTGGAATTATAGCCATAAGCACTAGGACAACATGGGAACTTTTGCTAGCTGGGGGCTGCCCACAATGGCATGCCATGTCTATGTGTATATAAGCATGGACGGCCCCATCAATTCTCAGTTCCTTGCCAGAGATTAGCCTTTGAGGACCTCCAACAGTGGGGAACCAGGAGATATAATATATATGGTGCAACTGTACTTAACAGCACAAGAGATTGGTATATACACTCCCTGGTGATGCGTTGAGTGAAACTGATTGAAAGTTTGATGTAATGGGTTCCTGCTGGAGTCCTTAATGATAGGTTTGTGGTATACTGATCCACTGCCACTTTATAATTAAAAGTTACAAATGTATTATGTATATGCATTAGAATTTATGTCAGACTGCTTTTTTGAGGTTGGTGGACGGTGCGGAAATTTAGTCTGTAACCTGGTTTGCTCCTTTTTTCCTAGCACGTCCAGCCAGTGGGGCAGCTTTTGGCTGTTTGATATTGTTGTAGCCAGCCCATGGCAGCCAATGATCTTCAGCAGCTGAGCCTTAGATAAAAATCCTTTAGCCAGTGAACCATTTAATAACCTTAGTCCCCATTTTATGGTGGAGCCTATGGGGGCTTGGATGGCATTCAATTGTAATGACATCCAGTTGGGAGATAACAGTGGGACCCTTACAGCTGCTATATTTCAAGATATGGGTGAGACTAACCCACCTAGGACAGATGTCCCAACATCTGGTGCAGCTGAGAGTCAACGGCCAAACAATCAAGAATCTGTGCCGGTTCCAGACATTGTTATTGCCTTCCAACAACTCAAGCAGGAAGCGTTAAGGGTGCAGAGAAATTACTGGCATCAGATAACCCTCGAGGCATATGTAAAAGTAGATCAGGTACCTCAAGGTTTAAGAGTAATAAAATGGCCAAGCTATGGAGAGGACTGACTGCTATTGGTGACTGACTGGAGGAATCGGATGCAAGCAGCATCCATGCTATTTGTCCACTGTATGGTCCATGATTACATGGCCCAAAGAGGTACCCTGGAAGAAAATCTCAAAATGTGTGAGGAAAGATTCGCACAATTTAAAGAACATCCTGATTTTCAGGACTTTGAAAATTAACTTTTGCAAGCGATCCAAAATGAGGAAATAAAACTAAAATGAACCAAGTCTGAACTGCCCAAAGGACTTGGGTTTCTGCATTTCAGTATTAGAAGCCTACTCCCCAAAACTGACCTTCTGCAGGCACTCATGCTTCATCTTAAACCTTCAGTCCTTACTCTAACCGAGTCATGGCTCAGCTCTAAAACCCCCAACTCTGCAATCTCCATCCCTGGGTACTCCCTCATTGTCCGCCCTCCATAATGACCTAGACGATATAGCTTGGTCGCCAATTGCCAATGCCCTTTCTGTAAAAGCAGCATTGAGCTATTTTAGCTCCCAGTTATTCAGCATTAGGGACCGACATGCACCATTTAGGAATGTGAGGGTCAGCAGGAATCATCTCCCCTGGTCACTGCCAAACTAATTGCATGTCAACGTGCAAGACACCATGCCTGGGCAGCTTTTAAAACTTCTGGTCACCCCTGTTACCTCCAACGCTACCGCATGCTTTGCAACACTTGCACCAAAGCTATCTATCTTGCCAAGGCTGAATACTTCCAAGCCTCCTTCCATGAAAACATCAAAAACCCATCTAAATTCTGAAAGGTTATCAATTCCCTATTTCCCCCCTGCCCATTCCCCTTCGCCTGTCCTAAAAATTGAAGCCCGCACAATAGATGACCCCCTCTCCGTAGCAGCATAATTAAACAACTACTTCACTTCCTGTACCTCCTCCATTCTTGCCTCTCTCTCCCCCTCATCACAACCAGTGACCCTATGAGCCCCCCAACTTCTCTGACTCCCTACCCCAGTCTGACTTGCACTTCTCCTTTATGCCTCTACTCCCAGAGGACACCCTGCATGTTTTATTGGCCCTGAATACTTGCTAGGGTAAAAGTCCTGATGGCTTTGACCCTAAACTTCTTCACCTATCAGCCTCCTCTATTTCTCTACCTTTGACTACTCTTCTGAACCTCTCCTTCTTACATGCAACTGTCTCAGATGCCTAGAAGTCCACTACCATAATTCCCCTCCTTAAAGGCGGGGATCACTCTGACCCTGGCAATTTCCACCCAATCTCTTTACTCCCCACTCTGGCTAAGCTTCAAACAACTCTCCTCCTTCCTTTATTCCTCCTCCTTTTTCATCCCTTTCCAGTCTGGATTCCACAAAGACCACTCTGTCATCTCCTCCCTCCTTCAGCTTACTGACTCCATTCTCAGAGGCATGGATCAGGGATGTATCACCTCTGCCATCTTTGTTGACCTGGCCAAAGCCTTTGACACTATCTCCCACTCCTTACTCCTCAGTAAGCTGTCATCGTCTGGACTCTCTGAATCTGCCACCAGCTGGTTCCAATCCTACCTCCTAGGTTGGTCCCAGTCTTTCAGAGTTGGTAATTCCATCTCAACTCCTCTCCCTATCAACACTGGTGTCCCCCAAGGCTCCATACATTGTCCAGTTCTATTTTCCATTTTCCTGAATGACCTCTCTAACGCCTGCTTATCTTCATGTATCCACATGTATGCAGATGACACAGTCTTATTCTTGTCTGACAACTCCCCCTCTGAGGTGGCCACCAGCCTTCAGCAGGACTTTAACAAAGTCCAGCACTGGTTTAACACAAAGCAACTCTCTATGAACATCAAAAAAACGATCTCCATGACCTTCAGCTCCAAACAAAAGCTGTCCAGACTTGTCTCCACCCCTACTTTCATTACCCTCTCTGGAACTATTCTGGATGATGTCCCCTCCTTTAAGTACCTTGGGCTATGACTAGACAAGTCATTTGACTTTGGGGTACACATTGATGCTATCCACAAAAAATTACTCCCCAAACTTGATGCTCTGTACAGACACCGGAGCTGCCTGCCATTGCAAGCCAGGAGGGAAATCGTCCAAAACATGATCCTCCCTGTCCTCGATTTCAGGGACATAGTCTACTCCTCTGTCACAAAATCCTCCCTCTCCAGACTGGACACCCTCTTCAGTTCATTCTGTCACTACGTACTTGGCTGTCCTTCACTTACTCACCACTGTAATCTTTACACCTCGCTCTCCTTTCCCTCCCTTAATGTCAGGCACCTATCACACAGTGCTAACTTACTTGGCAAGTTCTGGCTCGGATCTCTCCCCACATATTTATCCTCTCTCCTATCCTCCCTCTCCTGCTATACCCTCCATACATCCTCACATCATACTGTTGCTCTCCCTCAGCGGTGCTACATTTCAGGTCGTGCTGCCTTCTCGTACAAATTCACTAATATCTGGAATTCCATCCTGCTAGAAAATCACTCTGCTCATTCCTGCCTTTCTCTGTCTCTTCTCCTTTGGAAGCACACTGTTCACTGTTACAACTGCACCTAACCCCCTGTAGCGTTGTGAAAAAATTACAGTTAGTAAATTATCTATTACAAATACTTAGAAAGGAGACGAACGGGGACGAGGCTGATGGCAGAGGAATTTAATGATTATAACAATAATCACAGCGAGAGATTACAAGTGGTACATTCTTCATTCTTCAAAATAACAGTGTGTGCTGGCTTGCTTATATAGTGGAAGACAGCATCATCATTTCCAATGGTTTTCTATGATTGGTTCAAACAAGTACAAACATCAACTTACAAGGCAACACTCATATGGTATATGTATGAGCTCATCCTTGGTCAGCACAAGTATAGATAGTGTACATTCTATTATTATATATGGCTAGTAACAGTTGTCACTGCCAGTTACCAAGGTCTAGGAGGAATAAATAGGTTTGGACTTAGGAATGTGCATACAAGCATTTTGGCCTGTCCTGATAAGAACAAACACTAGAGATAGTCAGAAGGGTAATTTGGACACTATTCTGTATTTCTGCTTTGCAATCACATAAAACAACTGTTTGCTATTACTTACATGGTCAGTACGAATATCAGAAGGCACTTTAATATTGCAACTTGTGGCTTAGTTTGTCTTGTGGCTTTACAAGTTTTATATGATCCAATCATATAGGTCAACATTTGTTACACAAACACATTATGTTTTAGACCAAAATGAGGTTTAGGCTGAAATACGGGGACAATCTTCTTTATCCTTGTTACAAGCCCCCCTTGGCCCTATATTTCCTAATTATTATTTGTGCAACAATGCAGCTCCTCGGAGCATGTACATCTCATTACGTACTTTACGAATAGTAAGTCTTAAGTGACACAGGCCTATAATTACCAAGAACACTAAGGCCACTTGCAACACAAGTAAAACTTTAAAAGACAGGACTCCTAAGGGTCCTCCTGCATAGCTATAAATCAAGTGCTCACTATCACTCTCACTGAGCAATTTATTTACAACTGCTTGTGCCTTATGGGCAGTATTTTGGATTTGTATCAAATGAGTATCTTTTTGATTTAAAAGTAACTGCACGTTAAGAAACAGGAGAGGTATCAGAGCTCCAAATGATGGTGCATACTTGTTAATATCATATGCTTGGTATGGGGTATCAAATGTCATATTATAACTCTCATCCTCCAGGTTGGTAATAGGGTGCAGCACCTTGTCACCAATATATACGTTATGTTTGGGAATAATACAAAAGTTTGGGTTGTTTACACCAGCATAGTTACAAACACTATTATCACCCCAAAGACAGTAGGACAGAGCTAACACATAAACACCATTGTCCTTTGGTGTGGCTCTGTTTATAACAAGAGACCCATTTTTCTGTTCCCAGTCCATGTAGCTTTGCGGTGATCCAGTCTTGAGCTCTGAGGCACAGCTGGACCAGCTATTAAAAATGTCCACACACCAATTTGTAGATATGAAAGTACGGTTGTTTTTAGTCCAGGTGGCTTTCCATGCTCGTGTCATGTAGGCGTTTGTATCAACAGGGTCCCAGTTCCAACTGATTAACAGAGTAATGGACTGTTCATACTCACATGTGACATTAGTCTGTTCCACATTAATGTATAGGCTGAGGATTATAGAAAATCTTATGGCTGTCACCAAGCCGATGATAATGATGCTTTGTGTCTTCATGGCTATAAACATCAAGTGTAGTATTTTAATTTTCAACCAGCTTTGTTTGACACTTTTTTACACTGATCAACATGTACCCAGAATTCTTGTTTCCTATACCTCTCAGCTTCTTCTGTATGCCCAGTTTTTTTGGCATATTCTCTTTTTAATCTATGTTTTAGCCATTTGGACTCTAACATTAGTAGATACTGCTCTTGTTGATGTCGGGTTGCAGCTGACATAGCTCCCCCAGCTGCTGTCATTTCCGTGTGCTTACAAAGTGCCATTTGAATGGTTACTGTCCCACCCCTTTCCAGTAAGCACTCATCTAACTCATCTTGTTTTTCTGTAACTCCTGGATCTTGCTTGCAGCATCCTGGAGTTCAGTGTACAGGCACCTAGTCTTACTAGCATGCTCTTGTGACTGTTGGTCTAACTTAATCTGTAGAAGGGCATGATCCCTATTTAACAGACACAAATCCCCTTGTGCTTTTATTAGCTGTGTCCTAAAATTAATTCACTGTTGTTCTAACTCTTGATGTTGATCTATTGGGACACTATCTTTATACTTCAATGTTATTTCTTCTAGTTGTTTAACATTTTGATCCCTTTCATCCCTCATCTGAGCCACTTCTTTATTTTGGCAAACACACAATAGTCTGATTATACTGCCACAGTCCTTGCAATGCATTTGCAAAGATTTCCTTTTAATTTTTTACTCCCTCATTATGAAGAGACACTTGCCGAGTAAAATACAATTGTGCCTGTTGATCATCAGGCACTGGTTCATATGCTTCCCCCTTTAGGTGTTTTCCTAGAAAATGGCCTATTATTGTTTCCATACTCATTTTTTCTTATATTTTTCTTGCCTGCCTAGCCTCCACAGCTGGGCTCACCTGTGCACTGGTGCCCTGGTCTGTTTGGCTACTTCTTACAGCTCTCTTGTGAGGTCCGGCTTGCAAGTCCCAGCACCTTCACTTACCTACTCTGCCCCATGAGTTCCTACAGAGTTAAGCATTACTTTATATTTAAACAATTTGAGAAGCATACAAAGCATACATCACCTGATTGTCAAGTGGCTGTGACTGTGACTGTCTGTGTGTACCTTCGTCTCTTGCTTTAATCCAGCAGCACCACGTCTCCGAGCATCGTCACCTTCTTATTGGGGCCCGCAGACTAACCAACCAGTAGTTAGGTGGCCTCTTCACATGCAACACCAGCGATCCGAGTCACGGCACCAATTGTAGCATTGTGAAAAAATTACAGTTAGTAAATTATCTATTACAAATACTTAGAAAGGAGACGAACGGGGACGAGGCTGATGGCGGAAGAATTTAATGATTATAACAATAATCACAGCGAGAGATTACAAGTGGTACATTCTTCATCTTCAAAATAACAGTGTGTGTTGGCTTGCTTATATAGTGGAAAACAGCATCATCATTTCCAATGGTTTTCTATGATTGGTTCAAACAAGTACAAACATCAACTTACAAGGCAACACTCCTATGGTATATGTATGAGCTCATCCTTGGTCAGCACAAGTATAGATAGTGTACATTCTATTATTATATATGGCTAGTAACAGTTGTCACTACCAGTTACCAAGGTCTAGGAGGAAAAATAGGTTTGGACTTAGGAATGTGCATACAAGCATTTTGGCCTGTCCTGATAAGAACAAACACTAGAGATAGTCAGAAGGGTAATTTGGACACTATTCTGTGTTTCTGCTTTGCAATCACATAAAACAACTGTTTGCTATTACTTACATGGTCAGTACAAATATCAAAAGGCACTTTAATATTGCAACTTGTGGCTTAGTTTGTCTTGTGGCTTTACAAGTTTTATATGATCCAATCATATAGGTCAACATTTGTTACACAAACACATTATGTTTTAGATCAAAATGAGGTTTAGGCTGAAATATGGGGACAAACTTCTTTATCCCTTGTTACACCCCCTATCTATCTACGAATGTTCTTACCCCCAGCATCCCTGCTTCTTCCTTTTCCCTCTCCCCATTTACACATCCTAATTCTTCTAAGTTCCTCTGGGAGCAGCCACCATCACTCCCTACCTCCCTTCCCCCCATTCCTCTCCATCCTCCCCCTCCTTCCCACCATCGCTCACCTTCTTTTTTGCTGGGTCCTTGCCCCCCTTGCAGGGTTCTCAGCATCCTGAAGGGGTGTAGGTCCTTGCCAGACCTTTCTCCCCACTTCCTCTCTCACCCTCTTCCTTGCCAGGTCCTCACCCCCTTGCAGGGTTCTCAGCATCCTGAAGGGGTGTAAGTCCTTGCTAGCCTTTCCTCCCCCCTCCCCTCTCACCTTCTTCCTTGCCAGGTCCTCATCCCCCCTTTCAGGGTTCCCAGCATCCTGAAGGGGTGTAGGTACTGGCTTGACCTTTCTCTACCCTCCTCTTCCCCTGCACTAGCCCTTCCTCCCTCCCTCTTCCCTCATCTTGGATCACTATCCCCCCAATCTGGTTTTCTTTACTATCACTCTGTCTCCTAATGTAGCACTTGGTATCTCATGGTACTCAACCTGTCACTTCAAGCACTTTATGGTGTACTCCTACCATTGGTCTATACTTTCCATGTAACCTGCTAGTACTTTTGTGCTTATGGTACTGGAACCCTGTATGTTGTGCCTAACAATTCAGTCTGTTTTAGCACTATTCCTTGTCTAATTTTTAATTGAATTGTACTTCTTTTGCACTGTATGTATTTAGCCTGTATTTGTTCCTTTGTTGCCCACCCACATATGAAACCCCTTCCGCCAGGGCACTTCTGGAAATGAGCTGTTTATAGCTCATGGTGTCTTTCCTCATGAAACCTTTTCAAATAAATAAATAAAAGTTAACCCAATTTGAACATGAATGACAGGATTATATGATGGACAGGGTATTTACTTGGAATCAGAAAGGCTGTAAAAATAAGAACAGAAATCGGCGAAGATCCAACATGGGACAACAGCGGGATCCGAACATGAGCACTGAAGCCGGAACTGTACAGTCCACTGTTCCATGTTCAAAATTAAAATGATCAGCTACAGCTAGTACGTTATGTGACCACTGTACCTTAGAGTCGGCAACTGACTCTTCAGAGGATTTTTTAGAACTGGAGGAGTCACAACAAGAGCAACAGCGGGGCACCCCAATGTCCTGACACAGCCCACAATCTGTACAATTTCAGGAGAACAAAAACATGGAAAGAAAACCAGACAAGGTATTACAAACAACAAAAACAAGGGAATCAGATGACCACAACACAGAGCTGGGGCAGGAAGACATACAAGGGGAAAGGAAGCAACAAACATAATCAATCAGCTATATTACTGACAACTGCACAGAAAACTGTCTTACAGAAGGGTTTAAGCTTTGTCCCCACCTGCATGACCAAGAACTTTGACCTGTTTGTGGACATTAAGAAGTTTATGAAGAAACTCAATTTAAAGGTACATTTTTCTAAAAATGATGATATTTGTACTCCAGGGGAGTCTAGTCAAGTATCAAACCAGAACAGCATCCATATGAGTCATCCTTCAAGTGCATTGTCAACAGGTATTGAGAACCTTAAAAAACACTCTACCTTTATCCCACTTTATGCCCCCATTGTACTGACATTTGAAAAAGCATTATTGAACAAAATAAGTAAATGTGAAAATAGTAAAAATTCTTTGAATTACTCAAATGTGAGTCCAGAAAATGAAGGGCACTTACTGAACTGGGGGAAAATCCACATATAACTATAAAATCTGCAGACAAGCATGGCTCTTTAATTATCCTCAATACGGAAGAATACAAGAAGGAAATCTTCCGGCAATTAGCTGATACCAATTTTTATGTGGGACTAAAGACAGATCCAACAGTGAGGTTTAAACAAGAAACAGACACTTATTTGGCATGTGCACATAGGGAAGGTTTAATTTCTTTTTTCTTTTTCTTGTACATTTTATTTAAGTCAGCAGTACATAGAAGTTACAATTTATAGTTTTAAAAAGCTTTACAGTCAAGACATACCTTCTGAATCTTTTACAAACCATATCAGTTGCTAATATGTCCTCATCAATACATTAGGTTATAGTATGGAACTCCTGAGCTCTAAGAAAGATAAAAGTCAATTCACAGTTTGGAGTCATATGTTATCTTATAGGCACTGTAGCCACATTTTAATCTTCAGTTTCCAACTTTAGTACTCATTTGGAACATGGATAAAGGTAAGTTCATGGGTCAGTCCCCCCCCCAGATATGTAGAGGGGAACCTTTAAAAGCTTGAAAACCTGGGTTGGGCCAAAGCCTCCTCAACTGTGGCCCACATATCCATAAACTTACTTAACTGACCTCTAACTGTATATTGTATTCTTTAATATTTCATGCAGTTGTGAAAGGTATTGACCCATTCAGATATTGTGGGGATAGAAGTGAGCCTCCAATGAGTGGCTAATACCTTCAGACCCATAACATTGCCTAATCTCCACAGGGCTAGGTGAGGAATTTTATGTTTTAACATCTCTCCCGGTTCACTTGGGGGGAGGCCTAACAATATCTCAGCTGTATCCAGCCTGGGGGGGGATTCACACTAATCTGAAAAGAATTTCGTGAACTCCTGTCCAGAAATTCTGAACTCGTTTACATTGCCATAACACATGATAAAATGTGCCATTATGAACTTCGCACTTGGGACAAAGTGGAGAGTCACTTGGGTTTATTATATGTGCCAACCAAGGAGTATGATATGTTGTATGGAGAATTTTATACTGAATAGCCTTCACCCTATTATTCACCAAGCACTTGAAACTATTATTCAAAATGTCTATCCAATCCCTTCCGGTCAATCCATCAGAATGTATGTCAGCCTCCCACTTGTCTTTTGTGACTCTCAAAGCACATTTTCTGGAGCTGGAAGGACACTACTGCTTTATTCAACTGCAAGCTGTGTGAGAAATTCTATATTGCACTTGATATCTGCAACAAACGTGCACTTTTGCTTAATTCTGTGGGAGGTGAAACTAACTACCCTTGGTAATTGCTTTTTATTCACATATTTATTTAGTGTTTAACCAAGAAGGGGCTTGCAAACTCTGTTTATCTTGTTAGTAACTTCAAAAGGATTTAAATACTACATTTGGGTAGGTCCTTGGAGGTAGCTAGATTGTCTACTAGGATTTTCTGACAGTTAAACTATTTTTAAATGAATTACAGGTGGCTGAGGAGTTGAAAAAGAAACTTGCAAACTCTGCTTATCTTGGAAGTAACTTCATAAGTGTTTGAATACTGCATTTTGGTTGTCCCTTGGGGGTAGCTGGATTGACTACTAGGATTTCGGGACAGAAACTATTTTTAAATAATTTACTGGTGCGTAGGAGTTTGTGATAGTTAAAATATTTTTAACAAAGTTACAGGGGTTAAGGAGTGGTCATAGCAAAACCTGCAGTGTGAAACAGGAAAAGACAGTCTTTCAAGCAACAGAGGAAGGTGGATCTAGGTTTACATTTGTTTGTTACAATTCTTAACATTTTCAGTGCAGGAAGAGTTTTCAGCACAGCTGACTTATTTTGGGGCTGACAGCCTTCAGAGCACAAACCAGCAGGCCTGTTTTGGGGCTGGGGAGGATTACCTGTGTCTGACTTGGATGTGTGGATTTTTCTCTGTTTGATTAGCAGGTATTTTCTCTGTCAAATTGTTGTGTAGGGCATCTTGCTAACAGGAAGGCACTCATTGCAGCGCGTGGGTCAGAGCTTTTAGCTGATTGTTTTGTGAGGGCACAGTTTAGGCCCAACCCCTTCCACCCCTCACCCCACCACCCCTGGAAATAGTTCCTTTATACCTGGGGTTCTGACATAATTTCCTCAAGAGTGCAAGGTATATCACTGTCATATCCTCTCTAGCACACTGCACTGACAATATAAGCATACACATTGTATAATATAAATATATATATTTTCTATATTACAAACCAATCACACACACACGGTAGCACACACAAAAACAAAATGTGGGGAGTAGTGCAATGTAATGGCTGTGGGGCAGCAGTGTTCCAGGAGTCTTTCTGGAGGCTGAGATGCTGCCCTATTTGCAGACAACACTCTGCCCTGGAGGAGAAGTTGCCGTCTTCAGGCCACACTGGACAGTAGTAAGGGAACCTTCCCCAGGCCACACTGGATGGTAGGAAGGAGACCGCTCCATCCAGGAGCACCAGAACCACCACCACTACCTCAGAGGTTGTGAAGAAAGCACAGCAGTTGGACCACAGTGGGCTCAGGGAGGGTGAGGATGGTGGAACAGAGGCACACCCAGTCAGTTGTTCCACACCACAATCCATACACCATTCTGGGGAGCATAGCTCCCCTATGGATGCACCTGCAGAGGAGATTAAGGAGGCTGAGGACAACCGTCACAAGGGAGGCCCACAGGAAGGAGGCAGAGGACACCACAAGGAAAGGAAGCAGCTCCTGGTGGGAGACTCAGTATTAGGGATAGAACACTAGGGGGAGCAGGGAAAACTGAAGTAAGGTGCCTGCCTGGTGCCACAGCTTGGGCTTGGAGAGACAGGAAACGCATCCTCAGGATCACGAGAACAGCTGCACAGGAATCTGAGCTGGACATCATTGTCCACCTAGGGACAAATGACTTGGCTAATCATGAGATTAGAGCAGTGCAGAAGGACTTTGTAGAATTGGGGAGGGGCCTAAGACAAGTAGCACACACAATATCCTTCTCTGAGGTGCTGCCTGTCAATGGCATGAGTGAAGTGAGGGTACTTTGCACCATGCAGTTTAATGAATGGTTGAAAAAATGGTGTGGGGCACAGGGGTTTGGCTTCATTGGGGACTGGGGTTCCACCTGGAGGGACACCAGCCTATACTGGCAGGATGGTCTGCATCTTTCCAGGAAGGGAACAAGTCTTTTGAGCAATCGGTTTGAAGGCTTCATTGGCAACCTTTTAAACTAGTCAAGGGGGGAGGCACTGATAAACAGCAGGAAAATCCCAGCCTCTCCCTACAAAACAGGGTACTAAATGAGAAAAAGACCAAAGTAGGCAGGTCAGTGGTGGATGCTGCAAAAGAAGGTAAAGCCATCAAAAAATGGAAAGCAATGAGTACCAATGCCCGTAGTCTGAGTAACAAGCTTCCTGAATTAGTGGCCTTGATGGAGGAGGAACATCTGGATATCATGGCAGTCACAGAAACATGGTACACACAAAACCATGACTGGGACATAAACATACCAGGATACACTATCTACAGGAGGGACAGGGAGGGTAAAAGAGGAGGAGGAGTAGCTCTTTACATAAGGGAAGGAATCAAGGCAACAGAACAAAAGGGAAAACAGGGAGGAGAAGAAGCACTGTGGGTAAATTTGGAGACCGGCAATGGCACCACAATCCGCACAGGGGTTGTATACAGACCCCCTTCTCAGGGGGAGGAAATGGACAAGGAAATAATAGAAAGAATACTTAGAATGGCAGAAAAAGGGGAGATATTGCTGATGGGTGATCTGAATATGCCAGATGTTAACTGGAATGCAGTTGCAGCAGCCACTTCAAAGAGTGGGGTTATTCTAGATGCCCTACAAGGGGCATGCCTTAGACAACTAGTATTGGAGCCCACTTGAGAGGGAGCAATCTTAGACCTGGTTCTCTCAAATGGAGATGAAGAGAGGATCACAGATGTAGAAGTGGGTAGCCATCTGGGAACTAGTGACCATCGAACAGTATGGTTCACAATAAACACAGCAATAGAGTCAAGCCATACAAAGGCAAAAGTACTGGACTTTAGGAGGGCTGACTTTGCCAAAATGGGTGAGTGCCTAAGGAATGCACTAGCAAATGGGCAGGAAGGAGGGGTGGAAGAACAATGGGGAATAATAAAAACTGCCATCACAGAAGTAACAAGCCTTTGTGTGAAGCAAATTAACAAAACGAGCGATGTAAGAAACCACTATGGTTCTCAAAGGAAGTGGCAGTGAAGGTTCAGGAGAAAAGAAACATTCAGGAAGTACAAGGAATCACAGAAGGAGCAGGACAGGGAACTGTATCAGTTAAAGCAAAAGGAAGCTGGGAAGGCAGTCAGAACAGCAAAGGCCCAAACCGAGGAAAAGATAGCCAACTCTGTTAAGAAGGGGATAAAACCTTTATAGGTACATCAGGGAGTGAAGGAAGACCAAGGGAGGCTAGTGAGGCTTAATAAAGAGGAGGGAGGGTGGGCAGAGGGTGACTGTGAAAAGGCAGAGATACTAAACAAATATTTTGCTCCAGTATTTACAAAGGAAGTGGGAGGTACCTAAAACAAACAGTAGAAACAATCTGGATACAGAAGTTGATAGCCCATTTACAGAAGAAAGGGTTCTGAAAGAACTCTTAAAACTGAAGGTGACAAAAGCAATGGGGCCTGATGAGATTCATCTCAGAATTCTAAAAGAACTAAGGGTAGAACTAGTGACACCACTGACTACCATCTTTAACAAATCATGTGAGGATGGGGTGGTACCGAGGACTGGAGAAGGGCAGATGTGATTCCCTTCACAAAAGTGGGAGCAAGGCAGAAGCAGAAAACTACAGACCTGTTAGTTTAACCTCAGTGGTAGGAAAATGATGGAATCACTTCTGAAGGAAAGAATTGTTGAGTATCTAGAGGCCAGAGGGGCTCAGGACCCAAGGCAGCATGGATTCACAGCGGGAAGGTCATGCCAGACAAATCTGATAGATTTCTTTGACTGGGTGACCAAAGTAGTAGATCAGGAGGGCTGTGGATATGGCCTACCTAGACTTCAGCAAGGCATTTGACACAGTCCCACACAAAGATTAATATACAAGTTAGCCAGCCTGGGTGGGTCCCAAGATGACAGCCTGGGTAAAGAATTGGCTGGAGAATAGGACACAGAGAGTAATAGTAAATGTAAGTCCACTCTGGAAGAAAGGGGATTACTAGTGGGGTACCACAGGTTCAGTATTAGGACCGGTCCTCTACAATGTCTTTATAAGCGATATTGCAGAGGACTGAAGGAAAAGTATGTCTCTTTGCAGATGACTAAAGATCTGCAACAGAGTTGATGTACAAGGTGGGGTGGAAAGGATGAGAAGGGACTTGGCAAGGTTAGAGGAATGGTCAAATGTAGGCAGCTTAGATTCAATGCTAAGAAGTGCAGGTAATGCACCTGGAAACAAAAACCCAGGGAAGAGTACACAATGGGGGTGATACAAACAACAACAAAAATGGAAAGGGACCTGGGGTAGTCATATCAGATGACCTAAAGGTGAGCAAGCAATGTGAGAGGGCAGCAAGGAGGGCTGGGGGGATACTGGGATGCATAGGGAGAGGCATCACCAGCAGAAAACAGGAAGTTATTATCCCTCTGTACAGGCAGTTGGTGAGACCCCATCTGGAGTACTGCATGCAGTTCTGGAGACCCAATCTCCGTGAGGATATAGACAGGATGGAGGCTGTCCAGAGGAGGGCAACTAAAATGGTGCAGGGCCTGCACCAGAAGACATATGAAGAGAGACTTAAGGAGCTGAATATGTATAGCCTCGAGGAAAGGAGAGAGAGGGGACATGATAGAAACTTTCAAGTATCTCAAGGGAATCAACAAAGTCCAAGAGGGTAGCATCTTTCAAAAAAAAAGATGTGCAAGAACAAGGGGGCACAATGTGAAGATAGAAGGGCGGCTCAGAGGTAATTTAAGGAAGTATTTTTTCACAGAGAGGGTTGTGGATGCATGGAATGGCCTTCGGAGGAGGAGTGTGAGTCAAAACAGTGGTGGAATTCAAGCATGCATGGGACAGTCATAAGGCAATTCTAGGGGGTGGGGGTAGGAAGAAGTAGGCTGCTGGTTAACTAGGATCTGCAGCTTATCCAATAGGTAGGGAAATGGGCAGACTGGGTGGGCCAAGCGGTCCTTATCTGCCGTCAAAATCTATGTTTCTATGTTTCTATGTTTCTCATGTGATCCGGTAAGGCTCCTATCAACATTTTATACGTTCTTCTCAGTGGTTTAAAAGAGGGATCACCAGATTGTCCCCAAAACATCTGCTCCAAGGGTGAACGTAACACCACCTCCCGTTGGCCTTCTCTGTCACATAACCCCTTAAATGCTTTTCTAAGTTTAGTATACAAGGGGAAGTGAGAGTCACTAAGGTTCTTGTTTACCAGATCATAACAGAGCAGAGGTTCCCATCCCTTAACATGTGTTGCATTAAGGAGACCCCTCTAAGAGACCAGTAATATGGGCATATCCCAGAGAAATAATCCACCTTCTAGTTGTGCTAACCGATGAATGGAACTTTCAGGGGATAGATCCTCATTCACCCCAATCAACTTATGGGCCAACTTCCAAGCTTTCACCATGGTCCCTGTACAAGGGCTAGGAGGGACACTCAATGAATTCACTCTCCCACATAGTGCCAAATTATCATGATATAAAGAGGACCCCTTGGATTCCTCCATTTTCACCCAGACCAGTTGTCCTGCAGGGTTTTTTAATATATCTTGAATATGGGCCACCTGAGCCACCACCCAGTAGTGTCACACACTTGGGAGTCCCAGACCACCCCTCCTCTGAGGCAACCACAAAAGAGATTTTTTTTAATGCTGGATCTCTTATTATTCCAAAGTAACTGGGTAACAGCTCCTTCAATACTTTTAAAATATTTAAGGGGGATTCTCAAAGGCACTGCCTGAAATAAATATAAAAATTGAGGCAACACAGACATTTTAATCAAATTCACTCTCCCCAAAAGAGTCAACGGCAAAGCCCTCCAGGCTGTGCAATCATCTTTTATTTTAGATATCAAGCTCTTCATGTTAATTTTAACCAGGGAGGAAAGTTTAGATGGAATCTGGGTGCCCAGGTATTTTAAAGATTTAGTCAGTTGGACCAAAGTTTGAGCAATAATAGGCCCCCCTCTTCCCCCAATGGCATCCACTCACACTTACTCCAATTGATCTTATGACCTGAGATTGGGCCATATCTCTCAAATAGCTGGGTCAACTCTGCCATCAACTCCCGGGGAGAGTTTATAAAAAGAAGCACATCATCTGCGAAAAGCGATATCACATGCTTCAGTCCCTTCCACTGGAACCCCTTAATTCGGGCATTAAATCTAATACTTTGTGTCAGAGCTTCAATTTTGAGAACATATATTAAAGGGGAAAGGGGGCAACCCTGTCTTGTACCTCTTGTTAAGGCAAAAGGGAAGAAATAGTATTGTTAGTGAGGATTTGAGCACTAGGTGACCGATACAACACCCCCAGCCATTTCATTGTAACTGGGCTCAGGCCGAACTTCTGCAAGACTGCCATCATAAAGGGCCATTCGATGCGGTCGAAGGTCTTCTCTGCATCTAATGTCAAAAGGCCCCCTGTACCCCCCCCCAGGCCATTTGTGTGTGATGTTCAACACACGCCTAATATTAAGTTTGACCTACCTACCCTTCACAAAACCTCCCTGATCAGGGTGAACAAGTTTGGGGAGAAGACCTTCCAACCTATTCGCCAATAGTTTGCTAAAGTTTTATAATCTGCATTAAGTAAAGATATTGGGCGATAGGATGAACACCGAAGAGGATTTTTTCCCACCTTTGGCAAAACTGTAATAGTGGCAAGGCACTGTGAGGGGGGGCAGTGCTCCATCCTCCAAGGTTTCCCTTATCATTTCCATCATCAATTGCTCCAACTCCTCCCAGAGCAGTTTATAGATCTTGGCCAGAATGAAATCGGGGCCAGGGGCCTTCCCCCTCTTAGTTTTCCGTATCACTGCCTTTAATTCCTCCTTAGTTATAGGGGAGTCTAGTTTCTCCAAATCTTGCACCTCGACCCTAGGTAGAGGAACCTCTTCTAAAAATTCTTCTGAGTTGGCCCCTTGTGGGAACTCAGTAGAATACAAGTGAGAATAATAGGCCTTGAACACATCATTAATTTTCTGTTAGTCATAAGTGACCTCACCCCCTTCCACCTCCACACCTAAAATTGTCCTCTCCACTCTTTGTCATTTAACCATGCCTGCCAGCCATTTTCCAGCTTTATCCCTTTCAAAATAGGAAAGGGATTTAGTTAAAATGAGGGCTCTCTCAATGTTCTGGTTGGAGATTTGATTCAACTCACCTTTCAAAACTTTTAGCTCCGATAATTTGGACCTATCTTGCAAAACCATAAGTTCCCTCTCTAGTTTTTGAATCTGACTTTCCAGGACTTGTTCCCTTTTAAGATTTGACTTCTTTCTATGTAAGGAATAGGAAATAGTCTCACCCCGGATGAACGCCTTAAGTGCTTCCCAAATAGTTCTAACATACGTGTCCCCAGGACGATTCATTATAAGAAAGTCAGCAACATGTTGTTTTAGCTGCTGAAGAAATTTGTGGTCCACTAAAAGATTTGGGTCCATTCGCCAGAGTGCGTTCATCTTGGGCCTCTCCTTCCCCTCCAATACCACCTGTAAAGGGGCATGATCTGAAATAAGTATCAGTCCATAAGTAGCCTCAACTGTGTCTCCCAACCTAGATTTCGTAAGAAATAGGTAATCCAACCTAGTATATAATTTATGGGCATGAGAGTAGAATGAGTACTCTCTGGTAGAGGGGTGACACAATCTCCAAGCTTCCTGAAGAGATCTACCTTCCGCCATGTGATGGAGTGTTTTAACACTCCTAGGGGCTGGGCTCCTCCTCACCCCAGAGTAATCTAACTGTAGGTCCCAGTACGTGTTCATATCTCCCCCCATGATTATATCATCTGGGAAGGGCGCCAGTGTAGTTTCCAAATGAGTACAAAATTCTGGCGAGTCTGGATGTGGTCTGTAAACTGAGACTATTGTTGTAGGGGTGCCTCCCATCTCAACCACTACTATGGCGTACCTCCTGTGGTGATCTGTCGCTAAGGAGAGAACCTCATGAGGGAAACTAGGCCTGATCCAAATAGCAATGCCTCGGGCTTTAGAAGTGAAGGGAGATGCCACCAATGTACCCCCCCTCCCCCATGAGTGACGTAGCCCTTCCAGTTCTCCCCTGGTAGAGTGAAGCTCCTGCAAAAACTCTATGTCCCCTTTCATTTTATTTTTTATATTGGTGAACACCCGCTTCCTATTGACCACAGTTCGGAGCCCATTAGTGTTCCATGTAACCAATATGACCTTAACCATATTTACCAAACATCACATTGTTGTATGGCATGCCTAGCCCATCATTGTACCAATGTTTCAAATTTCCCTCCACTGCTGAAATTTTTTTTTTTTTTTTTATAAAACTCTTGAACTAAACTTCCTTCCCTTTCCCCCCAGCATGATGCAACCATCTAGCTGACTCTTGGGCATTAAGAGAAAACTCCAACTCCCCACCCCTCCCTTCTAGTCTACTTAACATCAAAATAACACCCCTATGTCCCCCTTCTCCCAATACGGGGATTCTAAAAATGCAAATAAGAAAACTTCCCTCTTCTTTTCGAAGATTGAGCATACATCCCTTGCAACAATTATATAACCAAAATTACTTTAATCAGGGTTTATTTCCCCCTCTAAAATGAGAATTCTATTATATGCTTGAGAAAGCAGACTCTTGGGGGTTACTTCACCTTCTCTACTGCTCTAGGGCTGTTCTTAGAAAACTCCGAAGAGCATTAAACAAAGGTTAAAAAAAAAAAAAAAAAAAAAAAACTATTCCTCATGGAGGTTTCTTGAGAGTTCCTGCCCCCTACTGCAGCTTATTTAGGAGCAGGTCATCCCACTGAAATGGGTGTTACAGCGTAACCTCAAGCGCTCTTACTGTATTAGTGCTAGATAAAAAAAAAACTCCTCATTTGGCCCCTCGACAAGGGGTTAAAATAAACATATCTCTTCACAGCCCAGTTCTCCCCCACTAAGTATTGATACTCAGGCCCCCTAGGATTGTTGCTTTAGGCTGCCAGTTGATATATTTCCTCCTTCAGCACATAATCCACTTAAACTTCAAAACATCTTTAAACTCTGAATGGTAAAAAAAAAATAAAAATAAAAGCACAAAACGATACTGCCCACTGTCCATGCAGAGTCCTGATTCTAAATCCAGCTGTTTTAATTACTTCCTTTAATGTCTCTGCCCAAATCCGATGCCCCCAAGAAACAAACAGAGAGGCAGAGGAAGAGGGAGCTCCCGAATCCAGCCCTTATAGGCCCCATTTGGAGTTGTGGACAGTAGAGATTACCTTCAAGTTAGACCTTCATGATAAAGTCAGGCCGCTTTTTGTCTTTCCAATTCTCGGACATACTCCAAAGCTGCTGCCGGATCAGTGAAAGCCTTTGTGTTCCTTCCCGGAGGTCTAACAATCAGCCGTGCTGGATAGGAGAGCATAAATGGGCGATTAATTGAATGTAGCAGATGGTGAACCTCAGCAAAAGCTTGCCTCTGGAGTTGGAACTGTCGGTAATAATCCAGGTACAGGCTGACTCGTCTCTGCTGCTCCATGATGACTCCCATCTTCCTCGTCTCATCCAAAACCTGAACCCTATCCTGATACCGAAGAAACTTGACAATTATGTGCCTAGGCTTCTGATCTGGGGATGGCTTCGGCCTGGGAGATCGATGTGCCCTTTGGATCTCTAAGTTGGTGTCCTGAGGCATCTGTAAGGTAGTTTTAAACCACTTTTGTAAATATTTGATGCAATCTTTCCCCTCAAGACCTTCGGGGAGACCAATTATTCTAATGTTGTAGCAGTGCTCCCAATTTTCATGGTCATCAATTGCTTGCTTTAAATATTCAATTTCTCTGAGGGCTTTGGCTAGGTCAGTCGTTTGTGAGGAAACTCTATCTTCTTGGTCGCTAATGCACTGTTCCATTTCCCCCAGGCGCCTCTCATGAGATTCGACTTGCTCTGATGTGGAGTTCTCGGCCTGTTGTAAATGTTGAATTTGGGCCGTGACATTGTCAAATCCAGCTTCCATCCTGGTGTCCAGGTCATACTTAAGATCTTTAATCAGCCTTTCTAGATGTTGATAGCCCTCTGCCATTGTCTGGCTTGGTGCTGATTCAAGGTTATAGCTCCCGGAGGCAACTTCGGATGACTGTTGGTTTCTATCTGACTGGGCTGGCAGCATAGCTCTAGAAGAGTGTTCAGGCCTAGCCAGGCCTTTAGCAGATGACTCTCACTGCAAAGATTTAAATGTTATTTTAGCTTGTTTTTTCTCCCAATTTTTGTGAGGACAACAACAGCGCTGAATCATATGTCTAATATTTTTAATAAATAGGGCACCTGAGTGATGTTTAGAGGGGACTGCAAGGGATGGTAGCAGAGCTCTCGATTCACGCTGCCATCTCGCTCTGATACTAGGCCCCGCCCCTCCCCAGGAAGGTTTAATTTCTGATAGTGCTCTGGGTTTTTGACTGTACATCATCCAGTAAGGCAGACAATGTACACTGTGCCAAAGTACATAAAACTTTGGTCAATCCCCCAGGGTGCCCAGTTGTGTCTGGTATAGGTTAACTTACAGAGCCATTATCAAAGTTTGTGGAAGTACATATAAATCAGAGTGTCCCAACATTACAATAGTATATTAAAGATATCACACATATTTTGGGCATCCTGGGGATCTTCAGGTACAACCAGACTGGATCCTAGTCACACTGAATATTCAATCCCTTATACAACTGTGCCCCATGATGGGGCTTTAGAGGCACTGCTATATTGGATGGAGACTAAAACAGACTATCCATTGTCCTTTGTAGAATTTCTTTGTACTTTGTCTAGGTTCATTCTTACCATGAATACATTTATATTTCAGGGGCAGCATTTCCTACAGGTAAAGGGGACCACTATGGGGGCTACTTTTGCCCCCATATGTGCTAACTTGTACTTTGGCCTGTGGGAGAAGTCTGCAATTTACAATCAAGATATGAACCCATTCTATGATAAAACGACTTGTGGAAGCAATTTATTGATGATGCTCTGACAGTGTGGTGGGGTAGTGTAACAGAGTTCTTTGAGT
The DNA here is from genome assembly GCA_016271365.2 of Neoceratodus forsteri. Taxonomy (NCBI): domain Eukaryota; kingdom Metazoa; phylum Chordata; order Ceratodontiformes; family Ceratodontidae; genus Neoceratodus; species Neoceratodus forsteri. Next base: position 315,914,054 of record CM028135.1, read on the forward strand.
TTATTGCATATTTGGAAATGTCAAATACAAATCTGAAATTCACTGCACAGTATAATTAGGACCAAGTGCAGTTTTTGGATCTTGACATTTTCCATATGCCAGATGGTATGATTGAGACAGACTTACACAGGAAGTCTACGGACAGTAACAGCCTTCTCTTAGCAAGCAGTTGCCATCCCTGTCACACCAGCAGCAACATCCCAAAGTCACAGTTCCATGTGAATGAAAAGAAACTGTATACAGTTGCATGTATATACAAAGAGAAGCTATGAAGTCACACAGCACTTTTTGCAGAGGGGATATAGTGAATCATTGACTGAACAGGCCCAAGAAGCAGTGGATAAAGTTGCTATATGTGATTTATTGAGATATAGAACCAAACAAGGTACAAAGCAGCGACCAAGTAATGTTTATCACACAGTATTGTGCAAAAAACAGCATTGTTAGAGCGTGCCTGAATAAATGCTGACATATACTAGAAACTAATACAGCCCGGTCTCAGAACTCATGGTTACCAACAAGGATCACTTACATAAGAGGTCCTAACCTTAAAGATTTATTAGTACATAGCTTTTTACCCTTGGAGAGACCTTGTATGCATGACTGGCTTCCAGCATAACCCATGGGTTGTTTTATCTGTGGAAGGGGTGTTTATTGTCAAGTTGGGATGCATGACTCACTCCACAACATCTCCCGGGATGACTTCCACTCACAATGGTAGCATTGCTGCATATGTTCCCACTACTGCTCCTGATTTGCAAGGCATGTTAATCTTTCGGGGGAACACCAGAGGTGCAGTGACCGAAGAGTAATAACTATGACCAGCAGGCCGTGGTACTAAAGCAGCAGTCAATTAACTTAACTAATGCAGAACAGCTGCTTTAAAGTCCACAGGCTGCCATGTCACCAAAGGTGAGTCAGAGTGCTCAGTGGAGTCTGTTGATGTCAGCAACAGTACGTGGATTGCAATGGGGCATGAGTTAAACAAAAAAGACTTTCACAGGGGGATAAGAAATAAATAAATGAAGGGGTTTGCTGCATAGAAGATCGCAGTTCAATTTCACTATCTGACACAGGTTTTTTCAAACTATCCAGCCGGGTCAGATCCGGATGGATAGCAAAACCGGGTCGGATATCCATGCATCTCTATTGTCAACACATTAATAAAACTAAAGTTTTCAGTACTGTTTGGGTCAGAAGGAGCAGAGCAGAGGAGGACCCAGCAGCCAATCAGGTTGCTGTAGCAGAGGGGGTGGGATTTTTGGCCAATTGGAGCCAGAGTCACGAGTTTTGCTGTGTGTGGCCAGGCCTTAAAAGATGCACGGCTGAGTATCTACTCAAAACTTGCAGACAGAGCTGTTCCAGGCACTGTTGGATCAGGGTTCACAGTTGGTAGCCCTGGGAGAAGCGGTGAGTGGCCACAATGGAGGGAGATTGTCCTGGGGAGGCTCACAGTTGGCAGCCCTGAGGAAAAGCAGAGAGTGCCCATAGCAGAGGTAGGCTGGCAGGGGGCTTGAAAATTGGCAGGCCAGAAGGAGAAGAGCAGAGGAGGATCCAGCAGCCAATCAGGCTGCTGCAGCAGATGGGGCAGTATTTTTGGTGCACCCACCCTCTTCAGCCCTGACCACTATTAAATGTGGGAAGTGGAAGGAGCCTACAGTCTACATACCTGTGATTGGCCCAAAGGATATGGACTGTTACGTGAAACCTGATATGGACTTTTAATCATGCTTCCAGAGCTGCGAAAGGAGGCATAAGGAAGGGTGCTGGGCAGGAGCCCCCTTTGTGGGAGAGGAGCAGTGATCGAGGGAGCCTTCCCGGCCACACGGAGCAGGCCAGGGCTAGCAATCCAGGCAAGAAGGAGCTGTCTACAGCAAAACCAAAAGACTGAACATGAGTCAGACTGGGAGGGAGAGAACTCTGGAAGTGGGGCTGCAAGCATTGGTGAAGTTGTGTTGGGGGTTGTCATTTATCAGGGGCCTGTATCTGTGCTTTGCTATGTATGGTTAGTTTTCTACTACATCTGTAAGGGCAGTCCTTATTTGGTAGCTAGCCTAATGGTCATCAGTGGGGGATTCAGACGTGCTCTGGCACTGTTAGGAAAATTGGGAATGGGGAAGCCAAATGGGAGAGAGAGAGAGAGAGAGAGATGGGGCAGGGTCCACAGAGCACAAGGGCTGGCATCTTTGGAAGGGTAGTGGGGTGCGTAGGGTGTGGGTCAGCCATAGTGCTAGCCCTGGTGTGTAGGATGGGGGGTTGTATGGTGTGCCAACAGTTGGCACATCTCAGGGAGGAGGTCAAGTGGCTAAGGTGGGAGTTAGGAGGAAGAGGAAAAAAGGAGGGTGGCTCTGGGGGGTTGGGGCAGTAGGGAGAAAAATGGTAACATGGTAGTGGACTCAGGTGAGGCACCCCAATTGGGAGGGAACAGACAGGAGAAGGATGGCAGAGTGCAGGGGACAGGTCTACCAAAATGGGGGGTGTGGGAGTGGACCCTGAAGGAAGGAGGAGAGCACCAGGGGCATGGGTTGGGGTGGCCCTGACCAAAATAAGGACCAGGGGGACTGGCATGATGTTAGGAGAAATAAGAAACAGGGGGCCTGGCAAGAGGATAGGAGGAAGGTGCTGGGGTATGGGCAGAAGAGAAGTGATGGGGGAGTGAGTCAGCAGGGGGATGCCGGATAAATGGCATAGAGCATAAAAACAGATTCACACCCCTGACACTGACACATTGACAAATGAGGGAGGGGAATATGGAGAGGTGGAGGCCCCTCTGGAGGCAGGTAAGTGGGGAGTGGTAATGGACTCAGCAGGTAAGGGAGGGGGAGGGGGAGGGGTTACTCCCAGGCATAGATACTTGGGTGGGACAGTATATGGAGGATGCATGAGTGCTGGCAGGAGTAATGGGAGTCAGGTCACGGGGGGAAGGGAGGGGATGCAAGGAAGAGGGAGTTTGGAGTGGGAAGGCCCGGGGGAGAGGGGGACCTAGTAAAGGAAGTGGGTATAATACAGGGGGATGAGGTTATTCAGGGAAGGAGAGAGGCAGGTATAGATGAGGGAGGGAAGGGGCCAGTGCATTACCTGGGGTTGGGGTCCCATGTTCCTAGGGGAAATACTGAGTTGGGTCTGGGTGGAGTAGGAGTAGGGGAAGTGGTGGTGGAGGACAGGTCTTAGATGGAAAAGATCATGGGGCAGGATGGGACCCTTGCTACTGGGGGAGATACGGGGTTGGTCCTGGACATAGCCGGGGAAAGGAAAGTGGCTGAGGTGGGTAGGTCAGTGAGGAGGAAGACCTGGGGGCAGGGGGGGCCCTTGCTCCTGGCAGAAAAACAGGAATGTACCAGAGTGCTATAACAGGAAGGCAAGAGGCCAAGGAGGTCAGGTCAGTGAGAGATAAGGGTTGGAGTGGGAGGGACGAGTCAGAATTTGGCATGAGGGGAAGGGGAGGGGGCATGCATGGTAATTCAGAGGGAGGCAGGGAACTGGGATGATGAGCAGGTCTAGGGAAAAGGAGGTGGTAAGAGTGCTTCTCCTGGGGGACTCCATGATTAGGGGGATCAGGAGGAAAGGGAGGGGGGATGGGGGACTTTCTGTGGTGTTAAGTCCAGGAGTATATCTGGCTTGATGGTGCATCAGGCAAAACATCTGGTCTATTCTCTAGTGCTGGAGTGTGGTGGGACTTGACATATTAGTGCACTTGGGTACAAACAATATAGAGGGGAAGAGTGAGCTGGAGATCCAGGCTAGGTTTAGGGAGCTGGCCAGGGTCTGTCAGGACATGGGGGTGCTCAGTCTCCTTCTCAGAGAGTATACTGGTGCCTAGGGCCAGTGTGGAGAATAAGCAAAAAATAAGGAATGTAAATGTATGGTTCGGTAAATGGTGCGAGGTCAGGGAGTATGGGTGTGTGGGGGACTGGGGTGCAACATGGGAGGACAAGGAATTATACACAAGGGACAGGCTGCACCTTAGCTCAGAGGGAAAAGAGGTCCTGCAGCTTAGACTGGCAGAATTCATCCACTCCAGGTGGGGTTTATACTTGTGGGGGGGAAGGGGCTCCGGCAGGACAGACCAGGAAGGCCCTAGCCATCTCCACAGGTGAGGGGAGAGGCACAGGCAGGAGCACCCTATAGGGCACAAGGAGATCCTTGTAGCAGGAACAGGAGAACCTCAGGGCAGGGGGGGAGGGGAGCAAGTTGGAGGATGGTCCTGATAAATGCCAGGAGCATGGGAAACAAGATGACAGAGCTTCAGGCACTGTTGGTGGAGGGAGTGGGTGGGTGTGGTGGCTGTCACAGAGACCTGGGACACTTCCAGACATGATTGGGACCTAAACCTACTAGGGTACACAACGTGCAGATGGGATAGGGTGAAGGGAAGGGAAGGGGGGAGTAGCATTTATCATTAGGGATGGCATATGGATAAGCAAAGTTGAGGAAGTGGGAGATCAGGTGGAGGCTCTTTGGGTCACCCTGCAGGCTCCAGGGGGTAAATGAGTGAAGATGGGGGTAGTATACAGACCACCTGGGCAGGGGGAGGAACAGGAGGAAGGGCTGGTGGCTAGTCTAGGGACCACTGTGGTAGGGGAGAGGGCAATACTGTGGTGCTGGGAGACCTGAATATGCCAGGAGCAGACTGGGGAACTATGGCATCCTCATTGGGCAGGGAACAGCATCTGCTGGATGTTTTCCAGGATGCATTCCTTGCCCAGCTGGTGACTGATCCAGTGAGGGAGGGGAGCATCCTGGATGTGGTCCTGTCAGATGGTGAGCTCATCAGGGATCTAGTTGTTGGGGACCCACTGGCGGGAAGTGATCACACCATGGTTTGGTTCTCCCTTGACCTAGGGTGAGGAGTAGAACACACAAAAATGACAGTGGTTGATTTTAGAAGGGATGGAGTGGATCCTTAGGGGCTACATAGATGAGATCAGGCCAAGCATGGGAAAGGAGGCCTGGTGGAAAATTATTAAAAAGGGGCTCCTGGAGGCTACCAAGGCCTGCATGAGGGAGATACGCAAGTGGGGAAAAGCTAAGAGGCCAAGCTGGTGGACAAGGGAGGTCCAGGATGTGGTGAGGGAAAAAAAGGCTGCTTATAGCTGATACAAATGGTCTTAGTCATCAGGGTGGTGAGGTCGGTCAAGGCAGGAGGGGAGATGAGATTGGCACAGGGGATTAGAAGGGGGGGAAGGTTCTTCAGGTATATTAGGGAAAGAAGAAAAGGGAGGGGGCAGATTAGTAGGCCGAGGATGGGGAGTGGGTGGATGGAGGAGGCGGGGGAGAAGGCTGAGGTACTAAATTACTTTTTTGCCTCGGTCTTTACCAAGGGTGATGGGGGACAGCATGCCAAGGGGAGAGCGAAGGAGGACCGGCAGATGAAGTGGGGGAAATGGATGCTGAAATCCCCAGTGGGAGGTGTGGAAAGCCCTCAAGGCCCTAAGAGGGGATAAAGCACTGGGTTCAGATGGAATCCATCCCAGGGAGCTTAAGGAGCTGGCTGATACCTTGGCCGCACCCCTAGTGGACCTTTTTAACTCCTCCCTGCAGTCAAGGTGGGTGCCTCATGACTGGAGGATGGCCCATATCGTGCCTATACACAAGGGTGTCTCGAGACAGGAGCTGGGAAATTGTAGGCCAGTTAGCCTGACATTGGAAGGGGGCAAAGTGATGGAGGTCATCCTGAAGGAGAGGCTGGAGGGGGTTCTGAAGGTAAGGGGTCACCTAGATGATCAACAGCATGGCTTTGTTAAGGGAAGATCATATCAGACTAACCTGGTGGAGTTTTATGAGGGAGTGACAGGCCAGTGGATGTCTTCTTTCTGGACTTCATCAGGGCATTTGGCTTGGTGCCACATCCCAGACTACTGGGGAAGCTGGAGGATATGGGGGTGGAGGGAGCAGATGGTCAGGTAGAGAGGAAACTGGCTAGTGGGGCATGTACAGAGGTTGAGGGAGGGGGAGTCTCATCCTCAAGGAGAGTCATTAACGTGGTCCCACAGGGGTCAGTACTGGGCCCACTCCTGTTTAACACATGTATGTCAGACATCAGAAGCAGTATCAGGAGCGGGATGAGCCTCTTTGCCGATTACTCAAAGCTGTGGGCAGTGGTGGAAGGGGAGGAGGGAAAGCTAGCTCTCCAGAAGGACCTGGAGACTCTAGGGAGGTGGTCACAAGCCTGGAAGCTAAAGTTTAATGCTGGAAAATGTAGGATTCAGCAACTGGGGGCCAAAAACTTGACTCATGTATACACCTTGAGGGGGGAGGCACTGTAAGTTTCTAGGGGGAAGAAGGACCTCTGCGTGGTGGTGGATGCCAAAATGAATAACTCAGAGCAGTATAGAAGGGCTGGCCCAAGCAAATAAAATAATAATAATAATAATCCTTTATTTATTATGCACCTTTCAAAAATCAAGGCGCAGTACAATAAGATAAAAATACAAAGATCAACATCATAAAACCAAACAAAAATCAAATCAGTGAAGCGGTGCAACCATAAGCTTTTCCCAAAAGGAAAGATTTCCAAAGCCTGTTTAAAACTCCCAGCAATCATTTTGCACTCCCTAATGCGTTGATGGGGCAAAGAATCCAAAGGAAGGGGCCGCAAACATAAAAGTCACCCTTGGAATCTCTAGCAACCCCTCGTCAGCTGAGCGGAGCGGTCTCACAGGGTGGTAAGAGATCAGGAGTTCTTTCAGGTAATCAGGGCCCAGATCATGCAGGGCTTTAAAAGTCAGTAAACCAACTTTGAAGGTGATCCACCACTGAACTGGTAGCCAGTGCAGTTCCCGCAACACCGGTGTAACATGAGCAGATCTAGGAGTATCCATCAATACCATGCTGCAGAATTCTGCACCAGCGGCAGGCGGTGGATATCAACCCCCATAAGCCCAAGTAAAGTGAGTTGCAGTAGTCTAGGTGCAAGGTCACAAAGGTATGGATTAAGGTTGGCAGATCACTGGACTGTAAAAGGTGCTTGAGCCTAGTGATGTTTCTTAGACGGTAGAAAGATGACTTAACCACCACTGACACCTGGGACCGAAGAGTCAGTCCCTCATCTAATATCAACCCCAGGGCTCACACTCGTTCAGAGACCTGTAGTTTGACATCCCCAAAAGACAGTCCGGATGGGGATCCAGCTCCAGGTCCCCCTATCTGGCGATCCGGATCCAGAACCAACACCTCCATCTTCCCAGAGTTCAACTTCAGCCAACTGGACCTCATCCAGTCCTGGATTTCATTAGGCAGCTGTTAAATACCGAGACAGCTCTTTCCTGGTCAGGTGCAAAGAACAGGTATAGCTGGGTATCATCGGCATAACAATGAAACCTCAGCCCATACCGTCTCACAATGTCTCCGAGGGGGAGTACATATACACACACAATCAACATGGGGACACATACGGAGCCCTGAGGAACCCCACAACACAGATGAGAGAGATGGATCAGAGGAAAGACCCTGAAACCACCCTGTGAGTTCTTCCGTGAGGTATGAAGTGAACCATCTGAGAACAATCCCAGAAAGCCCACAAATACAACTCAGGTGCTCCGTGGGACCCCATGGTCAATGAGTCAAACGCCATGACAGATCTAATAGTACCAAAAAGTGACTATTTTCTGGTCTTCGACATCAGGAGATACCCGAGCACCCAACCAGTGCTGCTACCGATAGCTATGCCTCTTTCAAAAACCTGATTGGAGAAGTTCGCAGATGCTATGGATGGTCAAGTGGTTCTCCAACTGGGCCGCCACTACTTTCTAGATCACCTTCCCCCACAAAGGGAAGGTTCGAGATAGGCCTGTACTTAGCAGGACAGTCTGGGTCCAAGGAAGTTTTCTTTAACAAGGGTGACACCACTGCCTCTTTCAAGGAACAGGGATATTCACCTGAGTCATGGGAGCACCAGACTATCTGTGCTAGAACCAGGAGAATTTATTCATTTATTTATTTATTCATTACAAATCGGGTTTACAACCTTTGAGTCACAGACTCATTTACAAAGGCACCTCATTGCGGGGGGGCAGACATCAAAGACAGTTATTACAGTGCAGATTAAAACAGAGATAACATTACAAGTGCAGTAAAGGAACATTGCATAGATACACTTAGGTTACATAATGTGATAGTTTGTATGTTACTTGGTTATAATGTTACAAAATTGTGAGTTACACTCATGGATATAAATAGGTCCTCAGAAGACAGTAGGTTACCTCCCTGTTTGGACCTGACCTAGTAGGGAAGGAGTAGGTCTGGGGAGGAGGCTGTCAGTGGATGTTGAGCTGCCCTGTACCACTGCATGGTTCGGTGGGACTGCCATCTGTTGATACTGCAGAGCCTCCGGTTCCCATCCTTTTTTTCATTGAAGAAGTTTATTAATTTACAGCAATAACATAACAGGCAATAACACAGTGATGGAACTATTAATGCAATCAACAGGAGAAGTAAACCTCTCCCCCAATCCCCCCATCCCCCATCCACCCCTTTCCTCCCACCCACCCCAAGGTGTGATAACACTCAATAAGTGTCCAAAACTGTAAAGAGAGAGAGACAGTCAATTGGGAGTTGTACTTGAGTATTGTGGTGGTGCTCAGGATAACCTGAGATGGAAAATCAAGCTAGATATAGGGCATACAATTTCCCCCCTTTCTTATGAAATAAAGATTTAGGATGGTGGACACTGGCTATTAACTGTTCTGCATGAAGCATAAAGGATATCTCATGTAGCCATTCCAAGTAGGAAATGTGTGTCTGATCCATCCAATGTTGGAGTACAAGGGTCTTAACTGACAGTGAAATAAGGGCCATGTGATACCTCTTCTCTTTAACTGGAATCTGGGGGGAGGCTCCAATGATACAGATGTCAGGGGAGAAGAGGCCCTGGAGACCTAAGAGGGGATCCAGCTTGGTTTCAATTTGAGTCCACAGGGAAGAGACCTTCTCACAGTGCCAAAAAATGTGTAATAAAGAGCCATTTTCTTTGCTACATCTGCAGCATGTAGCCGAGGGAAGGCGCCCCAGCCTAGCCACTTTAACTGGAGAATAGTACATGTTATTTAATATATGGTGTTGGGTAAGCTGGTACCGGTTTTGGGTGATATAAATTTATAAGTCTTTCCAGAGTTGGGTCCAGTTAATTAGAAGGTCAGGTGAAATAGCGTTCCACACTGATGAGCCTACTGGGGAAGGAGGTTGGGGGGCTTATGAGGCAAGTGTTTGTGCAAAGAAACTCCATGAGGCTACTGGTTGAACTCTATTATCTGTTTGCAGGAATTCCCCAAAGGAGAGGTGGTGTCTGGGGCCCAAATGTATCCATTAAAAGGTGTCAGAGTTAATAAACCTTGAAAATGGAGGTTGGTGGCAGTCCCAATTTAACTATTATGTCCTGGGATGACAGAATAGAGAGGGGAGAGTAGAGGTCTAAAACTGTAAACTCTAGGGGTATCGGTAGCCGAGACATGGAGAGGAGTTCCCCCCCCCCAGCTTGATGCTGGTGTTGAGAAGAATGGGCTGAGAGGGATCCCTGGTCAGGGACAACTTAAGGTATCCAGAAAGTTGTGACATGACTTTCAGTGAGATTCCTATAGGGGAGGAGGATAGGATTTTTGGGATTGCTTTCAAGGGGGAGAAGAGAAGCACCACAGGGTTCAGTTTATGTGTATCAAGAAGATCGGATTCGATTTGCAACCAAACCGAAAAGTATTCCTGCTGTTGGTAGAGATGGGGGATGGACAGCCATTTCCCACATTTGCATAAATGGCTAGACCAGTAATAGAACAAGAAATTCAGTAGTCGTAGCCCCCAGACTCCTTAGGTAAACTTAATTTGAGATAAGACCTTCTAGGTCAGTTCCCATCCTGATGCCTCATTGGATTTCTGGTTTGTGACTGACTGTATCCCTGAATGACGGATACAACTCACCAGCCAGCTTTTCTGTTCAACCTTTGAGCTTGTAGCAGTATTCAAACACCCCTGAGGTGTGAGTTTTCAACTCTTTCAGGGGCTCATCCTATTTTGCTTCCAGTACAGTCCCTTGCTGAACTTTGTATTGATCTTGAGTTGCCACCCATTGACTCAGTGGCTGGAGACTGTTAAGCCACTACACTGACTCAAACAACTACTTGTCCCACAACCACCATAGTGGGTTGTAGCCTGACAAAGCCCTCTGGAAGGTGAACTGGACAACTGGACCTGATGACAAGTCCTGGATCCTGGATCCTGTTTTCTTATCTCCTTGTGAAGGACCAAGCCCTGGGAACCCTCAGAGTTCGGAAGCTCATCCTCTGACCCCAACCCAGCTGCCCTTACAGTCTGGGCAGGAGACGATGGCTCCTCTGGTTCAGGCTCCTAGTACATTCTCCTGGGCTGCCACATCACACCCAATGATTCCTGGTTTAGCTTCCATGACTGCCACCCCAACACCTCCAGGGCCCTCGGATGCTTCCCAGGAGGCCGCTTTCAGGCTTTTGGACCTTTTTAGAGATCAGCCTGCTCCTGCTCCATGGCGAAATGTGGTACACCTTAAATATATTGGGATGGAAGACCTCCCCTCTCTGACTGCTCTTTCTTGCTTGAGAAACTCTTGATGGACTCCCTGGGGTTTGTACATGCAGACATCTTTGCCATCATACATGTCTCTGGCTTGCTCTTCTACAATATCAGTTTTCAGTTGTATTCCTCTCTGTAGAGATTTTGGACAAAGTACAACCTCTTACAGTACTCTGAGCTCTGGCTCACTTTTCAGGCCACCCCCTTACCAGACCCACCCCTCACACTGTAACAGTGATGTCCTGCAATGAAGGGGTGGCCATTCACAGTGTCACCTACTGGCTGAAGCAATGTTGCGAAGTGCTTGGCAGCCCTGAAACAATTTTGGATAAATAAGGAATTTGGACAGGGGGTTGGAAATACAAAATGCAACTCCGGGCCTCTGATTCTTGTCTTTCTCATCTCCCCAATAGTTTTTGTTCTGGGTTGTGATTGTGGGGTGTGTTTCTATTCGGGACAACCAACAGCGTGCTTCAAATGTGGCTTGTTGAACCATCTTAGCAACATCTGTGACCAAAAGCTTTGGAGCCTTTGTTTGGAACATGGCTATATTGCTGCCCAATGTACCAACTGAATGAAATGCAATCTCTGCCAGATGGATTGTCATTCCTTTTGTGATTGCCCTGGGCAGCCCACAACAAATCTGAAGGTTCCCAACCTGATGGCATGCCACGTCCCATCTAGGCAATCCAGTATGGGCCTGTTTTCAGACTCTGTCAGTCACCCTCCACTGCCTACTTTGGACCATTCCTCATTGCTTGAGACCACTGTTCAGCCTCCTCACCAATCTCCATGCCCTGCTACTGTGGTTCCTGCACTGTCTGGCACATGTTCTGCTCCTCCTTCAGATGTCCTTGCCTCTTTGGTTCCTTTAGACCTCCCTGATACTTCTTCTAAGCCTCCTCCACTTTCCTTCAATGAAGTACCTTGCAGGCGTTCCCATCAGAACTGGACACCATATAGGGTCTACAGTCAGGGCTTAACAAGATAATCCCCCTCAGAATAGATTTCACCTGCTTGTCCCCCCCCCCCAAAGAACTGGGGAGACACAGATGTGGATGTCAACCCAGATGTCTCTTCTTTAATGCCTCTTCTTCAATGTCTATTGGACCAGCAGGCTTTCTGGACACTGACGACGCCCAGACTCGGGTACCACCTTGCAAAAGAAAGGATGGTCCCTCACTGGGTTCCAAAGTTAAATTTAAAAAGAAACATACCCAACCACCTTAGTGTTGACATTTCCATTCCATTGGTTTTGGACCTATTCCTGCCTTTCCTTCTTGAATGAAGGTTGTGTCACTAAATGTCAACAGCGTTTTTAGCCTTCTTCATCGGGGAGGTTTTTCTGCAGGTTCTGTGGCATTCCCCTGCAGACCTCATCTTTTTATAAGATATTAGGTTATGCTCCTTGGCTGACATTGCCACTACCCAAAGACTCTGGATGCCTGGTATCTCCTATTTTTCCTTGGGCACTGAAATGTGCTTAGTGGTTGCCATATTGTTTAACAATCTTTCTCCCACAGTTATGAGGGTTTTGGAAGTGCAACCAGGGTGGGCTTTACTGCTTGATTGAGAGAGCACTCTGCTTTTTACTTGATTGTTATTTATGCTACACAATCCAAATTTGATAGGGTTACACTATTTAAATCACTCCATCCTTATTTATGTATGTACCTTTAAGATGATTATTTTTGGGGGGATTTCAATTGCCCTGACAGAGATTTTATGTGGTGGTTTTATGTACCATTGTGCCCTGTATGCAACCCAAACTGATTATGTTTTTGTTTGCAGCAGATGCTCCATTTTGTCAGCTGCAACATTTCCAGTAGAACTTTCTGCTCATTTCCTTTAAGCTGTTCTCCGTCTATTGACCCAACAGTTTTCCTGGAAAGCCTGGTTGGAGGTTAAACAACACCATCTGGCAGGACTCTTTCTTTTGCACTTCACTGAGATCCCTTATATGGGCTCTCACATTGGTCCCTGGATCTTTGCTCAGATGTGTTGCAATGGTGGGAACATACCAAGATCACCACTGGTGATATGTGAAGAGATGCTCCTGATCAGTAGGCGATCTACTTACCATGCTTACCTTGATAACTGGCATACCCTCTTTAAATTGATCTCATTACAAGCTGAGAAGGGTTTACATTTGCAGGTCCATATTTGATCTGTACTAGACCATATGAAGGCTTTCAGTGTGATAGAATCAAATTATTGTCATTTGAACGTTCCTATGAGTCCTAAAGTAAACACTTAACTGGGGATATTTTCCAAAGTTGTTTTCATAGGGTTAAGTTATGTCATATGGTTTCTTTAATCGATGCAGCAGGATTGGAACATTTTTCCCACACTGGGGTGCTGCAGGTTGTCCATGACTTCCTGCAACATATGGTGGGTTCCTGATTTCTTCTCGGAGATTCAGTAGCTGTTTCTTAGATGCCTTGCACTTACTGTAGGTGTCACCCTCTGATAATGATTTTCTCACCCAGCCAATTGCTGAAGTGGGACGTTCTCTCAGGAATCCAGTTATTACACAAGGGATTTCACCTGGGACAGATGATCTGATGTTTGAGCTTTACCAGTTGGTACACCTTCTTTTGCTCCAATACTCTTTTTTTCAACACTATCCTAGGTCATATGTCCTCTCTGGATCAATTACTAAAGCACTTCAAATTCTTTTATTTAAGTCAGGTGATAAACAACACCCTTCTAATTGGAGACCAATTTGCCTCCTTATTATGGATGTTAAACTCCTACAAACATTTTTGTACATGTCTAAGCATATATTTGCTTCCATTATTCACTGCCTCCAGTCCTGCTCCATTCCTGGTCGTGGAGCTCAGGATAATCTGCTGCTGATTAAAGATTTGATCACTTCCTGTCATTCACACCAGGAAGTCCTTTTCCTCTTCATGTTGGATCGAGCCAAGGCCTTCAACATGGTTTCCCATGATTATCTCTTTCTGGTATTTCAGAAGTATGTTTTTTCTCACACTTTCATTAATTGGATTCATCTGTTGTATTCCCACTCCTTAATAATCCCTAAAATTAATAGTCGGCAGGAACCCTATATTTACCCACACTGGGGAGTCCATCAAGGATGCCCTGTGAGTCCTCTCCTTTATATTTTGATCTTAGATCCATTGTTTTGGGCTGTGACTGGTGCCATCCATATTTCTGATATCCCTCATCCTCTCACTTCCACGCCTGTTAAGCTGTCAGCTTATGCTGATAATGTTTGTTTATTTATTAAATATGTTACCTCTGGTGAGAATGCCATTAAGCTGCTTACTAACATTGCCATTATTACTGGGTCCAGTTTTAATTATTCTAAATGTCGGGTAGTCCCCATTGGGACACATGTGACTTATCCTTGGGCTATTGGAGATGTTCTTGTAACCTAAGAACCAGTCAAGATTCTGGGCATTTATTTTGGGAGCTCCAATTTGCCAGACTTAAAGCAGCTGTGCAATGAAAATGTTTTTTCAGCTACAGTTAATAAAAATATTAGCACACCTGTCAAATGCACTTGTTTAGGTACCTCCTATGCTGTGCACAAGTCTTTTTTTATTTATTTTTTTTATGCTAACCCATGACAGATCTACAATATTATTTCTATGGGAATGTGGTGGCCATCTTTTTTTCTTGAGAAAAAAATGTAATTCAGATATTTATAAAATACTCAAATGTTGGTGGAATTAGGAAACTGTACCACCAAATAAAACAGGAAGATGCCTGGAATCTTTTATAGTGAAAAAAAGGTAGGGTCAAATTTTTTGCCTAATTTCATCGCACAGCTGCTTTAAATTAGTATAAGGCTGTGGATATTGGGGCAGACCGTGTGGCTTTCTGGAAGTCGTGGCAACTGTCCAAGAAGAAGAGAGTGAGGTATAAGACTTTTTGCTTCCTATCTCTTTCTATGTTAATGCCTTCCTTTAGAAACCTGATTGTATAGCATCATTTTCACTATGATTTGGGAAGCCAGCTCAACCCAATTAAAAGGGATATTCTGTATCTTCTGCATGATAAGGGCAGTTTGAATATAGTGCATCCTGTAGTTTTTTATAGTATTTTTTTTTCAGTATAATATAATCCCCTGGATAATGGGCCCTTCTTCCCATTGGAAAGAATGGGAGCTAGTCTGGATGACACCCCTTCAATTGGAATGGAGTAAAAAGAACCCCTTGCAGGTAGTAAGCCATTTTCCTGAGTTTTTATTGCATTTTTTACTTTTATAGAACAGCACCATTTGTTGTGGGATTTAATCTGTACCCAGCACATTACTACCCGCTGAAGTGGATACCTTGCCGTCGGTCCCTCCTGTAATTAGACAACATGCTTTGCTGTATTTAAATGATTCTTTTTTTTCCTCCTCACTTTTGGGATATAACTTGCCTGTGTTGCCATGGCAAGCTTCATGTAAAAGGCAATAATAAACATAAGCTCATCACAGAAAGATTTTGCCCCAGGAACTGTTGCCAAGATACAACTGAATCTATTCTGCATTTGTACTTTGACTGCCATTTATTCTTTCTTTTTGGTCCTTGTTGGGAACTTCTTGGGAAGACCCTTTTTGGTGTTCCCTTACTTATGACACTCTTATTTATGGTTTAGTGCAAGGTCGGTTCTCCAAGCATGGTCCTTTCATGTTGTTCCTGATTTTTTCCTGCCTCAAAGTGGTGATCTGGAGGAGTCGCTGTAAATTTGTGTTGCAACAGCAGTTCTTGGATTATTCCACAATATTGCAGATAGTAGAATCGGACCTCCAAAGACTGTATGCAGTGGAATGAACTAGGCTCCCAGTCGGCGTATTCACCACTGGAAACATTGCCTATGGGCGATTTTCAGACTCTGCATCTGTATTTGCTTTCCTCTTATGACTGTAGGTTATAGTTAGATTGTGCATCGGGTTTCTTGTTTATTTCCAACTGGTGGATTCCCTTTCTCCTTTTGTTATTCAATGGCCTGGTCCAGGGATATTCTTGCCCCTCAAGTTGGGCAGGTAATGTTATCTTCCCAATCTTTAAAAAAGAGAATCCAAATGGCTTGAGGATGTATAGGCCCATTAGCTTGATAGATGTTTCCCAGAAGATCTTTTCCAGGATAATCTTGAGTAGATTGCTGTTGTGGTCAGAGGAGAATTCAGTATTAAATGAGGCTCAGAATGGTTTTTGGAAGGACCGCTCTACTGTACAACACTGTACATGCTTCAGCACCTGATTTGGAAGTACACTAAAGTTAGAAAAAAACAGGCTATATTGCTGCTTTGTGGACTTCTCCTCCACCTTCAATAGTATTTGTAGAAAAATCCTTTGGGCTATATTAAGGGACTTGAAGTAGGAGGCTCCACTTCTTGATGTAATTATCAGACTTTATGAAAATATGTGGGCAAGGGTCCAATATAATCAGTATGGTCATCTAACTTATATATTTGAGACAAATGTGGGGGTCAGACAGGGGTGTATCCTGGCCCCCACTCTTTTCAATATTTATATAAATACAGTTTTGGATCAGCTTTGTAACCCAGATTTCCAAAATGCGCCAAAAATTAATGACCAGAAGCTAGAATGTCTAGCATATGCAAACGATTTAGTCTTGCTTTCCACCTCCGCTCTGGGTCTCTAAAGAAGATTGGCTCATTTTGAATCCCTCTGCTCGCAAAGAAAACAAAGTCAACCTTGGCAAGACTAATATTGTAGTCTTTGGCTCTCAAACCAAGAATGCAGTAGGCTTTAGGCTAGGTGGTAACCATATAGACACTGTTGAGAGCTATGATTACCTATGGGTCTGTTTTCACTACAGCTTATCTTTGACTAAACATTTGGAGGCTATTCAACATAAAATGGGATCTTCGATAAATTTAACAGCAAGATGGGGAAGACTTCAGTCAGAGGGGTCTTAAGAGTTGTTAATGCCAAAATAAGAATGAGTATGTTATACGCCTCTGAAATGTGGGGCTACACTAAGGTTAGAGAATTAGAAATAATTCTGAACAAACTTTATAGATACATTCTAATGTTGCCAAATGGAACTTCAAGCTACATTCTTGCATTGGAGCTAGGACAACGTTCTATGACTTCTCTTATCTGTGAACGACAGATTCTCTTCTTATTGAAACTCTTCCTTCTGCCTCAGCAAAGATATCCTAGAATGTGCATAGAGGAGGCAATTAAACTGGCTAGTGTGGGATATGTACATCCTTTTATTCAACTTATTAAGGAAACACTGATGCCGGCTGGACTGGGCCATCTTCTATACAAAATTTGTATGAGACCATTTAGGAAGATTAGGCAGGATGTAACGTTGATGCTTATTGACTTAGATATAAACTTCTGTTATGTTCAACTCTCCAAGCTTAAGTTATATGGGTTCTATAAAAAGTAAAGACTTCATGGGTATATGAGCCCTATCTTTTCTTCTAATCTGTCCTAAACAAAGGAGAATCTACAGAGATTCAGAACAGAAAACTACTGTATAATGATCAATGTATTCATTTTAGGCAGAAAGAGAAGGGTACTCTCTCCATATTGTAAATGTGGAGTAAGAACTATAGATGACCTTAAACATGTGGTACTTTTGTGTCCTAGTTTTGAAAAACAGAAAAGATTGATGGGTGGATTGTTAGTAGATCTCAGCCTCCCCTGGAGGATCTGCTTGAATATCTGTTTACTATGAAAGACAAGAATATGCTAGAGATTTTTGCAAAGTTTTTAATCTCAACTTATTTGTAAACTCTGCTAGAGAGATACGAAGGTCTGTGGAGGTCTTATTAACTCCATTTACCATTAACCATTTACTCAATTGTAAAGCTTGCTCCCCTGCCCCATCCCAGCTCACCAGAAATGGCACCACCTCCACCGAGCCTGCTACCATAGCTAACTGGTTCAACACCACTTTCACTGACCTTAGCTCAGTCCACCCTAGTAATTTCTTTGACCTCCCCCAGCCAACCTCCCCTTTCCTCCAGCACCCCAGTCCTCCTGAAGATTTCCACCGGGAAGCCAGACCCATCCTAATCAAAGCTCTCAATGGCAACAATCCCGGCAGTGACTCACTGGACCCCAGCATCCTCAGGCTGGTGCTAGATGAAGTCCTTGCACCACTCACCAGCCTAATTAACCAGTCACTCTGCCTGGGACAATTCCCACAGCCTGGAAAACAGCCATTATCACACCTATTCATAAAGGGGCGACAGGTCATTGGCCAACAACTACCGCCAATCTCCATCCTCCCTCCCTCTCTAAAGCCCTGGAGAAAGTGGTGGCCATTCAAATCACTGATTATCTGGCTAAGCATAACATTTTATGCCCAGAGCAACATGGCTTCCGTATGGTCACAGTACCAGCACTGCCCTTATTGAATTCTCCAGCTTTCTACACTCCTCCTTGGATACCAGCTCCCTAGCTGGTGCAGTGTTCATTGACCTCTCAAAGGCTTCGACACTGTCTCCCATCCACTTCTGCTGAATGCACTCTGCCACACTGGTCTCGGCTGGCCCCTGGCATGGTGTGCTAGCTATCTTGACACCCATCTCAGTGTGTAGTCAGTACCACACACCTCCGATACCCGTCCTCATTCTCTGGGTCCCCCAAGGCTCCATCCGGGCCCCCTTCTCTTCTCGCTGTATCTGAACACCCTGCCCAGTGCATGCCCTGGCAAAATTCTGCTGGATGCAGATGACGCTGTCCTTTTTGCCACCCACCGCAATCCCATCTCCCTACAGGACTCCCTACAGCAGTCTTTCAACAGTGCTGAGGCTTGGTTTAAGGAGCGCAGACTCGTCATCAATCTTAAGAAAACCAAAACTATGCTCTTTTCCCACCCCCAAAACAAAGCTAGCAACCACCCACTCTATATCCTTCCAAGTACCAACCAGCCACTGGAACAAGTCTGCTCCTACAAATACCTTGGGGTTACCTTCATTCAGCCCTCACATTTCACAACCACATCGACGCCTAACATCCGCCACCAACACACGGCTTGGCATCCTATTCCGCCATAAACCTGCCTTCCCAATGCCTCCGGCTAGCTGTTACATCATCCTTGTCCCTTGTAGACTATGGTCTACCAGTATATGGTGCTGCCGACACCACTGCACTCAACAAAATTCACCTAACCCTGAATAAAAGCGTGCAGATTGATTACTGGTGCCCCAGGCTCACACACACCCTGTCAGCTGTATGTCGATGCTAACTGCTTTACCCTGGATGAACGGCTCCAATACCAAACCTGTCTCCTCACCAAAACCCTACTGGCTCTACCCCTGGGGTAATGGCATCCATCCACCAGAGCCCTCCACTGTTGCAACACGGTCTTCCCACAAGACCACTCTAAAGGTTCCCAGATCTAGAACCAGCCGTGGCCAGAGGTCCTTCTGCTATAGAGCCCCAACCTGGTTTAACTCTCTCCCTGTCACCATCACCAATGCCATCACCATCTCCAAGTTCAAAACCACACTTCGGAACCACATCTTCAGCACTCGTAACTGCTCCTGTCTCTGAACATAGCCTCCACCTCTGCTTCTCTTGACAATGTCCCCCGGGCAGCTCTTCACCTAACCATCCCCTCCACCACTTCCCTGTACACCATGCCTATGTTTAACCTGGCCAGTGCCAGCTGTTTCAGTGTTTACCTACCAGAATGCTCACTTGATACCTACTTGTGGAACACCTGTTATCAATTACATGTACCCTGTACCCAATTTGTATTTGTCTGTCCACAATGTGGCGTGGCGCCTCTGTTGAATGCCTATTGTTTTGCAAATCTTTGCTATGTAACCAAAACACAATGTATGTCTTTATGTGATGAAGTACCTTTGGAAACGAGCCTCTGGCTCAAAGGTTGTAAACTGATTCTTAAATAAATAAAATAAATAAATAAATAAACAAAATATTATGTGTAAAAGCACTTAAGGAACATTGAACTGCACAGATACCTATGTCCAGCATTTATCTATTTGTTTATTTATTATGTATTTTATTGCTTTTAGTATATTGTAACTGCTTTATGCTGAACAATAAATTGTACCTACCTTATTTCCTTGCTTTGTTTATTTTTTTGCTGATTTGTTTTTTTTCTGTACACAATTTCTGTTAATTGCTGTTTTTGCTTGTTTTTAGTTTCTCCCCATGCACCATTCATCTTTTGTTTTCTTTAATTAAACAATTCCCCTTCTCTTTATACTCTCATTTTAGATAAAACCTGCTCGGTACCAGTGGTATTTGAACTTTGCCCCACATCATGAGTACTTTCACTTTTAAAACTATTGACAGAAAGAAGAATTCCCCCACATAGGGGGGATGTCCATTGGTTAAGCTGCCATGAGCAATTAAATGTGAAAGCCAACCACAAACACAAGCAAACTGAGGACAGAACATTCAGTCGACCCCAATGTATACAACAATTGGAATCAATGGAACATTTACCCTTTCACCACTCATATATAGCTGATTTTTGGAAATTGGTGTCAGACTGTTGGACAAAACCAATATTGGCAACTGTAGCTTATATTAACTTAATATATTTGCAATTCTCAAAAAGTTGGACAAAATGGAATACCAGAACATTATGCTAAATTTTACCATCTTTAAATGGCATATATGGAATTCTAGATGCATTTTACACTACAACAAAAACAGATTTCTCATTACAAACTTTTGAACAAAGCAACATGGGACATGAAAAAGATGCTATTAGACTGAATATAGGGCCATGTTGGCTCAGCACTTTGCCACTTAGTGCTGGGCAGACATAGCTTCTGAAATAGGGCACCACAATGACTTGCACCCATGCTAAATTTCTGAGGTATACCATGAGTATAGCAACCAAATATGGGCACCACATCAAAACAGCAACTCATACTGGGCGCTATACTCATGGGCTACCCTGCAAGGATAGCAACTGTACACGACTCCTACGGTAGTGTATGGTGACAGAAAGGGGGAATAGTGAGGGGAGGACATGAATGGGTTAGTGGATGGGTGTACCTGCTGCTGCTGAGCTAGCTGCATGGTGTAGTGTGGGTGGCTAGCTCAGGTGAGCCAGTACAGGGTTCAGGACTGGTGCAGGAATATTTTGCCAATATTTTTTCAGTGTAGGGATTTTGCCTCCTCCTGACATGCACCCCCAGGAATTGAGAATCCTTATTCAGCGGGGTCCGAAGGGGGGCTCAGCTCCCCGTAAAAACACGCTTTTGACTTTGGATGTCAGGTCACCTGAAAGTATAAATTGCCGACTTGCTTTTTGGCGACACAGACTC
The DNA here is from genome assembly GCA_016271365.2 of Neoceratodus forsteri. Taxonomy (NCBI): domain Eukaryota; kingdom Metazoa; phylum Chordata; order Ceratodontiformes; family Ceratodontidae; genus Neoceratodus; species Neoceratodus forsteri. Next base: position 315,934,848 of record CM028135.1, read on the forward strand.
ACCATAATAGTGATCGCTATTCTCGATCATTATTATGACATGGAATAATTTCAATATTCAGATGGACCCATGCACATGAGCTCACTGAGCATGCAAGACACCAAGGGCTGTTTGGATAACTATTATGGGCTCATTTGTATGGCTAGCCCAGTAATTAATTAAATCATTTATTTATTTAGTTTTTGTTGACTGGGTAGGTGCACTAGACAACAGTGTTGTCTAACTTAGCATGGCGCCACCCCCACTTGCCTGGTCCCAGAGAGAGATCCCTGATGTTAGTCCCCCCCCCCACCAATTGCCAGCTGGATGTTTAAACAAAATCTTTCCCTGGTGCTAGTGGTCCCCAACACCTGACAATCACCAATCTGATGTTTAAAAAATATCTTTCCTTGTGCTAGTGGTCTCCCCCACCAAACACCAGCCAATTTAAAAAATAAATCTTTCCCTGGTGTCCAGTGGTTCCTCCCCCTACCACATACATGCCCAATGTCTATATAGTATTCCCCAGTGTTCAGTGGTCCCGCCCCTATCTGCATCGATGCCCAATGTTGATATAGTATTCCTTGGTGTCCAGTGGTCCCTCCCCCCAATCCCAATTCCCTGTATACTAACATATATCCATTCCCTGGTGTCTAGCAGATGCCCCTTCCTATCCCCAATCTGCAGTATAAAAATGTAAATCCATTCCCTGGTGTCTAGTGGATTCCCCTCCCTATCCCCGATCCCCTGTATAACAATGTAAGTCCATTCCCTGGTGTCAAATGGACTCATCTCCCTATCCCCGATCCCCAGTACAACAATGTAAGTCCATTCCCTGGTGTCAAGTGGACCCCTCACCCTGACAAGTAGTGCCCCCATACCCCTCTCCTCCATCCCGACCCCGAGCCGATTACTGGCGTAGCCCTCTGCTCTTCACCATGGCTGACCACTTACTGAACCGTCAATGAGTGCACACTATACAATCAGCTGTTACGGTACACGCTGATTGACAGCTCAGTTGGCAGCAGGCCATGATGGAGAGCGGAGCATTGTGTGAGTCGCCGGCTCAGGTTCGGGATGGGAGGTGAGGTGGTGAGCACTACCTGCCAGGGTGGTGGGTCTGTTAAATACCATGAAATGGACTTACATTGCTATATTGGGGATTGGGGATAGGGAGAGGGGTCTGCTAGACACCAGGGAATAATATGCATTGGTATACAGGGATTGGATGAGAGAGATTCCTGGACACCTGGGAATACTATATCAACATCGGAGATGGGTACAGGTAGGGGAAGGACCACTGACACCAATGAATACTATATCAACATCATGCATGGGTAAGTGGGGGCAGGGACCATGACCAAACAAAGAAGTTAAGGGGCCCTTGGCTATTTAGGAATTGGTGGGGTCCCTTGTGATTTCATCATTAGGCTGGGGGTTCAGGGTCCACTTAGACCCTTTAAACCGAATGGTTTTTGCCTTAAAATGCATTTGGAGGAGTTTCCAGTGTTGGGCTCTGGCAGGATCTAAATTTGATGGCAAAACATGACACTGGAGCAGGTGTTACAGAATAAAGGTTTATTCCCCAATACATGGAAAAAGACAGCTTACCATAGCTGGGAGTCCAGAACCTCCGAACACCTGGTGTCATCATAGGAAAACTCAGTGAAAAACAGGATTACAGAAACTCTTTAGTCAGAGATAAGAGGATCTGTTACCTGGTAACATGCTTATCTGCATAGTAGAAAAGCTCAACAAAACACTTCTATTGGTGGGTATGGTGGGCAGCTTGCACCCAGGGCCATTAGGTTTTGCAAGTACACAGTGATGAGCATTATGCTGACTAACACTACTTCTGGGTTACAATAGAATGTTTCAAATAATATGCTGATCATAGCATTATGACTAATAACTGTAGGTGGCACACTAAGACCACAAATATAATACTGAATAGTACATCATAGCAAGCATGAGTAAATACTAATATCATTTATGCTGTAACACAGAATCATAGCAGTCCATATTAGGGACTGTAAGTCAATCAGGTCGACAGCATTATAAATTCAAGTGCAGAATAAGCTACAGAGGCAGATGAACCTAAGGATAAATAAATTGTTTTTGTTGGAAATGTCTTCAGTAATTAATAGGAAGGAGAAATCTGTACAAGGTACCGTATATACAAAATGAACTGGGTCTAAATACTGTTTTCCAAAGATTTCCCAAAGGCATCAGCTGCTCTTTAAAGCTGTGAGCTGGAAATCTAGGAGAGAAAGAGGAAATATCCTGCTCGTCAGAGAGATTTAGGACTGACAGAGGCCTGACAGTTTCTTGCTAGCTATAGACAAGTGACAGAGGAGCTACAGTAGTAGTACTTGCCTTGGAAGGCTGCTATAGAGCCTGTTAGCAGGAAGGAGCTGTTGCCAGAGAAAAACAATGAGATTACCTCCCTGATTTTATGTTAGAGCTGCATATTCTGGGGATAGAGAAGCTGAAAGTTACAAATCTTGGATGAAAACACTATTGAATCAGATTTATTTCTTTACAAGTCAGGCTGAGAAAAAGTCAGAGATATAGTGACTGCAAATATAAAGTGACAAGAACACACCAAGTGTGTTTGTTAAGCCTCTGAGTTAATGAAACAGCGCTTGTTTTGAACGTTATAGCAATGTGTAGCCCATCTACTGAGTGATCTTCATTTGCTGGTGGCCAGTACATGCTACCCCCTCAAAGACCTGCTCTTTCCAAGTGAACCAATTTCATCTGTCTGTGCTATAACCATAAATATACTTCCTACTGCTGTACAGAACACAGTGCAAAGCATTATTTTACAGGAACAAGCCGAACTATTACTGTAAAGAAACCATTTCCTTCATTAATCATTTACAGCATTATCAAAACTTTGGTCATGTGCTGCAGTTGTATTCTTGAGTACGAACTGTCTCACAGAGCCATTCTGGTTTCTATTCAAATTAACCTTAGTGTTTTGCGGCTGGCACAGTAGCTCCACGTATTACTGCACTGGTACATACACTGCCCCTCTGAAACCAGTGATCATAGTCAGTCCAGATCCAAGCGTTGCCACCATATGGACTGGGATTTTGACTCTGGTTAATGCGGCTAATTAAAAGCTGTGGGATGAATGGGGCCATGGGGGGGGAGTGATTCTGTTCAGTGGCATGCAGCAAAAAACTGAATCAAAGCATCCTGGAGCTGTAACTGAGGCACATTTATAAGAGTGGGCACTGATTTGTGAGAGTTCGTAAGTTGAAGGCTCTGTGACTGCATCAGTTTGGCCTCTAATAGCATACTTTTCTGTGAGATGGCTCATAGCAAACAAAACCAAATGGTGCCCATTCTGTGTAATGTATTGTAAGGTCTGAGACAAAGGGAAACAGCTACCTACAGCTACCTTGATGGCTGGAAGGAATGGCCTGAAGAGAGATTGTCCCAGTCTGACAGTGAAAGTGAACTGTAGAGTGCAGAGGTTGTGTCAACACAGATGCTGCTTGAAGAAGGTGGTGGCAAATCTGCTTGACCTAAGCAGGAGAAGGTGGATCTGAAGGAGATATGAGTTGCTAGCTACTGTGCTATGGGGAGACACTACAGACTGGCTGACCCAGATCAGAAATTGCTGCCGACCCACCACACAAATTCACGAAGTGTGACTTGAGCAAGACAGCTTTACTGACATCATGGTCTGAGGTGGGAAAGAGTGTTGAGTGCCTGCAACTCGCACACTCTTACATCTCTCCATATCACCTGACCCTGCAGGGAAACTTGATTGGATGTGGCTGGGCTATGAGCTGTCCTGTCCCTGGCAGCGGTGGGGTGCTGTCATGAGTGGGTGATGGCAGAGAAAGGTGTTGCATGTGTATTCATGAGTCCTATGGCTCTCCCGCTCCTGCTCCATCTCACTGAAAAAAAAAAAAAAAAAGCTGTTGAAGCCTTTGGGGCCCCAGGGCTGTAGCCCCATCAGCCCTTGCATTTATCCAGCTCTGGTGGGACCACTGGACACTAGGAAATACTATAGCAACACTGGGCATGGGAGTGGGTGGACCCAGGAAAATATTTATTTGTTACATGGGGCTAGTGATCGGGGGGGGGCACCATTAGACACCAGGGACTACTGTGTTGGGGGTTGGGGGGGCTGATGCACTTCCTCCACTGTTTTGGGTCGGCAGTATCGGAGCCACACATGGGGACAGTGCAAAATGGCATTGCAGGGCACAAATACTCTGAATATTGAACTGCACCAATATTCAGGTCCCTGCCCCTTAATTTCCATTATGTTCCCCCCAAATATTGCCTTGGTGCAAACCCTGTTTGCCCGCGATAACCAGGCTTTTGAATATGGCACATCTGGGCGAAACCCAGTTTGCGCGGGCAAACTTACATTTCTGCCCAAGCAAACTTTTGAATATATGGCCCTTGAACTACAACTAATGAAAAGAAAAGTCATTTATTTTATGGAAAACAAAAATGGCTTACAACAGAGCTATCATTACTTGCTCAGGCTTTTGTTTTCTGTCTATTCCCAGATTGATTGTTCTCTCCTAGCTTGTGTCTCTAGAGTTCAGGCAAATTACTTTTTTTAGGTTTGTCATACGCACAAGCGCAGACGAACATGTTGATATGAGAGTTGCTAGAGAGAGGTCTGAAGGGTGCCAGCCCAATGGCCAGCGGTGCTGCAGGGGCCAGTCTGTGGCCAGTAAATCAGCAGGCAGTGTCCTGATGAAACTGGTTTGCTGAGGGGACTCATCTTGCCAAACATTTCAAAGGACAGAGCCAACACTGTGCGTGGCTCTGTTCTTTGAAATGTGAGCCCTTCAGCTGTGGCTTAATGTGTGTTTTTTTGTTAAACAATGTCCCCTTTCCCTGCTGCCTGCCACTTAGTGTGTCTTTCCTGGTTAAATAATTTCCCCTTTCCCTTTCCAACACCAGGAACACTCCTGGTGTTGGATGTGCCCCCCAACCCGTATATATTCCTAACCAACATCGGGGTGCCCAGATTCCCATGTTGGCATCCCCCCTCCCCACCACTATTGTGGCACACTGGGAGCCCACCCCAATGTGCCTAAATTTATATTTATTTTTTACCTGTAACTGGAAAAAATCTTCCTTCACTGTCTTTTTTTTTTTACCTGTAAAACCAAAAACCATCCCTCATTGTCTCTCCAGTCCCTTCCCCAATCCCTAGCCTCCTTCAGTGCACCCACCTCCTCTCACCCCCCCCCTTATCCATACTTACCCTCCGAGGTTGGCAAACATGATCTACTGTGGAGTGGGACACGTCTGCACTCTTCAAAGCCGACCGGCAAATTGAAAGAATGAAAGGTAAGCTGTATAATGGGAGTCAATGGGGGTTTCAACTTATGTTGATATCTCAGCCATTTTTAGGAATTTGGGCTCCAAATTTTCAACCTGGGGTTCTTGGGACCCCACCTCATGAACATGTCACTGTCATTTCATTCCTCGGTCCCGAAAGGTGATTTTGCAGTCGCTGCTTGGAATCACCTTTTGGGATCAAGTAACAAAATGACAGTGCCACTGTTCATGAGGTGGGGTCCCAAAAAGCCCATGTTGCAAATTTGGTGAAACAAATTCCAAAACATGACTTTGTTATGAGCGTGCATTGTGCAGTTTCTACACACGCTCATAACTTCGCCAATGTTTAAAATTTTCACTCCAGATTTTCAATATTGCCATTTTTTCACACCTGCTTATGAAGAGTACAGCTGTCATTTTTCACATTCTTCCTGAAATGTGTTTTCGCACCAGTTGCGCAGTCACTGTGCAAAATCAATTTTAAGGATGGAGTAATAAAATCACAGTACCACTGTTCATGAGGGAGGTCCCAAAAAGGCCATGTTGAAAATTTGGTGAATAAATTCCAAAAAATGACCGTGTTACGGGCGTGTGTTACACAGTTTCTAGGCACGCTCGTAACTTTGCTAATTTCTCATATTTTCACTCCAGATTTTCAACACTGGCATTTTTTCACACCTCCTCATGAACAGTACAACTGTCGTTTTTCACATCCTGCCCAAAAATTGTTTTAGCATCTGTGGCGCCAAATGGGACAGTCACTGTGCGAAATAATCTTTTTTTTTGTTTGTTTGTTTATTTGAAGTCTAGGATTACAAGTACCTTTGAGCCAAGGCTCTTTTACAAGGGTTCCACATCAGAAATAGTACATACATGAAAATAAACAGGGCTACAACAATTTACATCATTCAAGTACACATAACAGTAGTCACATTATGTCACAAACAGGTGGAATAACATGGAGAGGCCCAGGAAGGACAGCTAGGGGAAGGGAGGAAAGGTAAAAATATAGGGGACATGTACATACAGTAAGAAAGAGACTAGAGCAGCAAAAAAGCATTGTCAAAGGACCACAGAGAGAAGTGCTAGCAGGAGGGGGAGGGACCAGGAAGAGAGAGAATAAGTGCACAGTGGGGAGAGCAGGCCGGATGCGGAGTTATAGTGGGGGAAGGGGGGAAACAGTTAGGGGTGGCAGTCACAGGAGCTGGAAGCAGCAAAATGGAGGCATAGTCTGGTTTTAAACATACCCAGAGTGGAGGTGGAGGGGATGTCGGAACTTAAAGCATTCATCTATCCCAGGGATTGAGTAACAAAATGATAGTGCCACTGTTCATGAGGTGGTGTCCCAAAAAGCCATGTTGAAAATTTGGAGTGAAAATACCAATAAACATCTGGGGTGTTAGGGTTTCCAACTCTAATGCCCCACTCCCCACCCTGCAGAGACTGACAGGCGTTGGGCATGTGCCTTGAGGTCGTCAGCCGTAATGCTCACACCATTCCACCCCCACCCTGCAGCCAGTGACAGGCATCTGGGTGTGCCTTGGAGTCTTTGGCCCTAATATTCACCCCATTCTCCTATACTGCACACATCTCAACTTATTTCATTACAGAATGGGGTGAGCATTAGGGCCGAAGACCTCAAGTCACACCATGATACCTGTGAGTGTCTGCAGGGTGAGATAAATGTGAGCATTACACCAAGGGGACACCCCAATGTCTGTCGGTCTGCTGGTGAGGTGGGGGCGTGGGGTTGGAAACCCTAATGTTTCTATTAAGGAAGTAAATCAGGGAGGGTGGTTGATGTCACCTACCTGATTTCAGCAAAGCCTTCGGCAACGTCCAACATAGAAGGCTGATTAACAAGATGACTAGTCTGGCAATGGGGCACAAGCTGACAAATTGGGTTAGAAACTGGCTGATGGACAGTAGGCAGAGAGTGGTGGTAATGGGATCCAATCTGGGGAGAGAGGGTGGCCAGCGGGGTACCTCAGGGATAAGTCCTGGAACCAGTCCTGTTCAATGTCTTCATTACAGACATTGTGGAAGGGCTAGAAGGAAAGGTCTGTCTGCCTGTCTGCAGATGACACACATCTGTAACAGAGCAAATACTCCAGAAGGGGTGGAGAAAATGAGCAGGGACATGGAGAGGCTTGAAAAATGGTCTGAGGAGTGGCAACTGAGGTTCAATGCAAAGAAGCCCAAATAATGCACCTGAGAAGAGGGAAACCTGTGGAGAGTTACAGGATGGGGTTGAGGTGCTGATGATCACCAAGGAAGAAAGGAACCTACACTGTAGGAGTTATCAGTTCTGATGACCAAAAGGTGTCAAAGCAGAGCACAAATTTTGCAAGGATGGCCAGTGGCATGCTGGGGTACATAGGCAGAGGTATCACTAGGAGAAGGCACGAGGTGGTGATGCCATTGTATAATGCACTATTGAGGCCTCACCTACAGTACTGTGTGCAATTCTGGAGGCTGCAAATGTGCAAGGACATTGACAGGGTGGAGGCAGTCCACAGAAAGGCAATCAAGATGGTACATGGCTTGCAACACAGAACATATCAGGAGAGATTAAAAGGACCTCAATATGTACTTATTGGAGGAAAGGAGGAGTGGGGAACATGATAGATACATTCAAGCACCTCAAGGGCATAAACAAGGTGCAGAGGTGGACATCTTTCAATACATCAAACATTCGGCATTGACAAATGCTTATTTTTATCCTAAAAAAAAAAACATCCATTATTGTCCACCCTGTAACCCCCCTCCCTAAACAGTATATAGACACTGAGGGTGCCCAATCCCCAGTGTCATCTGTCTATCCATTGTTGTCTGCTGTGTAACCCCACCCCAAACAGTATACAGACACAGGGGATGCCCAATCCTCAGTGTCCTCATCTGTTCAACAAACTCCCTGAAAAAAGAAACTGTCCTTCATCATTTTTTCACTGTAAAAAAGAAACCGTCCATCGTTGTCCTTTCTGCCATTACCCAACCCCTTACCCTCCCACTCAGGACCCACGACCCCACACCCCAGTACCCCATACTTACACACCGGAGGTCCGTCGCCATAATCTACCTTGGATTGCAGGCCTGTCTTCACTCTTCAAAGCCCAACTGCGAACTGAGGTAAGTGCTTCAATATATTTCAATAAGGTTTTCAGGGTCAATGAATTTCAATAGGGTTTTCAACTTATTGGTGTAGCTTGGGCCATTTTTAAATATTTTTGCCCCAAATTTCCAACATATGTTTTTTGGGACTCCACCTCACAAACAACTTCACTGAAGCAATTTTCTAGCATCCCTTCCCTCCCCCAATGACACCAGTGTACCCGACGAACATTCAGCATTGACAAATGCTTGTTTTACTGTCTCTTTTGAGGAGAGCATCCTCAAACTGCAGGTAGACACCCTTTCCTGTTTAGACTTCTTTGCTGTGTTTCAGCATATAGTTTTCTCAGTCTCCCATTGTCATTTTAGAGCCCAAGCTTTGTATATGTGTTTTGAGTTCTAACTCAGGGCAGATACTACCTTGCTATGAGAAAGCCTTAGAGTGCTTCCTACATAGGTGGTCAACATTCCCTGCTTCCATCACAGGTTGAAAATGGCTCAATAACAGAGATAGCGAGAGAGAGAGTGAAAGCAAGCAGCTTGAATTGGTAGATAAACAGCGTTGTAGTGAATTTATGTTTTGTCACGAGGTCAACACTGGCCTGAGAATGTAAACTCGGTAACCCAGCTGTTGATTAAGTGGGGGAATTAATCAGCAGTGAGGTAATGTGTTTGGACCAATGAAGTTTCTAGGATTCGGAAACCCATTTTATGAAGTATAATATCCCATACACCCACCATCTGTAGCCTCATTTTCTTAAGTACTTCCACTCCTGTCTATGATATCCCATTTTAATTAACAAAACAAAACAAAAAAATCTGCACCTGCACACCCAAAGGCATAAACAAAAGCAAAGGTTACAAGCTAGGCTTAACTTTATTTAAAGTGCATAGAAACATAAAAAACAGACATTGTTGGCAGAAAAGACCATTGGTGCATGCCATCTGCCTAGTTTTACCCTACCCTACCTTACCCTACCCTGCCCTACCCTCTTCTACCCTACCCTGCCCTACCCTACCCTACCCTACCCCATGACCTATTATCTAGACAAGGTTTGACCCTCACCTTCCCCCTCCCTCACTGTCTTACTGTTAACCCCCATTGTAACTATTAAGCCCTTTTCTTTGTCCCAGCCATGCTTGAATCCATTAATGCTTTTTGCACCCACCACCTCAGCCAGTAGGCTGTGCCATGGCTTAACCATTTTTCATAAAGTAAAACTTTATTGCTTTCCTTCAGACCATCCCCACCAACTTCGATTCATGTCCCCTCGTTTTTACTTGCCATTCCTGCTAAATAGTTTCTCACATTTAACCTTGTTTGTTCCTTTCTGGAACATGAAAGTCTTTATCATCTTGCCCCTGTCCCTTCTGACCTCCCATGGGTGCATGTTCAGTGCCCAGAGCTGATCCTTAAGGATCTGCCCTGCAGGCCCTGAATCATTTTGGTTACTCTACTGTGCCGCATCTGCAGCCTGTCACTGTCTTTCCTCATGTGAGGACACCAACACTGGGTACAGTATTCCAGATGGGTCCTCCTCAGTGATTTATAAAAGTACTGTAGCATTACCTCTTCCATCCTTTTATCAAATTCTCTTGCAATACACCTGAATATTCTGAGTTGCCTTTCTGTAGGTCTTGTTACAGTGACTAATTTGTTTTAGTGATATACTCATGATGATCCCTGGTCCATTTTGTCTGAAGTAGTGATCAACGTAACCCCCTCCCATCCAGTATTCTGTCCTTGTGTTCTTGTTCCCTTGTGCATCACCTTGCATGGTTTGGCATTGAATTTCAACTACCAGGCCCTGGACCACCTCTCTAAGCCATGCAGATCCCTGTGCAACTCCCGTATCCTCTCCTGTCTACTCTGTTACAGAGCTTAGTGCTATCTACAAAGAGATACATTGTGGCCTGTGTTCCTTTTCTTACGTCTCTGATGATCAACATATTGAAAAGGACTGGTGCCCAGACCAAGCTCTGTGATACCCCACCAGTGACCTCCCTTTCCCATAATTTGGTCCTGTTTATCACCACCCACTGCTGTTTTCCCCCCAATCAGCTTCCCACCCATTGAGCTAGGTCCTTTCTGGCTCCCAGATCCTCTCATTTCTTCTTCAAACTTCTGTGAGGCACAAAATAGAAAGCCTTACTAAAGTTGAAGTAGAGTAAATCTACTGCTTGTCCCTTGTCCACTCACGTTGCTACCCCATCAATGAATACTATCAAGTTGTTCTGATGTGACCTGCATGCCCAAACCCATCCTGCTTTCTATCCTGGAGCCCATTTCTCTCTAGGCAGTCCACTAGATCCTCTATGACTAGTATTTCCATCGTTTTACCTACAATGGAGTTAGGACTTATGGGCCTGTAATTTCCTAGTTCCTCCTTGCCCTTCACTTCTGAAGCAACACCACATCTGCAGTCCTTCACTCTCTCAGAATCTTCCCTTCCTGTAGAAAGCTGTTGAACAGTCCTGCCATGAATTCAGTCAGTTCCGATACAAATCCTGAGCACCCTCAGGTGCATCCCATTCAGCCCTGGAGCCTTATCTATCTTTAGGACTGCCAACCTTTCTCTAACTTTTTCTTCTGTAATTTCCAGCAGCTCAATTTCCAGGATCCCCTTTGTTGCAGCCTTTATGCTGCTTTCCAGCAGAGGCTTGCTATCCTCCACTATGAATATGGAGCAGCAATAGTCCTTTAGAATGGTTGCCTTATGTTCATCCTCCTCTGTTACCCTGAACCCTCTTCTTTTTTTCCCTGATGTGCCTGAAGAACTGATTTCCTACCTTGACCCCTCCACAACACACAGCTCTGGGCATGCTTTCTTGTCCCTGACTGCCTTCTTGGCCTCCTTCATATTTACCTGGTGTTTGCTCTGTCCCTCATCTCCCTCTTTCCCTTGTACCTAATGGTGGCCCATATTTTGCCCTCATTGCCTCCTGACCTTATTATGGAAGTAGACTCATCTGTTGTGCCTATTACCCTTGGTAACCATTCTCATGCATGACTTTGTTGCTTCTAGAATGATCTTTTAATTTCTCCCTACCTCTGCTCCACCCCTACCCAACATTGTCCACTCAGACAACGTATCCTTCACTAATTCCATCATCCGATCAAAGTCTGCTCATCTGAAAGCCAGACCCACAGTCTTTGATGAGGGTATACTGGTATCCTGGGTCAGTTCAAACCATATGGTGTTATGGTTACTGGATGCCAGTGACTTCCTTAACCCACACTCCACCTACCATGTCTGAGTTGGTGAGTACAATGCCAAGAATGGCAACCTGTCTTGTGGGATCCCTGACCAGTTGCACCAGCAGGCAATCCTGTAATGTATATACCAGGGCCTGACTTCTGGTTCTTGGAGCTGCCAGAATGTACCAGTCTATGTCTGGTAGCTTGTGATCCCCCACAACCACTTCCTCCCCCTTTGTGGCCCACTTCTCAGTTTCTGCCCCAAGTTCCCTATTCACCTTGTCTCCCTACTCCAGTGATCTATAGACCAACTCCATGTGCAATTTCTTAACCAGTCCTCTCATGAGCTGTACCCAAGGATTCTGTCTCCCAATGCCCTCCTATGATGGACCTATCCTCTGTGCCTCTGCTTTCATTGATATGCAGTGGAGAGCTACATCATCTTCTTTTCCCTTACCCCATGTCTCCTAAACATAGTACATCCCAATATTGCCTGATCCCAGTTACCATAAAGTGCAAATTACTGTAGCAAAATAAAAATGTACACTTTAGCATTCTTGCCTTTCTCTTGACCAAGGAACCTGCCTTTGTGCATGCCTTATTGGGTTTGCTTGTGCAGCCATTTTTTACAGTTCCATGGGTGGAGCCATGCTGACTTTTTGCTATCACTGTAGAAGAGAGAATGGACAGTGGAAGCACATGATTGGATTCTGTCCCTGTACTCTTCCACAGTGGTAAAGCAATGTTAGAGAGCTGCACTCATTCCTGTAGTGTTGTGTCTCCCCCACCCCTCCCCACCATGGCTGAAGTAGCACCCCCCTGCGTGGATACACTGTCTTATTGCTGTCAGTCACTTCCACAGGGCCCAAAAAAGAGCCCAAGATGGCTGCTGGAGCTCAGTGCACAGGTGCTACTTTACTTTCATGCATGCGCATTGAGCTCTGGTGACCATCTTGGGCAGAGCGAGCTCTTTATCAGTGAACGCACCATCTTTCCATTCCCCTTGTGCATTGCTGCAATATGTGAATTCCCAAGCAAGCCATGTGGATCAAAAAGGAGAAGAAACCCTTTAACCGTCCCTCTTATTCTGACTCACCATTGTCCACATTCAGACCCTTATAGCACCAATGCAGCCATGTTGGCTCTGACCAGAGTTTGTTTAATATTGCTAGATACTAAATGCACCACTCTGCTTGGATGTGGCCAGTTTTCAGGCCTTTTATCTCATTGTAATACCTACTAAAAGATCTATGTCCATCTAAAATGTTGTAAATAATTACTGTAAACAGCAAAGTAGACATCAAAGTGTAAAGAACCAAAACACAGATGTCTTCTGTCACTTCTGCCTATATACTGCTTTCAGCTGAGATGCACTGGGTCTGTGAGAATAGCCTTAGTTTTGACCCCTTTGGTGATCTGAGGTTAATGGTCCCTTTGTATTTGTAAATTCAAGGATGGAAACCACCCTATAATTTCTGTCACACTGGCCATCCCGCCAGTGCAGCAGTTGCACTACTGCTTGCGATGCCAGTGACCCGGATTTGGTAGCGAGCCTGTTTGGCTAGAGGGCCTGCCAGTGGGAGAAGGACTGAGCACACAATGGGCTGCTTTCCTTCTCCAGGGAAGATGGGTTGCATGTTCCATTGGTATACCACCACAGAAGGACCAGAGGAGACCTTTGTTATGTTTATATGACCTTTCACAATGAGATCCTATGGGAATCAACTGGACTGAGAAAAAAAGAAGGTTATGGACAAACACAACTCCATTGTTATCCATTAAGGGGTGAAGTATATAAAACATCAAGACAAGGAAACTGGTTTAATCAGACAGTTGTTAGCGTATGAAATGCTTTGCCAGAATTTGTGGTTAACGTTCCTGATTTGGGTAATAGTAAAACCAGTTATTACCACTGATATGTGGTGAGTCTAATTATGGTTTGAACAAGATACTTGACTCATATTGGACCTATGAACCTGGGTGACCACAGGTGCTGGTGTAAGTTAGGGAAGTGGAACTGAGCGGGGGAGGGTGAGATGGCAAGAGGTCCTGAGAAGAGGCACATTTCTGCATGCTGTCATCTCCTTGGACCTCCTAGCATGCTGTCATCTAGGGAGGAACCAGAAACAAGGGAAAAAAAACATGTGTCTGTGCCGGAAGATGGGCCTGGCACCTGGCAGGCACGGTTGAAACCCCTAACACATTGGATGATGGCTAGGGGGGATGACTCTGGATCCCCCCTCCTACCCTTCACAGGGGGTTATCCATGGCTGGGGCAGGTCCAGAGATGCACTGGCGAGTAGCCTTGGGAGTCCCTGAGGGAAGGTGCAGATGGGGTGACAGAAGGGGGCATAAACAGCAAATAAAAGAAAAATTCTGCCACAGTACATAAAGAGGTTCCAAGTAGAGACTATATAAACAGTTTAAATGCAGTGAACCAAGTATATACATACTGAACATGGGAAAGTATCAGTTCCAGTAAGAATAACTGCTGACAGTGAAAATTGCAACACTGCAGGCCATAAAAGCATAAAAACATTGTCAAAACAGAATATCAATAAGCAGTCTCCAAGCTGTAAAAAAAAAACAGTATTCATCTACAATGAGAAGCTTTGGCTATGGCCAGACCAAGGGCCATATGAGAGGGGAGCAGTGGCCCCCACAGTAAAGCAAGCCATTGTGTGAGTGAAGCCAGCCATCGGGGGAGGAGAAAAGCAGCATGGGGAAAGGGAAGAGGCTGCCAAACAATGGCTTGACAGAAAGACTTGACCAGGTGCAGAGAGACCAGGGGTAGAATGAAGGGGGAAGTGAAAGGTGAAAGTGAAATAAATGGGTAGTTGTTGGGATAATGGGAAGCAACACGGCATATGAAGCAATGATGGTAGAGTAAGTAAAGGATCAGGTGTGAATACCGTGTTCATGGGTCTAAGCTTTCAGGGTGGAAGAGGATGTGGAAGAGTGATTGGGGGGGGGGGAGTCCAAAGTAGTAGGAGCCTGTAGAAGGTGTCCTGCCTAGTTGAGGTATTGGGGCAGGAGAGGAGGAAGGAGCAGCAGTCAGTGTTTTTAAGTAAGTAGGAGGAAGGTGAGTGTGACAGAGTCAGAGTCCTTGTCTGAATTTGTGCTGCATTTTCTTTTACACTGTCTTGTTCTTGTAAGTTTATTGTTCTAGCTACTGGCTGAAATCTGGCCACTTTCATTCTTGTAGTCTCCCCTTGTCTCACAAGTACTGCATAAGGAACATGTAAGTAAGACAAGAGGCAGAAATGTGCTTGCCTTCTCCTGTATTGTACTGCAGGCAGAAACAGAGGAATGTAAGTAATGAAAATAATTGAAACACAGAGCCTTGCACTCTGTGTTTTAGTGTATGTAAATTGCTTTTGATTTGCAAGAAGCCAAAACAAAACATTTTTCCTAGGGTGAAGCAGAGATGTGTAATATGCTATACCATATTTTCTAAAGAAATATCAGGATCTCATGTCAGATGAGTTAGCCTGTCTGTGTTTATTGTGAATGAGTCAGCCTGCCTGTGTTTACTTAGAGAATTGTGGAGTCAGACAGCTCACATGGTGTTGACATCATCAGTAGGCAAGAATAAAAGCCTACATCCTGAGATGAGTCAGTCAGTGAAGACCTGACTGTCATGGAGGAAACATCTCATAGTACATGCAAGTTTTCGTGTGCTAGGAATCTATTTGACTGGAACTAAGCCTGGAAGTTGTGCACTGAGGGAATTGTGCACTGTTTTTGCTAACTGAAGAACTAATCATCTATTTCCTTTCTGTATGTTTATTATTTTAGTTTTTATTTTAGAAAATAAATATCGCAAAGTGCGTTCTACACCTTTTACCTGAGTTTGTGCATCTGTCTCACCCGCTAAGCTTCACAGGGAGTTGGAGAGAAAAGAGTTGAGATAGCAGGGGTGGGAACCAAACCAACATTTGGAGATGAAAAAGGCATAGTGAGAGAAATCTCCTACTCTCCATGAAGAAAAGAAAGAGACATATAAGGTGCAGTGTTGGGGTCAGGGAGGACAGTTATGGTCAAAGTGATTGAATGAATGGAAAAGGGAGTCCAGTTTAAGCAAAGTAGACTGGAGAAAGCACTATAAACAATGTCCTCATAGTCATATGCCTGAAGGATCATTTTACCAATGGTCTTTCAATGGGCAGGGAGGGTGGTATAAAACTTGTTCCTGTAGTGCAGGCCAAGCCAGAGAAGGACTTCCTTTTGGATGTCATTCGAGTGATTGGAGAAACTAAGGTGATGCTCCAATTGGACATCAAGATATTTAAAGAAGGGAAGTTCATCCAGCTGTACAACATCTACCACATTTACATCTACCACATTTATTTGTTTACAAATGCATGCATGTATGTATGTATATAACATGACCCTTCCCTGGCTAGGGGTTTGTACCTGTTGCCTCTTGGGGGGAGGGCTAAACAAAACAGTTATTTTTAACCTGGGAAATGGGTGGGCCCTTGCACTAGGAAACCTGCACAGACATGGTAGGTGCACCAGTAAAACACAGCAGGCACATGGGAATGTCTTCTCCTTTATGAGCTAGTGTCAAGTAATAGGCTTTATTCTGTCACAAGATATTAAACACATGTTTTGCCCCATTTGGGGCTGTAGGTGCAGAAGGCACAAGAGTACAAAGTCCTAGGTATCATACACAAAGTCCAAATGACTACCTTAATTAGGGGCAGGCAAAAATCTCTTTGTCCATCCCTCTTCTGGGAGCAAAGCCAGGACAGCAAATGTTCTCACAGAGCTTGACATATTTGGGTCACCGAAAGCACATTTTCTTCTTAAAGGTAGAAATACTTGGGACAGATCATGTATTTTACTTGAAAACAGAGTTTACTGTGCCATGCAGAACACGTGTTTGTAGCCAGGAGCCCATCTCCATCATCTGATGAGGAAGATAGGACCCATTTTCCAGTCAGGGTGATCCACTCCATCATCTACAAAAAAAGCTTTCAAACATTTGTTCTCAAAAACTGAAGTTTAATCCCTCCAAACTCACACAGGCATTCCCTCTGGGGTAATCTTGGGGGAGCCAGCACTGGCCAGCATCACAAAGAAAAGTCTCTCACAGTTCAGG
This sequence comes from Neoceratodus forsteri, assembly GCA_016271365.2. Lineage (NCBI taxonomy): Eukaryota > Metazoa > Chordata > Ceratodontiformes > Ceratodontidae > Neoceratodus > Neoceratodus forsteri. The sequence goes on from CM028135.1 coordinate 315,951,569, forward strand.
GTTGTTTACACATTTTACTTGAAGTTTCCATAACCAGGTATCTTTCAGGACTTTCACCCTATGCAGAGGTACCGCACAAGAGAAGGCCATCACCACAACATGACGCTCAGCTACTGTGTGACCAACTGGGGACTGAAACAGGATTGAAGAGAGTTGGTATTTCTCCTGAGACTCTCCTCAATCAGACAGACTAAAAGTACTGAGTGAAAAACTGGCTCAAACTGCAACACTCCATTGTGACTTATGGTGGTACAAGGCCCCTACTACTTGGAACAGCTGCCCAGAAGACCGACAGGGGTCTTAGGGGGGTCCTGGAAGCTAATCATTTGCTGTCTAGACTGACTACAAAAACACATTACACTACTTAGGTTCTAGTAACCCACAGGGGGACAAAGGGGTTGTATGTATATACGCATGTATGTATGTATGTATGTACTTGATGTATGTATTGTTATTAGGAAGTACCTTTGAGTACAAGTACCCATTTTCAAAGGTTGCACATCTGATACAAAACATCACAGTAAACAGTACAAAACAGAACTGATCAGAAAACAAATAATTTACTAGGTAAATTAATTATAGTTACAACAGGTTTGTGTGAAGAGTAATGCATGAAACAATCTCTTAAATTAAGCCAGATCTGATGTGTTAAAAACTGAGTCTGGTAGTTAGTTTAGCCAGCAGCCCTAACAGCAAAAGGGCGTTGACCACGTTTTGTTCTGCAGAAGGGTACCACTAACATATTCCTAGTCATACTCCTAGTGTAGTATTGGTTGTCAGCATACCGGAAACAGTTATTTAAATTGGGGGGGAGGGGTGGAATTAAGATGCACAGAACCTTTTACAATAATATGCAGGTTTCATACCCAATTCTGCTGGTAGAGGTAGCCAGTTGGTTTGAGTATATAACTCACAGCTATAGGTTAGTTTATCTGCACCCAAAACAAATTGCCATGCTTTGTTGCAGATCATCTTTATCCTATCAAAGACAACATCACATACCGGAGTAGACAGAAAGTCCATAATCAATGGGTGAAAGTTTTGTACTTGATATAATTGGGTGTCAAACTCTTGAGTAAAACTCTTATGGTTTCTGAATAAGGGTCCTAGTTTCTTAAGCATTTTGGCCAGATTCTGTACATGGGGACAAAGGATAGCCTACTAGGTCAGAATAGTGTCACTATAATAGCACCAGGAAGAACAGCGTGGTCTGTATAGCACTACCCTGGACAGCGATAGTGGATTAACAGTGGTATGTACTAAGCGCTTCTCAGGTCACTGTCCATGGTACCAGAGCAGACCACAAGGACAGAGGAAATCAGGAGGCTGGCCAAGCTGCTCCCATGGTGTGGCAGGCCAAGGCATGGAGCAGATTGGCAGGATGGTGGTGAAGACCAGGGTTCTAATCCTGGTCTCCCATTTAGTTTTCCTTGTGGGTTGTTTCTTATTTTTACAAGGGGCCATGGAAACAGTATTCCATGGCCGCATGTATTTCTTCTTTCCCAGAGATTCACTCCCCCCTGGAGTGAGAGTCTTAAAAGATCAGGGGATGCAGGGGGCAGAGCCCCCCCCCCAATCGGGGTAGGGGTGGAGCCCCCCACATAAATATATATTAATGTTTGTTGTTGGCACTGTGTTGCATGGCAGTATTCTGTTGTGCTGCTGTTCTTTATTTATTTAACCAGGAGTAGCACACTAAACTGAAAACTTTTTTACAGGAGCAACCTGGGAGCACAGGGAAGTTAAGTGACTTGCTCAGGGTCACACAGTATGCAAGTGGAAGCTGTGGGATTCAAACCCAGGTCTGGTCTGCTGGATGTCACCAGATTTGCAGCTCAGAGCCTTAAACCACTGTGCCATACTGCCTCCCTGTTCTGAAGAGCGCTGTCAATACAGTGCTGTTCTGGATGGTGCTGTTATTGACAGCACTCTTCTGACCTAGTGCCAAGGATAGAGTATCTAGCCAAAGATATTTAGAAAATTCTACTTGCTGCAACTTTATTCCATGGGCATTGAAGATATCAAAAGAGGAGACTTTCTTCTTCGTCTGATAGGGGCTAGTGAAAAGCATGGTCTTAGTGTTCTTGTATTTGAGAACCAACCCATTATCCGAGAATTATTTTTCAACTCATTCAAAATTATATTGTAGGTTTTGTGACAGACTGTCTCTATCAGAGTGCCTTGAATAAATCACTGTGTCATCTACGTATAAGAGAACTTTGACAGACTGGCAGGCACCTGGCAAGTGATTTATGAACAGGCCAAATATTAAAGGACCCAGAATAGAGCCTTTGGGCACTCCAGCAGATACATTCTCGTCTTCAGCAAGATGAGTCCTCAATTTTTACTTTCTGTGTTTGATTCTACAGATAGCTTTCAAACAATGTTACTGTATCCAAAGACAGACCCACATTGATTAATCTGTTGAGCAAAAGTTTATGATTGATAAGATCAAAGGCCTTAGTCAAGTTAAAGTAAATATCCCTAACCATATCACCACTGTCCAGGGCCTCATGAAGATAGCTGGTCTACTCAATGAGGGCAGTATTGGTGCTATGTGGTTTCCTTAATCCATGTTGTTGGGCACATTGGACATCATATTATTTCAAGTAGAAAAGGAGTTGGTCACTATCTTTTGTACAGCTTTAAATAGTGGTGAGAGGATAGAAATTGGCCTTTAAGTTGTTAAATTCGCTCGATCACCAATAACTAGAGCTGACTTCCATTTCTCAAGGAACTGAGAGAAAGTAAACATTTTATAATGGGATATGATGGCTCTTGCAATGCTAGGGCTAGTAGTTTCATATCAGTGGTCCCCTCCCCAAGTCTGGTCCTGCCATGCACCTTTTGATATATTTTAAGGTATCACTTTCTGAAACTGTCCTAAAATAAATATTTGGCTGAGCAGAGTCATGGTCACTCAGTAGGTTCATATCTGCCCCAAGAGTGTGTGGGGTGAGTTGATATCTCTCCAGAGAATCTCCTCACTCAGATAGACTAAAAGTATAAATGTGAGGCACTAGCCCAGAAGGGATATATGAGCTTAAGTCCGTGAAGGCAATTTTTAATCTATTAGCAATCTCAGTATGGTCTAGGACCTCTTTCCCACCAGTCTTTAACATTGTTGGTGACTTCTTTTCTTCCTTTCCTTAGAGTTTGAAAACATTTTCCCAGAACGTTTTACCATAATTCCAGTTCAGGGTTTGTTGGGCCTTGCAATAGTCTGACTTTTGAAATCTTACTCTACTTTTGCACATTATTTCTTAATTCCACAAATTTCTGAAGGTGTACTAATCACCCTGATTCTCTGGCAAGGGGCCTATCACTTATCCTCCTCTTTCATTTGGGTCAGGAGTTCTATGGTGATTGAGGCTGAAGAGGCACCTCTAACCATGAAGTTTTTAACCGGGTATAGTGGCCATATACTGTATTTTTAATTCTGCAGTTAGAAACTCGGGCTGAATCAATGTCAAGAATATTATCCAGGTAGCTCCAGTCAATTTGAGCCACTTTATTCTTGAAGTAATTCACCTTGGTCTTGTTTAGAACGTAGCTAGAAATGACCCGTGGGGGTTGGCTGTTTAACAACCCACTTACACTGAACTGATGAGTGATCGCTAATACTGTCTGGTAACCATAAATATATCTTTAACTCTGTTTGAGTGGGTTGGCAGTGTCCAATCAATAAGTTCTTGTGCCAATTTTGTTGTTAATTCTGGATGTCAGAAACCATTCGAGTCAAGAGCAGGCTTGCAATCCCATCCCTGTAGCCGATGTTGGTCTTAGAATTCCAAATGATATTAAAGTTATCAGTGACTATTATTTCCTAGTTCTGATTTGTTTGTTTGAAATAACTAGTAAAGGATTCAAGGTCTTTATCCTGTTTACCTGGTGGGGTGTAAATGGTCATGAGAATAAGAGATTTGTGACCACTACCCGGAAGCAACCCTATAGCCAAGCATTCACAGTCACTAGACTTTTCTTTAATTTCAATAACTGAGGCCTGTAGATCTGACCTAATATATAATAGACAACCCCCACCTTGCTTTTCCAGATGATCGTCTCTATGGAGATTAAATCCAGTTAGAGAGACAGCAGCATCTATTATATTTGGTGTAAGTCAGGATCCGGTCAATGATATTATGCCATGTTGTACTGATTCCATCCAAGCTTAAAACTGTTTAGATTTAGCAGTTACACTCTCAGTGTTTACTGATACAGTATTTAAATCCCCTTGGTTTCAGTGGTCAGTATCTAAGCTAGCAAATGGACCAAGGTTAGGGTGCAAACTTCTTGATAGCAGAAGTGAAAGCTAGTGGCCCTTAAACAGTATTTTAGCCACATAGATACATAGACAGTGTCGGCAGATAAGGGCCTATGACCCACCCAGTCTGCCCATTTGAGCTTGTAAGTTCAGTTTGTTTTCCTAGAAGTCTGTTGCCCCTTACCCCTGACCTCCAGAATTCCTTTATGTCTATCCCATGCATTCTTAAATCCCGTGATTGTTTCAGCCCCCACCACTTCCTCTGGCAGGGTGTTCCACTTGTCCACCACCCGTTCTGTGAAGAAATTCTTTCTCATGTTTCCTCTGAATCGTCCTCCTCCAACTTCATCCCATGCCCTCTAGTCCTGGAACATCTTTTCACTTCAAAATAGTGTTTTCCTGCACCCTGTTCCTCCCTGTAAGATACTTGTATGTCTCTATCATATCCCCTCTCTCCCTCCTCTCCTCCAGGGAGTACATGTTCAGTTCCTTCAACCTGTCTTCATAGGACTTGTGATGCAATCCATGCACCATCTTTGTTGCCCTCCTCTGAACCTTCTCTACCCTGTCTATGTCCTTACGTAGCCCTATTAGTTTTTTTCCAGTTATTTCGAGCTTGCAAGCAATCCTTTGCAAATGAAATCTACAGATAATACTGTAACATTCCTCTTGTGTTATCATAAGAGGTAACCCATTATAATGATCTAAGGGATGAAGGACAAGTGAACTGCAGGGGTCAGCTGGAACTCCATGCAATTGCAAGCACAACCAGTTATCCAGGACTATGTCAGTTTCTACTAAGACCCTGTCATTTCCCCAGTACTGCTCAGTAGGTACTAGGTTTAACAATATAAGCACAATACTAAACATTTTTGCAGGTGAAAAAGCAGCAACTAACAAAATAGCTTACTCTTGTGGGTCTGAGTGGTAGGCAATGTTCCATGCTGGAGTTCATCGGTTGTCTTCTTTATGGTAATGGGGTGCACTGCAATGGGGCAGTGTGAGCTGCTGATGGCTGACTCCATGGCTGACACTCACAGTCTGATAAACCTTGTGCTCTGAACTGCAGTGCAGAGGACCACTAGACCTAAGCTGCAGAAGTAGGGGGGAGCAGGGGTCCGATTGACTGTTCCAGGCAGCTGGAGACGAATTGGGTCCTGGCCGGCATTTCATTCTGGCATGGAGGAGAGGTTTCTGGCAGCATCTGTTGATAGAGGGTGGGCAGGCTGAGAGGTGCCTTGAAGACCCCAGGCAGTCAGTTCATGCAGCAGGAGGAGAGAGAGGCCTTGAGAGCACAGGACCACTTTTAAATTCTGGCAGGCATCAGGAGCAGGAGTCTGACTGATTGTTTCATATGTTCATCTACTACAAAGAAGCTCATGTAGCAGCCTTTATAAAGTGGGAAGATTCAGGGTTAGCCAAAAGTGGACAGTTTTGTTCTGCTGGGTCAGAGAAATAGAAAGCCCATCTACTGAAATCTTTTCATAATTAAGGTAATATCTAACCAGCTGCCTCCACCAGTATTACATAAAATTATGTAGGAACAGAGGTGAAGAGAATATGAAGTATGCAGGGGCTGAGAAAAGGATACATTTATGAAGGAGTATGTGCCAATGACTATTCCCTTGGGTACTGGGACTCAGCCATCTGACATTGCTGTATAACTGTCAGTGTCTGATCCCTGAGTATCTCTCAAGAGCGAACCTGCAGATTATACAGGACAACTGATTTACGTAACGTAACATTTAATGCTAAGTGATTCTGTACACCACAACACCATAGCCCAGCAGCTGGAGTAGGAATTGCCTTCTCATGAGAGAGCTGAGGCAGTTTCTGGCTCAGCAGAACACTCCTAGCCTAGGATCTACAGAAACAATTTCTCATTTTGCAAGTTTCTGGTGGGTGAGTTTGAGGGCCTAAACACACCTCCAAGTATTTAAGGACTGGGTGAGCAACATATGACTTTCAACTTACAGTGTGTGGCTAGGCTACAGTATGGAAAAATATGAAATGGCTTTTACCTTCAGTCTTTTAGATAAATGTGCCTAGGTTCAGTATTATTCTCTGTCCTCTGTTTTTTCTTTCAGTGCATGGTGTCTCCATACAGGCGACTTCTTCCTGAACTTTGTTTACAAGGTTGTTGTGCCCCAAGAAATAACACCATCACAGTCCCAAGTCCTACCTGATCAATGTGTTGTACGCTTTACAATGCACAACATAATTCATGTAAGAGGAATGCTGTGGGAAGAGCTTAGATTGTGCAAACCGCAAAAGGATGTATGCACAGTACTGCTGACCCCCCATCTTCTCCCTGTATCTCTGTAGATTTTTGCTTTACATCACATAAAATACAACCCCCCCCTTTCCATCCCACCCTGTCTTTCCTAAACAGATTATAGCCTGGTATGGCCATGTCCCAGTCATGGTTTACAGTGCACAATGACTCAGTACTGGCCACAATATCCATGTTGGTCTCTGCCATGATGGACTCTAGGTCCAGAATCTTATTTCCTAGACTTCTAGCATTCACAGATATGGCCTTCCATATTTTATTAGCACTCAGCTTGTTACCCATCTTTTTTCTTTTTTGTCCCCTCCTTCCCCCTCTCTCTTTCATTCTCCTGTTCCCATCTCCCTTTGTCTCTATCGGTCTGCTTCCTTCCATACTCTGTACTCTCGGGGGCTCTTTGCCCCTCAGATTCTCCCTACTCTCCACCTCATTCTGTGGGAGGAGCAATTTCTACCTCCCTGATTTATTCTGCCACCCCCCCTCGGCTAGTTTAAATGTTCAAAGTAACCTTTAAATTGTCCACTGAGGACTGCGATAACCCTCCCGGATGGATGCAGGCCTTCACCCTGTATAGACCCTTATCCTTCCACGGAGATTCCCAGCTCCCAAAGCAGCTGAACCCCTTCTCTCTGCACCATTCCATCAACCATGAGTTGAAGCTCCTGGAGCAGAGATCCCTCTCCTCCCACTGTTGTAGACAGGCAGCTCCTCAGAGAAAGTCAGTGAGAGCACTACCTGTCTAAGACCACTTCCCAACTCCCTAAACTCCCCCTGCACTATCTTAGTCCCATCCCTAGCCAGATCCTTGGTTCCCAGGTGGGAAATGACATTTAGTTCCCCCTACTGTCCTGCTGCCTTAGCATCCCCAGTATCTGCCTCCCATCCTTCTGGCTGTAGCACCTCATAGGCACCTGAGCTCCCTTCCTATTCCCAAATCTATCCATCTGATGACTGAGTCCCCTAACAAAAGTTGCTTCTTCCTCCTCTGGGTCCTCTCCCACCCTCCTTGGGATCTCCAATATAGAGAACTCCCACATCCTCCCTGGCCACTAACTTGGGTGCCTCTTCTTGGCAGTCCCACCATGCAGAGCAGTGTAAGAATTTTGTAGTGGTACCAGCTGAGGAACATGCCTCGAACCCACCCCCTAACCTTCTAGGGCACACCATAGTCCAGCCATTCCTCCTCCCTGGCATCCTCTGAGGTAATTGTGGCAGACTTGGTGGTCCCTGGGTGGGGGAGGAGGTCCCCCAAATCCTAGTCAACTCAACTTCCAGTCTAGTGACCTCCTCCTTCAATAAAAAGAGGTGCATGCAAATGGGGTAACACTGCAGTCTACAGAAGGTATCTCTGAAAACTGCCACCCCACAGCCACTGCTCCCATCTAGGACAGTGCTTCACAGAATAACCAGGTGAATGAACGCCTCTAAAACAGGGCCAGAATCATCCCTCAATCAGGTCTCTCACTCTGTGATACATACCAGGTCTGCTAAGGAAAACAAAGTGAAAGCCGCCATCACAGCTATGTTATGCCTTAGGGATCTGGGGTTACAGAGAACTGCCCTAAAGGGAGGAGCCAAGTCAGCTGGTCCATTAGCTACCTTCTGATCAGAAATTACCGTAATCCAGGGAATAGAAACCAGGAACGGGGACCCATCACCTGCCAAAGCCTAGTCGCAGGAAACTTCCTTGATTTCACACTCCTGATCTTGCTCACTCCTTCCACCCTTGGAGCAGGTGACCTAGGGTTGCTACCTGTCCAGTTTTAGACTGGATAATTTTATTTTCAGAACCCTTATCTTGACATCCTGTTATGCTTATATGTAATTTGGTGTTTGGCTCATTTTGAGTGCTCACATACTCTTAAAACTGATTGAATGAAATAGTTCACTGTTTTGGCTATATGTCCAGGTTACAGAGACGTTCTTTTGGTCCTGGCCAGCACTGACTGCTAAGGAGCTCTTTCTCATGGGCTCTAAAAATGGTGTAGATTGCTGCACTTTCACTTGTAACCCCTTTATCCCTTGGAAACTAATGGGGCAGCCAACAATTTCAGAGGAGCAAGCACAAATATATGTAACCCCTCTACAAATGGGGGTCCCTAAAATGTCTGGTTGGGCTTAATTGCCCCAATGCCACCCTTTTTCCTCCTGCTCTTTCTGCACATCTCTCAAATTCAGCTAGCAATTTCTTGTGTCCCCAGGTCTAGTCCTGCCCCTCTGGTGCCCTGCCATGCAGCCCAAGTCACTAATCCAACCCTGTGGGGCTCGGAGAGTCATGACCTGGGCTACAGAACTGTGGGGCATTGGGACAAATATCTCATTATCTCTGGCCATACCAGAACTTTTATTCAGGACTGTATCTAATCTGCTGAAGGGACAGTGGGTTAAGCAGTCATTGCCAGCAGCCACAGCCAATTGGAAAGCCAGGAAAACAAAGCCAGGACTTCTTGGACTTTCACCAAAAGCTCATAGATAAATGCCAAGTGCTCCTGGGGACTTACAGGGACCTAATTCTAGGTGGCAAAACAACAGCCCAACAGTGCGCTGAGTGAGATTCATGCATTATTCAATTCTGTGATTGACAGGTCCTCCAGCCAATCGGAGGTCCAGCAGCCAAAAGCCACAACCTATCAGGAAGCTTGGGAAAGCCCTATAAGAGATAGTGTAGCATTTTGCCAGATTGAGAGCCAGATTCCAGCCTGCAGATTTGAGTGGGAGCCCCCCACAGGGGTGGGGGCTCAGGCCACTGCCATGGTTCTAGGCCTGGGCAGTCCAGCTATGCCCCTCCATCCTGGAGCGGGTTGTTGTTGTTTTATTTAAGTTAAAAGAACCTAGTTAAGTTTTGTTTCACCTGCTAGCCTGGAGGTTGCCAGATTGTCCTCCAGGTGCTAGCTCTCCCTCTCACGTCTCGGAAAGATGTGGACCGAAGACCAGATGTCATCAAGCAGCGGTGAGAGCGCTGACCAGAACCTCAGTCGTGAGAGGACTGAAGATGCCAGGATGCCTTCTATAGTGGAGATTTACCATGCAGAACCTGCGTGAGTACCCTTGTACCTCCCTGTGCAAGGAAGAAATATCTTGCAAGCTAACCTATGGGCCTGCCAGCACTTGCAGTTGTTCTGTGCCAAGAAAGAGGAAATACATAACCTGGGCTGACATGCCCTCTATCTGCTTAGTTGTGAGAGTCTGTGAAAGTAGTTAGTCTGGGCCACTTTCCCTGAGGAGACTGTTACCTCTGTAGTTGTTTCGTTTGCACCTTGCCTGCTGCCCAGCTGGCCCAGCACAGGTATCTTTCTGAGACTATGCTATGCAAAGTGCTGCTGTTGCTGGGGGTACCCTAGAGAGCCCAGACAGTGTGTACTTAGGCATAATTATATAAATGTACTAATATTGATCTGTACCCTCTATTTGGTCAAGATTGCCCTGTTGGAGTTGCCAGCCATAGTCTCATTGCCACGTCAAAGGACATGAGGCTCTAGAGTTTGTTGTGACTGAGCTTTATACCTGGAAATGGCATATTTCTACTTTGTCAGATTTTGTCTGAGACCCCGTACATGCGTGAGATGTATTGGTATATGAATGTACTGGATGTGACAATGTCAGTGGCTCAGTAGGTAGCACATTCGCCTCTGAGGCCGGGAGATCAGAGGGCTGTGGGTTCAGTTCCCACATCTGGCACTTGGGTTAATATCCCAGTACTGACACTGTAGTGCAGCATGAGAGGGGTGCTGTACTTCTGAGGTGCCGCCTTTCGGATGAGACGTTAAACCGAGGTCCCATCTGCCTGGATTGGTGGTAGTTCAGGTGGATGTTAAAGATCCCACGGCACTTATCGAAAAGAGTAGGGGATTTTCCCCGGTGTCCTGGCCAAATTTCCCTCATTCACTAAAAATACCACCAACAGCTTAATCTGGTTCAAGGTCAGTTGGCATTCATCTGTATCTCCGTTCCCCGGGTCGTGCCTGAAAATAGGCAGGATTTGTCTAGTGCACTTACCCGGTCAACAAAAACTAAATAAATAAATAAATATGTGCTGAATATTCAGGATTTGCAAATCCAAAATCTAGCTTAGGTAACCTGGACCAGTTGCCTTTTCTGAAATGTTCAGTCTGCGATCTGCAGGGCAATCCTTACCTTCTGCAACGAGCAGGGCAACCCTTGCTGCACTGTGTCAAGCATGGGAATCACTGCACCTCTAGAAAAGAATTGACAGCCATTGTTGTTCATTTGCTTTCCAAGTTAGCCCCTTCTTTTCAAATCAAAGCCAGCCAGCTCGACCAGCTGCAACATCCACCATGCCTGCAACATCCAGGACTTTGGTATCTGGGTACCCAGGGTATAGAGTGAGATTGCAGGGTTTCATCTGTATCTGGGACTGGTACTAGTGGTGGGGATAATCAAATCAAATCTCAAATCTTTATTTATCCAGGCAATCGCTGTTGAGCAAGCTCATTTACAAGGTGGACCCGCTGTTGTCAAGGACAGTTATACATACATAGATTAAAGGATGGAATTATAATGGTATATGTAACATCTGATTTAGTCAGCAGTTTAGATAGCCAGGGCTCTGGGTATCATGTTTGGCCATTTGCACTGTGATTGCCTTTTCTGTTAACTTAGTCGCCACCCAGCTGGAGGGTTCACCAGCACAAACCAAACTGCTGTACATTTTGTAAATAGTGATCAGCATAACTTCTACTCCACCTGTTTCCCCATCCTAACTCCCATGTTCCCCAAAATAAACCTTGTTGTTATTGTATTTGAAAATCCTCACGAGTGAGCATATTATTAAAGCGAGTAATTACTGAAATGTTGAAATGTGGGGAAATGTCTATAGGGTCATGTTTGGGGCTGGCAACAGGTATTTTGTCGGTGATATAACATCTCAGGGGGTTATACCAGGTAACTTCTAGCCCACGTAAAGTATACTCTGAGTGCAGGCACTGCGCATTGTTCTAGACTTGATACAAGTTAACGAACCCAAACCCCTCAGCCTAGTTCATAGGTAGTAGGCTGGGGTGTAACTCTGGGAGTAGCGCCACCTAGGGGTTACATATAGAATGCACTTACTTGACTTCTGTCGAATCAAGTGACCTCTGATCAGCCCATGGCACCAGTGGGCTGGCAAGGCTGCAGATTTAAACTGGTTAGGCATAACTTTAAACAATGCAATAAATATTTCAATAACCCAATGTCCAAACGGAATAGTAAAGGTTAACGCATCCAAAACAGTATCCTTTTATTTAAAAACAGTTTCTCCATGGAGGCAGGTGTTACATTCTAACTGGCCAGGACAGATCACAAGGTGGTCATCAGTTCTAATCCCACAGGGGGACAGTTCCATCATTCACTATATTACTGGCTTATAACCCTCAGGGGCTAGGTGTTACATCCAAGGGATTTACTTAACTTAACTTTCTCTTTCTGCCTTCAGGGAACACACACAGCAGGCTCTTTACTTTTCTTTATTTCCAATCCCAGAATTTAAATGGCAGGGAGAGGCTGTGGTCCCCTGGGGTTATGAGGTGCCATGGACCAAGCCTCCCACTCTTCCCCCAAGTCACTGATCCCTGTGAGAGAATAGTCCAAGTCCACATTAGAGGACAGTCTCACATGGCTATAATTTTAGGGGCAAGGAGGGCAGAGCATCCCTTGGGGGTCTGACGTGCCACTGGATCTCTACCTCGCCCCTCACTCAAGTGCTGATCTCCGTGATGAGAAGGTCCCAAAAGTCCACATAAGCAGGCAGAAATTCCCTGAAACTTTACAGGGCACATCTCACATACTAGCCACAGGGCTAGTTATCAGTCTCTCACTTCGTGTGACACAGGCAGAGTCACCCACATGCTTTTGTAAAACTGTCACATTTTACAGTCAGAGGCAAACAGCACTAACTTGACATTTTTCCTCAGCACATCTTCACTGTGGAAATACCAACAGCCTTTTGGTGCCCAAAAGGGGCATAACTGGTGCATTTTCTAGCACTCTACCCATTTTCAAAAAGAGACGTGACAGCCCCCTTTTCTCAGAGACAGTCACCCTCTGACAGAAACCTTCCATTTTCTGACAGGAAACGTTTGATCAAAACCCAGAAAGCAGCACTGGGCATTTAAAACTCGCAAGCTTTGTCATTTCCTCTCTTAGAATAAGGCAAAATATCACCTCAGTCTTTCAGCAGTTCTCAGCTACAGTTCATCCCCAGAGAAGCTCCTCAAAGAACTCCACAATTGGTATTCCTCCTTCTAGAGAGAGGCACCTCCCCTTTTAGGGATCTCGGGCAATGGCAGTCGCCATGTACGAGCTGTTTATACCGATGCCAACTACATGAAAAAAGAGGGTTTACACCGAAGGAGCCAGGCACTACATGCCAGCCTGAAGGTTCCTTCCAACTAACTAGGATGCTCAGTCCTTTCAAAACTGAGCGCTCTAGTGCCTCCCCTTTGGAATGTTCAGGCAGTGACGCTGCCAGGTAGCACACAAGGTACAGACTGACATCAGGAAGAAAGCAAAAGCCTTTTTAAAGGAACACACACCCACAGTAACTCCCACGGGGGGTTACACACTAAACTCCATTTTTTCCAAAGGGCACAGGGCAGCAGGGAAGGTCGGGGGTTGGCAGATGTAGGAATAGGGACTGCAAGTCACATTATCACAGGGACGGATCGGGGCAAGGAAGTAGTCCAGGGAGCAGTGCTCAGCAGATAAAAGCTCAGGAAAAGTTCATTTCAGCATGCTTTTCATCCCGGCCAGTGCCAGCTGCTAAGGAGCTCTTTTTTAGGGGCTCTGAAAATAAAAATGCTGTAAGTTGCTGTCTTTGCTGTAACCTCCATTTTTTTTCCAAAAGGCACAGGATAGCAGTAAAGATCAGGTGTTGGCAGAAGGAGGAAGAGGAATCACAAGTCACATGATCCATGGGACAAATCGGGGAAGCAGGAAGTCCAGGGAACTATAAAGGATCCACTCCCAGCATATCCCATCATGCTTGTGTCCAAGAGCATGAGTGGAAAAGAGCAGGAGTGGAACAGGTTGCTAGTAACATCATAGGTGTCAGCAGGAATCCACAGGCAACAGCAGGCACGCAGGGGGCTCTGCCAGTCTGGTAAGGTAAGGTACTTTACCTGTTAGCTTGCTGTTGCCAGATGAGGAGGTTACAGGAGGAGGGGTAAGTAGCATCTGATGGGACCTAACAAGCACTTAGTGTCTGTTGATGGGACTGGGGAAATATCTTACCTAGGGTAGGAGTACAGAAGCTGTTCAGGGAGGGCAGAAAGGGAGAGGTTAAGTAGTAAGCAGGCAGAGTGGTACAGGGGGTGATATACCAAACTGAGTAAGGGGTGAAAGAAGAGGAACAAGCATTTGTCAATGCCAAATGTTTGCTTGCTGGTATTAGCATTGGAAATACAGGAGTTAGACAGATGCAGAGTAGAAATAGCAGTGAAGTATTGAACTTCACGCCAATCCCACCTCCACCCTGCAGAGATGGACAGGCATTGGGGTATGCATTTGGGTTGTCACCCGTAATGTTCATGTCATTTCACATCACCCTATCCTGCAGACACCAACAAGTATTGAGGTGTGCCTTCAGGTGTTCGGCTTTACAGTCACCCCACTCAATAAGGACATATGCTGAAAATGAGTGCATTATAGGAGAATGGGGTGAACTCTGGGGCCGAAGAGTCCAAGGCACACCTCAATGCATGTCACTGGCTGCAGGATGGGGGGGGGGGTGGAATGGCATAAGCATTACAGTCGGCAATCCAATGGCACAACCCTGATGCCTGTCAGTCTGTACAGGGTGGGAAGTTATGGTTAGAAACCCTAACGCCCCGAACGTTGTTGGTATTTGCACTACAAATTTTCAACATGGCCTTTTTGTGACCCCCACCTCATGAAAGCATTTGGGACCTCTTCTTATGAACAGTGGCACTGTGATTTTTTCAATGTGTCCCGAACTTTGAGTTCCCACAGTGACTGCACCATTGTGTGCCAGATGTATGAAAACACAGATCGGGCAGGATGTGAAGAATGACAACTGCACCATTCATAGGGAGGTGCGAAGAGATGGCAATGTTGAAAATCTGTAGTGAAAATATTAAAAATGCTCAAAAGTCCGAATGTACGTGGAAACTGCTCAACGCATGCGCATAACACAGTCATTTAGTGGAATTATTTCACCAGATTTTCAACATAGGCATTTTTTGACCTCTGCTCATGAACACTGTCACTATGATTTTCTTAATCTGTCCTGAACATTTATTTCCCACAGCAACCGTGCCATTCTGCACCAGATGTTTAAACGCATATTTTCGGGTAGGATGTGAAAAATGACAGCTGTACTGTTCATAAGGAGAAGTGAAAAAACGTCAATGTTGAAAATCTGGAGTGGAAATACTTTAAATCTGTGAAGTTACGAGGGTGTGTGGAAACTGCACAACACACACTTATAACAGTCATTTTATGGACGTTAGGTACCAAATTTTCAACATAGGCATTTTTGGACCTCTGCTCATGAACAGAGTCACTGTGATTTTACATACGAACATTTATATGAACATACGAATCTGCCAGCAGAACAGACCAATTGGTTTATCTAAATCTGCCCAAGTATGCAGCTAGCACCCTAGATTGCAGCTGCCCCAGCCTCCCCCCCCAGTTCCTCCCCTGCTTGTCCCAGCCCGTGCCCCCCTGACTCTTGCTTTATCCCACTCCTTCTTAAAGCTATTGACTGTCCTACATGTTACCACCCCCTCTGACAGCGCATTCCAACTAAACACCACCCTCTCAGTGAAGTAGTGCCTCCTCATTCCCTTCTTGAAATGTCCTCCTTCCAGCCTTAGTCCATGCCCCCTCATCTCTCTTCCATCCTTCAGTTTAAACACCCCTTTGGGGCTAGATTTATTTAACCTTTTAGGTATTTAAACACTTCAATCATAACCACCCCATCCCTCCTCACCTCCAGTGTGTACATGTTCAGCTCCTTCAGCCTAACTTCATATTCCTTTTCTTCCACCCCTTTAACATTTTTGTTGCCCTCCTTTGCACCTTCCTCCAGTAACTTTATATCTCTCCTCAGGTATGGCCTCCAGTATTGCATACAGTACTCCAGGTGTCGTCTGACCAATGATCTGTAGAGATGTAGGATCACCTCCCTGTGTCTGGATAAGAACCTCCTTGCGATGCAGCCCAGCATCCTGTTTGCCTTCACTGCTGCTCTCCTGCACTGGGCAGAGTTGTTCATGCTCCCAGTTACCAACACCACTAGGTCCTTCTCCTCCTCCTCCTCTGTGATCCCCAACCTCACCCCCACCAACCAATAGTCCCTCTTCTGGTTCTTACTCGCAAAGTGCATCACTTTACTCTTCTTTGCATTGAATCCTAGCTGCCACTCCACTGACCATGTCTCTAGTTTGGTTAGGTCCCCCTGTAGTTTTTCCTATCCTTCCTGTTCATTCACCACAACCCCAAATTTGGTATCATCTGCGAACAGACTAACCCTGCTTCCCAGTCTGTGTGCTGTATCAGAGATAAAGAGCCCAAATAGCAACAGGCTCAGCAGTGACCCCTGCGGCACCCTGCTTGTCACTGCTCTGGGTGCCGAGAGCCCCCCACCACCACCACCCTCTGCACCTTCCCCTGTAACCAGTTCTCTATCCATTTAGTCAGCTTTCTTCCCACCCCCACTGCCATCAGCTTTCCCCCCAGTCTCCCATGAAGCACTGTATCAAAGGCCTTGCTGAAGTCCAAGTACAGGACATGTACTGCATGGCCCCTGTCCAACTCCCTTATCACCCAGTCATAATACTCCATTAGATTGGTTTGACAAGACTTCCCTGAGACGAACCCGTGTTGCCGCCCATCTTGGAGGCCATTACTCTCTAGGAATGCCACCAGTCTCTCCTTCAGTGTTGCCTCCATAAGCTTACCCACTATGGATGTGAGACTGACTGGCCGATAAATTCCTGGCTTCTCCCTAGGCCCACTCTTGTGTATGGGCACCACATGGGCCACCCTCCAGTCCTGGAGCACACACCCCATTTCCAGGGAGGTGTTGAACAGATCTTCCAGCGGTTCAGCCAATAGCTCTGCCATCTCCCTCAGCACCCTGGGGTGGATGCCATCGGGACCTGGTGCCTTGTCCATTTTTACTGCCCTCTGCCCCTCTAGCACTCTACTCCCTGCGATCACTTTGTCTGTCACCTCCTCTCCACCTTTCCCCTCCCTCCCAGCCCATGTTGGTAGTGGACCATCACTCTCCTTAGTGAAAATGGAGCAGAAGTACTCATTTAGAATTTCCGCTTGCTTCTCACCCTTTTCCACCCAATCCCTTCCCCTCTTTATCCTCACAATATGTTCCTTGCACTTCCGCTTTTCCCTGACATACCTGAAAAAGTCCTTTTCCCCCTCCCTTTATGCCCTGTGTTAACCTTAATTCCCTGGAGGCCTCAGATTTTTTCTCCCTCCTGGCCACTTCCCTTGACCAACCCCCATAAGCCTCCTTATCCTCTCCCTTCCCTGTTCTCCTGTACTTCTGGTATGCAGCCCTCTTTGCCCTCACCCCTTACAGCAATTCCCTGTTCAGCCAGAATGGTTTCTTGGCTCTGATCTTCTTACTCCTGGCCCTG
This sequence comes from Neoceratodus forsteri, assembly GCA_016271365.2. NCBI lineage: Eukaryota > Metazoa > Chordata > Ceratodontiformes > Ceratodontidae > Neoceratodus > Neoceratodus forsteri. The sequence continues at coordinate 315,968,745 of CM028135.1, forward strand.
GTGCAGGCTACTGTGGCCTCTGTTAGCCAAGTCTTTATGATTCCCCACTTTTGTTCTGCATCCATCCCCAGCCTTATATCCTGGAGTCTCCCTTTCAGTATTGCTCACATTCTCCCATAGTCTACCCTACTAAAGTCCACCACCTTAGTGCCCATGCCTCCTGTCTCCCTGCCCAGTGCGAAAATGAGCCACACTGTTTGGTGGTCGCTACTCGCTAGTGGGTCATCCACCCTTACCTCCCTCACTGTCTCCCATTTGCCAGTACTAGGCGCAGAGCCTTGTAGGCCTTGAAGGCCCACTTACCAATTGCGTCAGAAGGTCATCCTTGAATGCATCAAGGAGCACCTGCTCCTGGTACTGCTAGTGGCTGGGGTGCTCCAGTCAACCCCTGGTAGGTTAAAATCCCCCACTATCACCACACTCCCCCTTCTACACGCCCTCCTTATCTGCTCTGCCAACACCCATCCAGTTCCCCGGATTGGGCTGGTGGTCTGTACTCCACTCCCAGCCTCAGCTTTCTGCCCTTGGAGTCCAGGAGCTACACCCAAAGCGTCTCAGTCCTCTTTTCTTCTCCCTTGTCCCTTTTGCACAAGGCCCCTAGAATTCTGCGGCCACAGAATTTTGCTAGAACTTAATCTATCATAGAGAACTTCTGCGGTGCCGCAGAATTCACTCTTTTGGTGATTTTTATTAATATTTCTGTTTATCCATAGGATCTGGTTCCCTTCCCCTCTTTTTATATCCATAACCCCCTATATGCTCAGAATGTGATGTTATCATTGCTATATCATACATTAGCTAATGAAATGGCTGCATTCTGCAACAGAAATGAACAGTCACTTGTCTACCACAGCTCCCACTGCCAGAGATGGTGGCACAGCACATCATGCATATATAGTCATATTTGCTCAACCTGCACTACAGCCTAATACAGTTTTCAATCTTTCATTATTGCACTAGGGCCAACTTAAACAAAACCTTGTCAATAGCACAAAACTGTTAAGTCCATTCCTCACTTTGTACAAACCTATATGTGCCTTTAAGGTACAGAGATGCCATCTGAAATGAATAACTGGTAAAATGAATTTAACTGTCATTTTTAAGAAAAATAAAGTAATTATGCCCAGAAAAGTGGAATATAGTAATGTGTAGACCCGTTGAAAGAATAGACCTGTTAAATAAATAATTGCACTGTACGCATTTTTGCCAGGGTTATTGATTACATAGTGTCATTGGTTGATAGAATCACCTAAAAGTTATGGAGAAATGTTGTGTGCAGGGACAGCTGTTGGGCCAGAGGGTAGCATGCTGTGTTTCCGTGCCGGCAAGTTACAGTAGGTTCAGAGATTAGCTCTGGGAGCTGGCTGGGCAGCACTAGGATTGGTGGAACACATCACTGCTCAGAGCCTGGGAAGGTATGGTGCAGTGTTCTGTCACATGGTGGACACATTGTGATGGACTGGAGAGCTTTATCTCACAATTGGTTCACATGCATGTCATGGCCTGATGGTGTTATGCAATGTGTCAGGGAAAGCAGGTTGACATGAAAAATGAGTTTTGCAATAACTCCTCTATTCCATTTCCAATGGGACCCGTATGAATGAGGATGCAAGTTCATGGAAATAAAAAAAAAATATATACACATACACACACACACACACACACACACACACACACACACACACATACATACAGTATCTGTCTCTCACCACATACACATATTTGTATGTATGTTACAGATTGCACATAAATATATAAGTGATTCACAGTGGGAACCTCATGAGTGGTGTAGAAAGCACATACAAATATATAAGTGATAGACAGTGGAAACCTCATTAGTGGGATAGATAGCATGCATATAGAAATACCTTATTTATCACATACTGTAAGCTCCACTCTGCATATGTCATTTATGCAACAGGCTAGGACCTTAAGGGAGAGACATTTGTTTTGCCTTTTTAGGCATAAAATTATTTTTATAAGTCTGTTATTTTTTGAACTAGTGTTACTGTGCTTTCCACCATCCTGATTGCTATAACCACTGCCAAGAAAGTGAAGTCAGGAAGACAAGCTGACACTGATGTGGTAGTTTGTTAGTGCCGCAGAATTCTGCAGAAATTACAAACCACCGCCTCAGAAGTTCGCGGGCAATGGTAGTCTTACAGCGCAGAACTTGGTCCCACTGTGCTGCAGAAAGTAGGGCCCTGCTTATGAATTTGATCCTTCCCTCACATAGAGTGCATCCCCTTCTTCCAACCCCCCAGTCCCTCCTGCATATCCTGTATCTTGGGATTGCCAAGTCCCAATCATGGTACTCTGTGGCCCAAGTCAATGTCACTGCCGCAATGTCCACCTTCCCCTCTGAAAGGAGCACCTGAAGCTCTGCAATTTTGTTCCCCAGGCTTCTTGTGTTGAGAGGGACCACCTTCCACCCGTACCCCTCCTTCTCCTCACTCTTCTCCTTGGCCTGTGTCCCTTCTCCCAGTAGTCCATACCCTTTCTCCTCTTTATTCTTACCAGGTGGTGGTGCCTTCTGTATTACACTCAGACCACTCTGCCTGCTCCCTCCTGGGGTTACTACGCCTCTGCCTTTACCGATATCTGGGGGGGTGAGCTCATTAGACTCCCCTGTTCGGAACTTTCTACCAACCTCTGTCATTTGGCCACCCCCCCCACTAGTTTAAATCCACCTTAGTCTTTTTCATCATATCACTGTTTCTCCTGTAGCGGAGCAGGCTCTACCGACCTCCGGCCACTGGCTCCCGCACCCCCGGACCAGGTCATGTGCATGAGAGAAACTCGCCTTTCACCCAGGATCAGCCATACTCCTCTGGGTGCGCCACTCTCATGTCCGAAGGTGCAGGGCACGGCCATCAGCCAGCGAGATCACCTCTCTATTTTCTGCCTCCATTTTCTCCCCAGGAACTGGACGTGCAATGGTGTCAAAGGCATGTAGTGCCAACGCCTTCCGCACTCCCCCTTCTCGAGCATACAACTGCAGTGCAGCCGGCCTCTACCAGCTGCCGCTGCAGCACAATGCCATACACCCACCCACCACTGAGGAAGGAGAGCAGTCGTGGGACTCTCAGTCCTTCCTCTTCCCAGCCAGCCCCAAGGGGCCTGAGTCCATTCCCGAACCCAGGTCACCGGCGTGGCATGAGGTGTGGCATCCAGCGCCTCAACCCTCAGCGCCACTGAGCTTAAATCCACCTTAGTAGAGATATACTCCTCTAATCCCGCCTTTAATACTCCCCTCCCTGCTCAAGTGTAGATTGTCCCCCACGTACAAATCACTATTCCTCCAGATCCTACCCCAGTTAGTCACTAACCCATAATTTTTGGTGTGGCACCAATCCCTCGGCCACTCATTGAACTCCTCAATCCTAACCTTTCCTCCCCGTGCTTGCACATGGTACCGGAAGTACCACCGAGAATGACACCGACTCCCCAACCCCCTCACACTACCTGCCCAACTCCTCGAACTTCACCCTCACTATTTCCACAGTCTCCCGCACCAAGTCATTTGTATTCACATGCAACACTAAATGAGGTTTCTTCCTCCCCCTTGCTGCACACTTGAGCAGTGCCTGCCCTGCCCCTCCTGCAGTCAACCCGGGGATAGCTTCAACCCAAATACGACTACGCCTTCCCCTCTTCCACCCTATCTCACCTCTTTCAATATAGAATCCCTCAGGACAAGTTACCCCCCCTGTCCCTTACCCCCTTTTCCTTCTAATGCCCCTTCCACCACCTCAGTATTTGTTCTTCCCTGCCCCTTACCCCCGCCAGATGCACCCTCTGTGACTTCTGTATCTGCACCCCCTACTTCCACCTCACCCCTTTTCTCTGCCTTATTTCCCATCCCCCTTGAACCTCTTCCCAGCCTGACTACTTCCTACTGGGCTTCCCATGTTGACCTCCCCTGTTCCCCTGCTGATTTCCAACCCCTCTTCTATCCCTGTTGTTGTCGATTTACAGCCCCATTCCCTTCGACCATGATAGTGATGCCCCTCCCATCCTTCCCCCCTTCCCGTAGCCTTCTCTCCTCCAGTCACCCCTTCCTTCCTTACTAGCTCCTCTTGTACACTTTCGTCCTCGCTATCTCTTCCCCTACCTATTGCCATCCCTGTCATGCCCCGGTTGTCCCCCCCCCTTCAGTATGTTCCTGCTCTCCCTCTCTCTCTCTCTCCCCCATAGCAGAAGCTTGAATCTATTCCTGGTCGATACCCTTCTACATCTCTTCCCCTACCGGTTCCCCCTCCTACTTGTTCCCTCCGTGCCTCCTTGGTCCCTCCCTACCGCAGCCATCTGCTCTCTCCTGGTATTCCTCGTGGTCTCTTCCTCCCATCAGGAGGCCCTCACCCGGCACCCCTCCCTCTCCTCTTCTCTGCTAGTGCTTCTGATATTGGGGTCCGTTTAGTCCCTAGTTTTTCTTCTCCTGTCCCCTTGCCATCCCCTATCCCCAGCCAGGATGCCTACCATACTCATCTGCCCTGCCACTTAGACTCCTCCCTAACCTTCACAGTTCCTCTCTCAAACTAGCCAGTCATCTACAGACCATACACCCCCTCCAATCCTCCAAGCCCAGTCCAGAATCATGGCAGACCGCACCCTGTACACCCCACCACCCTTCCAAAGATGCCCGCCCTATTGACATGCGGCTTCTGACACATTTTGGCCCCCATCTTATGTTACGGGCTCTTACTCCTGGTTTCTGTACCCTACTACAACTGTTAGGCCCCTGTTTACTCAAATTCCTGTTCCCTCCACACTAGTCCCCCTACTGCCCCCTTGCTGACCGGGTTAATTCAGTCTCAAATCTCATAAGTTAGATACTGTATTACTGTAGCAATCCTAAAGCCTCCTTGTCCATTTTTCACCCAACTACCATACTTTTTGTTCTCAGCCCTGATATAGTTTCACTTAGCCCAGTTAGAAATCCTATTGCACTCCAAGTATTTCTCAGCTCAGAGAAATAAACAGAACAAATAAACATGTATTATTTTAGCAATCCTAACAGTATAGCTCAGTACTTAGCTCAGTTAGAGAAATAAACAGAACAACTGAATCTGTATTATTACAGCAATCCTAAAAGTATCCAATCATTGCTTTGTCTCCACCCCAGAGACCCTGCTGTAAGATAGGACCACACAGGACGCTGGGCGGGAGGGTCGGCAACTCTAAAGTCCTGACAGAGCTCCGTTGAGCTCACGCATACCCCCTCTCTCACTCGCTTGTTCTATTTCTCCCGGCACTGCAGGCTGCCCTTTTTTACTGGGCTCCTGCCCGCATTGGTGCCTTTTTCTGCCCACAAAGAAATCCACACCAGTCCCAACAGAGCTCCGTTGAGCTCGCTCAGTCCCCTCTCTCACTCACTCGTTCTGTTTCTCCCGGTGCTGCAGGCTGCCCTTTTGTACTGGGCTCCTGCCTGTGTTGGTACCTTTTTCTGCCCACAAAGAAATCCACAGCAGTCCTGATAGAGCTCTGTTGAGCTCACTCAGTCCCCCTCTCTCACTTGCTCATTCTGTTTCTCCCGGAGCTGCAGGCTGCCCTTTTGTACTGGGCTCCTGCCTGCATTGGTGCCTTTTTCTGCCTACAAAGAAATCTGCAGCAGTCCTAACAGAGCATCTTTGAGCTCGCTCACTCCCCCTCACTCATTCGCTCATTATTAATCTGTCCCAAACACTGATTTCCCACAACAACCGCCCTATTCTGCTCCGGAAGTGTGAAAACACATTTCGGCCAGGATGTGAAAAATGACAGCTGTACTGTTCATAAGGAGGTGGGAAAAATGTCAGTGTTGAACATCTGGTGTGAAAATATTACAAATTTGTGAAGTTACAAGGTTGCGTGGAAACTGAACAAAACACGCTTGTAATATAATCATTTTATGGACTTTCATCACCAAATTTTCAACATAGGCATTTTAGGATCTCTGCTCATGAACAGTGTCACTGTCATTTTCTTAATCTGTCCCCAAAACTGATTTCCCACAGCGACCTCGCTATTCTGCACCGGAAGTGCGAAAACACATTTTGGCCAGGATGTGTAAATGACAGCTGTACTGTTCATAAAGAGATGTGGAAAAATGCCAATGTTGAAACTCTGGAGTGAAAATATTACAAATTCGCGAAGTTACAAGCATCTGTGGAAACTGTGCAACGCACGCTCATAAAACAGTCATTTTTTGGATTTTTTCACCAAATTTGCAACATAGGCTTTTTGAGAGCCCACCTCATGAACAGTGGCACTTTCATTTCGTTTATCGGTCCCAAAAGGTGATTCTGCGCAGTGACCCGAAAATCACCTTTGGGGACCAAATAATGCCATGATAGTGACTGAATTCATGAGGAGGGGTCCCAATAACCCCATGTTGAAAATTTGGTGCTACAATTCTAAAATGCCCGAGATATGCACCAAAGTTGAAAACCCCTATTTATGTCATTATACAGCTTACTGGCATTTCTTCAGTTCGCGGTTGGCTTTGAAGACTGAAGATGTGTTCCCAGTCCACCAAAGATCATCACGCTGGGCTCCTTAGGTAAGGTGTGGGGGGTGGGAGGCAGGTCTGCATGAGGGGTAGCTCCGGGTTGGGGAGGGGCATGAGACACAGCGAGGGACCATTTTCTTGGTTTCAGGGAGAAAAAAAAAGACATCATGGGAAGGTTTTTGTTTTTCAGGTTTGTTTTTTGCACACTGGGGTAGGCTCCCAGTGTGCCACCTGTGTTTTGGGAGGGGGGTGACTGAAGCCGACGGGGATTAGGCCCACCCATTGGCAAGGAAAGACTGTTTGGGGGGGCATGATGCCGAGGGGTATTGGGCACCCCCCTCAGCACACAACAGATGGGGGGGCATTATGCCGACGGGGAGTGGGCTCCCCCGTCAGCAAATGAACTGGGTTGGGGGCATGCCAACAGGGGGATTGGGCACCCCCGTCAGCTTTCATGGGGCTCTGAGGCAGCATAACCGCCACCTCATTGATGAAATGTTACACCAGGCAAGGTAGGTACCGCCCTGCAATGACGGGTCACTCCTTCATGCAGCAGAATGGCTGACGCTGCAATGACGAGATGGCCTGTGATTGCAACAGTGAAATCGTTACAAGTTGGTGGCACTTTGCAGAACCAGTGTCATCAGGACACTGGACCTGCATTGGTTGAGCATTGCCAAGCCCAACAATGCAGTGTCAGCATTGACCGCCACAGTGCCGCACTTCCACAACCCACTTCTCTCCTAAGCTGCCACATAATGTTTCTTGCCCGTGCGTGAAAGCAAACATAAAAAGGGGAAAGCAAGAAACACCCTATCTAGGGGTGGGTGGGTGATAGGGTGAGGATGCACCAATCACAGGTTATGAGTTAGAAGTGAAAAGCTGAGCAGAGAGGTGCTGAAAGTTATGCTCTGACCAGACAGAAGGACTAAAGCTTTTTGAAATAACAGACGAAGAGGCCTTAAAAACCCTAAAAAGGCCTTATGCTTTTAAGAGGTAAAGCTATCTGTTAGAAGCAGTCCTAATGCTCTAAAAGTTTGCCTGCCATTTAAAGAAAGTTGCTTAATGAAAGACTGTCACATGGTTAAAATAGCCTCGATCATCCTGATATAAATTGAACTGTGGCCTGAACTGTTCATATTTTTATCAGATGCAATAAACATGCGCCATACCAAAGGTGTTTAACGTGACTTTTGTGCCTGTCTGACTCTCTGTGACCCATGCCCCTGCAACAGAGAAAAAATAGAAATAGCATTAAAGTTTCAATGTTGGGAGATCAGTCCAGCAAAGACAAGACAGAATATTAGAAAGGTTAGCATAGAAGAAAGGCTGCAGCCAAAGAAACAGACAACAAACATTAAAGGTAATCTGACATGCTGTAAGCCCATTTCTGCACTGAATGTTTCAGATCTCAGCACACTTTCATTTTAGCTGTTACCTTAGGACAGCCTTGTTGTGGCTTTAAGGCTTTCTAGCCCCTTAGGACCTTAGTCTCTATTTTCATTAAACAAAAAATACAGTGGGAGGGTTTCCCTACCACAGGGTGCTAAGGTAAATACCAATAGAAGGTGTAGACAGGAAGGGATCAAACAACAGAAAGGGGGGGTGCAAAAAGGGAAAGGCACAGTCAGTAGTAGTGTAACCCCTCACCCTTGCCTTTTTACTAAAACGACAGGTGGCATGCTGTTGGCATTGGCAGCAATACCTGGTGGGGACCTGGGTTCAGGGAGGATGAGGTTACCTGGCACAAGGGGACCTAGGTTTGGCTACTCTGCACAGGGGCACCCAAGTAAATCCGACTACAGGAAGCAATAACTGTAATGTCCAGAACCAGGATTGGGATTTTTCAGTGTGGCTTTTATTCATAACTAGCTGAACATAACAAAGCATAGATGGGCCCCCAAGGGGCTACGTTTACTGTAAATGCAGATTAGAGACTACAAGGCGGTCCACTTAAAGAATGAACCCATTTCTACTGTTTTCTGGCTCTGGACCCACCAGGCACTCAGCCTGGACTTGCATGCACTTTGGATACACAGTCTCGACTGGCCGCCTCTGCCGGCCACTTGACTGATGGTCCATTTAAAGGATGAACCCAATTTACTTGTTGTGGCTCCCATCAAACAAGGAGAATTATTTTCCCATGTTGTGGCTCCCCACACCACTTAGAGTCTGCGACTCCTAGAGAGATTTTCCAATTTGTGACCCACGTCTGGGTACCTACCTCATCACTGGCCAGGCACATGAGGCAAGTAGCAATCACAGTAGAAATCCGTAGAGGTGGACCTGGTTACTAAAGATGGGGGGTGTTCCCACCTCCAGCTCCCACAGCCCATACCCGGCCATTTCTCTGGACAAACAGAAACATGGAATAGCCTCCCAGAAGAGGTGGTGGATGTAAAACCTGTAATGGATTCAAGAAGGCATTGGATAGGCATAAGGGAACCTTAGTGATAAGGAAGGGGAGCGGGGGGTGGGGGGTAAAGCCAGAGATCAAGTAGGGTCTATGTTGTTACAGTAGGTAGGGAAAATGGTCAGAAGAGGTGGGCCAAGTGGTCTTTATCTGCTGTCAAACTCTATGTAATCTATGCAAAAAAACAGAGGGTAGTGGTAAACAGTACTCACTTGGGGAAGGGGAGAGTGATCAGTGGGGTACCTCAGTGCTCAGTACTGGGACCAGTCCTCTTTAATGTCTTTATAAGTGACACTGCAGAACAGCTGGAAGGGAAGGTATGTCTCTTTGCAGATGACACCACAATCTGCAGTAGTGTAGACACTCCAGTGGGGGAAGGGGGTGGAGAGAATATGCAGAGACCTGAGAAAATCCAAAGAGTGATTAAGGGTATGGCAGCTGGTTTTCAATATAAAAAAAGTTCAAGATCATGCATCTAAGGGACAGAAACCAGAGGTGTAGTATAACATGGGAGAAGAGGTAATGAGGGTCACAAAACAGGAAAGGGACCTTGAAATAATCATATTGGATGACCCACAAGGTGGCAAGGCAATGTGACAAGTCAGTAGGTAGGGCCAGCGGGATGCTGGGGTGCATAGGGAGGGGTACCACCAGCAGAAAGAGGGAGGTGGTGTTAATGCTGTGTAGATTGTTGGTGAGACCCCAGCTGGAGTACTGTGTCCAGTTCTGGAGACAACATCTCAGGAAGGACATAGACAGGGTAGAGGCTGTCCAGAGGAGGGCAACTAAAATGGTGCAGGGGCTGCATCAAAAACCCTATGCGGAGATGCTGAGGGATCTTAATTTGTACACCCTGGAAGAGAGGAGGGAGAGGGGGTTATAATAGAGACCTATAAATACCTCACAGGGGTGAATAGGATACAGGAGGGGAATATGTTTTAGAGTGAATACTGCTGAAGAAAAAGAAGGCACGCAATGAAGCTGGAAGGGGGAAATTTATGAGGGTTGTGACTTTGTGACTGAAAGAGTGGTGGATGCTTGGAACAGTCTTACTGCAGAGGTGATGGGGATGAAAACAGTGATTGTCTTCAAGCTTGCCTGAGATAGGCACAAGAGAGTCTTGACAGAGATGCAGGGGAAGGTAGCTGGAGATCAGGCAGAGTCTAAAGTGACAGTATGGGCAGGGAAGAATGGGCAGACTGGGTGGATCAAGCAGTCCTTATCTGCCAACAAACTCCATTTCTGATATCAAGCAGATTATTGTTTGTAAAACCAGTCACTCTAGGAGGTGTAAAGTATGGGCAATATTTAAAACCATTATTAGCAGTACATCAAACTAATCTTCTTCTCCACTCTGAATTTTAAGTATGGTCTTTTACTGCTGTGATAGGAAGGGTTGTTATACTGTTATATGCTCTCCTGTATTCCTTTTTGTTTCTCCTATAATCTGATATGTCTAAGACTCATTTTGTTAAATAATTGAAATATTATTGCCTTTGTCATACACTGAGTTGCTCTCACCTGTCTTTAGCAGCTACTGTTCTCATTTTTCATGCTACCTGGACATTCCATGAACTTAATGACATCACTGCAAGTCATTCAGATGAATAGCATGAAGTGGTATGCCTGATGTTGTGGAATGTCTTGCAAATATGAAAAGAAGCAGCAGTACTGTAGCTGCTGTAGTAAAAGGAACACAATGCAAAATTATGGGTACCGCAAACCTAGATCATTAATTTAAATTGGTCATATCATATATGAATGCATTTAATTTATTTGTGTATTTATACATATTTTATGAGATGAGCACACAGAGCCTGATAAGCTCATTTCCAGTTGTGCAAATCCTTGAGAGATCTGGCACCACTCAGTCAGAATATGAAAAAAGTCTTTATTTCTCACATACATAAAGGACAAGTTATGATCAAGGCTGCATAGGGAGGGGGTAGTTTCTAGGGCAGACTAGATGGATCACATGGTTCCCATCTGCCAATGCTTACCTTATGATCGTATGTCCTTAAACACATGGTAGATGCAGAAAATCCCATTTAAGCAATCATCCTGTGTAGTAAAGTGTAGAATGCTGCTGGGAGAAGCAGTGAGTGATGGACAAAACCTGTCATGTGAACTTACATGTGAGAAATAAAGTCCTTTTTCATATTCTGACTCAGTGGTGCTGGTTTTCTTGTGGTTTTGGGTTGCTCGATTTTGAACAGTGCACACTTTGGGACTGAGCTGCTTTAGTTGATTTTCAGCTCCTTTCCAGTTGTGACGTGAGGGAGGGGAACATAGGATAGCAGAGGTAAAACATGCATACGTAGTGCAAAATGCAGAGGAGATACATACGTACATTCAGTATGCAAAAAAGATAAATGTGTTTACAATCAATCAACCATATTGACTGTATTTACAGGATCTTAGTGACTGACAAAGAAAGAACAAGCATTTGTCAATGCCGAAAGTTCGCTTGCAGGTATTTGCAGTGGTGTTTGGCACATATGGTGCTTTACCCTAATGTCCTGTGCGATTGCTGGTATTTGCACAATAAATTTTCAGCATGACCTTTTTGTTACCCCCATTGTGCGCTACATAGGCGGAAACACGTTTTGGGCAGGATGTGAAAAATGACAGCTGTACTGCTCATAAGGAAGTGTGGTAAAATGGCAATGTTGAAAATCTGGAGTGGAAATATTGAAAATTCGCAAACCTACGAGCGTGCGTGGGAACTGTGCAATGCACACTCGTAAAACAGTCATTGTTAGGAATTTTTTCACCAAATTTTCAATATTGGCATTTTAAAACCTCTGCTAATGAACAGTGTCACTGTGATGTTCTTACTGTATCCCATACATTGATTTCGCACACCAACTGTGCCATTGTGCACTACATGGGCGGAAACACGTTTTGGGCAGGATGTGATAAATGACAGCTGTACTGCTCATAAGGAGATGTGGTAAAATGGCAATGTTGAAAATCTGGAGTGAAAATATTGAAAATTAGAAACTATTTAGCCATGAGAACCAAAATAACGCACGTCAGAAAACAGTTATTTTGTGGAAATTTGTTCACCAAATTTTCAACATAGCCATTTTAAGATCTCGCTCATCAACAGTGACACTGTGATTTTCTTAATGTGTCCCATACACTGAGTTCGCATAGCGACTGTGCCATTGTGCGCTACATGGGCGGAAACACGCTTTGGGCAAGATGTGAAAATGACAGCTGCACTGCTCATATGGAGGTGGTAAAATGGCAATGTTGAAAATCTGAGTGAAAATATTGAAAATCAAGAACTTACCAGCCGCGGCGAGGAGCCGCGAACGCACACCTCGCATTGCCAGTCATTTTAGGAATTTTTTCATCAAATTTCAACACAGCCATTTTAAGACCTCTGCTCATGATCAGTGTCACTGTGATTTTCTTAATGTGTCCCATACACTGAGTTTGCACACCGACTGCGCCATTGTGCGCTATATGGAGGAAACATGTTTTGGGCAGGATGTGAAAATGACAGCTGTACTGCTCATGAGGAGGGTGTAAAATGGCAATGTTGAAAATCTGGAGTGAAATATTGGAAAATTAAGAAACTTACAAGCGCTGTGGGAACTGCAACGCAGACTCGTAAACAGTCATTTTTAGGAATTTTTTCATTAAATTTTCAACATAGCCATTTTAAGACCTCTGCTCATGATCAGTGTCACTATGATTTTCTTAATGTCCCATACATTGATTTCAAGACATCGACTGCGCCATTGTGTGCTACATGGGCGGAAACACATTTTGGATGAGATGAAAAATGACAGCTGTACTACTCATAAGAAGGTGTGGTAAAATGGCAATGTTGAAAATCTGGAGTGGAAATATTGAAAATTGCAGTCCCACAAGCTGCAGTATAGGAACTGCGAACGCACACTTGTAAAACAGTCATTTTTAGGAATTTTTTCACCAAATTTTCAACATAGCCATTTTAAGACCTCTGCTAATGAACAGTGTCACCGTGATTTTCTTAATGTGTCCCATACATTGATTTCACACATCGACTGTGCCATTGTGCGCTACATGGGCGGAAACATGTTTTGGGCAGGATGTGAAAAATGACAGCTGTACTGCTCATGAGGAGGTGTGGTAAAATGGCAATGTTGAAAATCTGGAGTGAAAATATTGAAAATTCGTGAACTTACGAGCCTGCATAGGAACTGCGCAACACACGCTCATAAAACAGTCATTCTTTGGAATTTTTGCACCAAATTTTCAACATGGATTTTTTGGGACGCCTTCTCATGAATGATGTCACTGTCATGGTGTTATTCAGGCCCGAAGGGTGATTTCGCACAGTGACTGCACAGTGACCGTGAAATCACCCTTCGGGCCCGAATAACGCCATGACAATGACATCATTCATGAGAAGGGGTCCCAAAAACCCCATGTTGAAAATTTGGTGCATAAATTCCAAAAAATGCCTGAGATATGCAATAAAGTTGAAAACCCATATCTAGTCCATTATACAGCTTACCGGCATTTCCTCAGTTCGTGGTCAGCTTTGAAGAGTGCAGACATGTTCCCGGTCCACCGAAGATCATCGCACCGAGCTCCGGAGGTAAGTATGGGGGAGGGGTGGGAGGCTGGGTGCACAGTGGGTGGGTGCGGGTTGTGGAGGGGGACTGGGAGAAGCGCCTTGGGACCGTTTTTGCTTTACAGGTAAAAATAAAAAAGACTAGGTGGGACGCTTGCCACGCTAGTGGGCTCCTCAGCCTGGCAGAAGGATGGCTGGGGGGGCTGAGGAGATGGGGGATTGGGCACCCCCATTGGCAGACAACGCAGGATGTTTGCCACGCTGGGTGGGCTCCCAGCATGGCACCAAAGCTTTGGGGGGGGCCTGAGGCCTACCAGCACTGTGTATGACAGCGGTGGTTTTCTTTGAAGTGAAGACCACCACTGTCATACACAGCTCCCGCACCCATTGGTGCAGGACTGCCACGCCTATTCAATGGAGCAGTGGATTGAAAGGGAGAGGCACACCTCCAAAGTGTGCTACTCTCCCAAAACGTTCCTTGCGCATGCGCACAAGCGAACGTAAAAATGGTAGGGTGTTCAACAGAGGTTAGAGCAATGAGGTGTGAATGGGCTTGGTACTGTACATCCAGCAGATCTGGGTTTGATTCCCACAGCCTCCTTTTGCATACTCTGTGACCCTGAGCAAGTCACAACCTCCCTGTGCACTGGGGTCACCACTGTTAATGGGTCTTGTGCCCCATGGGCCTTCTCTGGTTAAGGAAGAATAAAAGTAAAAATTAAAAATAAACAAATAAAAATTAACAGTATAAAAATGATTTATTTTTTTTATTTATTTATTTTTATTTTATTTAAACAGCAGTTTGGAAAACCTTTGAGCCATAGGCTCATTTACAAAGGTACCTTGTCACAGTAAGACAAACCAAAATACACAGTATAGCAGTACAACACATAAGTATAACAGTAAAATTAAGACATAGATACAAACAAGCTGGTACAGGTAGGATGGATGCAAACAATACCAGAGAATTTCCCCATCACTTTTAAAGTCTTCTCTGACATTACAAATGTCTTTGAAGGAGTAGTGATATACTCATCAGTCATAAAAAGGGGTGGGGCCAGGAGTGGAGTTTGGGATGTGGTTTAGTATATGTTTTTCACCTCATCCAAAAGTGCCAACCCTAAGCCAGTCTACATTGTGAGCAGCACCCCAGAGGATGCCAAACCCCTGCAGTGATTTATCACTGATGCAGGTAGAGTACAAGGGAGCCCTCCAAAGGGATGCAGCTGCTGCAGCTGCTCTGAGGAGTAGACTAAACAAGGTCTAATAACTGCATGACACATGCTGAGTTAAGACAACATAAACCCTAAAGAAAAATTCCCTCCGACAACACAAATATCTATGCCACTCCCGGCACATTTTCCCAATACACCACTCAAGCACACTCACACTCACTCACTTGCACAATATAAACCATTCAAAACTTATTAAACTAAACAAACAAATAACTAAGTTAAATAATTGCACAACCCAATCACTTCAACTTTAAAACACAAAGAAGAGTCCGTCAGAATCTAACAGATTTCTGTGTTGCAAAATTGAGAAACACAGTTTGAGAAATGCTATTTTGGTCCTTAGAACCAAGAATGCTTGAATGTTAGGAAATAGCTTTACATCTACTGCCACCAGATAAGATAGTAAATCTGCCCAAACCAGCAAAGTCCACCAGCAGTATAAAATTAGATTGACCACTATCTCACAATGGTCCACTCTTCCAGTGATAAATCTAATTGTTTCCGACTATAGGGACCACCCAAAGAAAGACATGAACTTTAGGGCATAAGCAGCCTCTGTAAAACTGTACTGCTTATTATTCCCAGGATACATCCAGTGCCTCAGACCCCTGACCTACCACTGGAGAGGTGTGCCTTCCCAGGGATGTCAGGACCACCTTATGGATGGAACCAAGGTAATTATATAAGACAAAAGCAGGAAACACATATCAGGCTAGCATCCTGTACGATGCACTGAGCACACATACACAGACATTCCCATTTCACACTTGCACCAGGTGGCACAACATACAACCAGTCCCTACCACCCAGCCACTGGAAGACACTTTCACCCAGACAGTAATAACAATCACATACTTACCCTTCAGTGATCAACCCCTTTCTACATGGTAAACTTAGGCCTTCAGATAAGTGGTCAGATAATTGTAGCAGGACACCATCCCCTCGGCAAAGAGAATGCACAAGGAGCTCTAGGAAACCTATGGAGGAAAGAAAGACAGAAAGGAATGGGCACTGAATGTGCAACAATGCCCACTCTCACACCTTCCTATTCATAGAATCACAGTACACTTACCGATGGCAGCTCCTCCAAGAGCCTAATAACAGTTTTTGGAAAGTTTTGTTTTTACTACTGTGGTAAAAGGGTAGAAGAGGGCCAGGAGCCCATCTAGCTACCCTCCTATATACCACAATTACAATTGTATTGGAAGATCAGTAATTTTCCTTATTTTAGTTTGTACATATTTTATTTTTATTGTTGTGCTTACATGTTTATTTTTAACGAAAAATAAACTATTTCTTTCTCCAAAAGTTTTGAATACTAACTCTAATTTGTTAGACATTTTCGTTACTGTACTTATTCAATGCCCCATAGTTTAAAAGTTATTTTGTATACTTCAGGAGCAAGAATCTACTGAAATCAACAGTTTAACATCATGATGGTTACACAGTTGTTACATTTAAACTTAGTGTTTTTGGTTTGTTAAATATTTCACTTAACACTAGCACTCATTACATTGTATATTTTAAAAACATATGATTGACACATCTCACTTGTCTCACAATTCCTGGGTTCGTGGCACCACAATCTGCCATCATGATTAAGACTGTGCTGCCATATATTAGTGTTTTATGAAGTCAGTTGATCCTCATTAAAGCTTTTATGGATTTAATAATAATGTGGTCCTCTCAGAGACCTGGCTATTCAAAAGAATAAAGGAGGCTGACTTCTCCCTGCCTAGCTATCTTGTCTACAGAAAAGATCAGGAAAAAATGTGGAGGAGGTGTGACCATCCATGTCCTTCAAAACCTTAACTTTGAGTTAATCCACTTCTCTGTTGGTCTTAACTCCCATGAATATCTACTTGGCAGAATTGGCGATAGTGGAGGACTCCAGACCCATGCAAGTAGTGTAGTGGTACATCATGGAATTTGTGTGCATTACGCTATACTACCACTGCACTACTTGCCACTTTGCTGATTTCAGTGTGATCTACAGAACCACTTACATTAGTTATGGACCAGTTTACACTACTCAATGTTAGCTGGTATGGCTGTTTTTTTCTAATCTGTTTAAGTTGGGGGACTCTGACCCCCCCATGTTTTTTCAATTTAACACAGATGGTGTTGGGGTAAAGCCCCCCAACTCAAATTAATAGAAAAAACCTACAGGGCCATACCATTTAACCCTTAGTACCAGTCACACTACTAGCAAAAGTGGGTCCGCAGATTTTCACTAATGCTCAAATCAGCAGAGCAGTGTGATCAGAGCAGGGTTGAGATCGCATGGAGGGAGCAGAAGAGTGTGGTGTAGAGCATAGCATTGCTAACAAAATAGCATAAGTGGGTCGAGAGTCTTCCACTATCACTGCAGAGTCTCATTTCCCCACTTTTTGTCTATCTAAATCAATGGTATTTACTGCTGCCCTGGTGTTGCCACTGATACTCCTGGAAATAATTTATACCTCTGTCTCCCTAGTCACCCCTGATAAGCTACTGATCATATGTGACCTCAACACCAATTCATTGTGCCTTTCCTCCCAAAAAATGTATCCTAGACATACAAGCCCTTCACCTCACCTAATACATTAATGAGTCCAACCATCCCTCCCTGATAATTCCCTTAGTCAATAGATCATCGCTATCCACACTGCATGATAGATGCTGCAGGTGTACTACCAGGTATCTTTAGCAACCATAGCCAAATTTTCTGCATGAGGAACTTTCGTAGGCCTAAACTACCACCAGAACCTTCCCCTCCTAGTCCTTTTATAATATGGACCTTCCCTCCTTACTGACTGGCTTCTCCAGCATTGACTGATTCTCTGTTGTAAATGCCCTTAATGTTGATGATGCACTTGTGTACTTCTATAGTATCTTCCTTAATGTCAAGGAGACTCGCACACCCTTTCATAAAACTAGGGTAAAAGGCTACAACTATGTCTCCTGTGGATCTTGGTGGGCCTTGTGTTAGGTAAGGTCCCTGACACCACCTGGGTCTTTCACAAAGCACTGATCTCTCTCATAGGCCTCATTCACTACAAACAACTCTAAAATGATTCCCTGAAACTGTTGGAAGCAGCCAAGGTAAGTAATTTTAGCTCAGCCTTCCAAGATAACAACAGCAGCTCACCTACAATAAGTTTTAGGAGGTGGTCCACAATCAGGTGAACCCTCTCTCAATCCACCATCCTGTCACTGTGAGTTGCTGACTCCTTCTTTCTGCTGTTGAAATTGCTAATGTTTTTAACAAGTACTTTAGCACCTATACCAAATCTCTCATCACTGACCCTCACCAACTGCCCTGCCATCCTCCCCACCATCCATCTTTCCACCCTCCCTGTGCCACTTCTGTTCTTTTTTGCTCTCTCCCCCCATCTCTATTATGGACAACCTTAGGACTATACAAGCACTTGAACCTGTGAAAAGGAACAGCCCTGACAAATGTGACAAGGCACTCCTCTTTCTGGGTGCCCCAGCAATTGCCGCTCCTATTTCTTTCATTCTAAATCTGCTCTCCTCCTCCTTCTCCTCCACAATTCCTCAGATTTGAAAAATTGTGAGATTCATCCCTTGCTATAATGGTAACTTTGCATTATCTGGGAATTATAGACCTTTCTCACACCTCCCTCTTCTTGCCAAGTCGCAAAAGCATTTTGCTCACTCTTAGCTCTCCACTATAATTTCCTCCTCCTTCCTTAACCAATTTCAGTCTGTCTTCAGGCCCAATCATTCTATAGTCACCTCTCTTCTAAGGACCACTAACTCTATCTTGACTTAGATGTACCAGGGTCTCCATACATCTGCTGTGCTCATTGCCATCTCCAAAGCCTTTGACATAATCTCCCATCCTCTGCTGCTGAACAAGTTGTCCATGTGGTATTTCTGAAAGAGCTAACTCCTGTTTCAGCTCCTACCTATTTAAAATGGTCCAATCTGTTGTTGTATGGAGGCCCATCTAACAGCTTCCCTATAGATATAGAAGCTTAGAAACATAGACAATGATGGCAGAAAAAGACCAATGGTCCATCCAGTCTGCCTGTGTCTCCCTATCTAACCCCGGGACCTAATGTCCATTCAGCATCCTAGCCCTCCCCATGTCCTCCCAGTTTTTGTCACCCCCTAGTAACCACTGTACCTCTTACTTGGTCCCAACCATGCTTGAAACCATTGATGGTTTTAGTACCCACCAGCTCGGCTGGTAGACTATGGTTCTACCACCATTTCTATAAAATAATACTTCCCCATGTCCCTCCTGAACCTCTCCTGTTAGTTTCCACTCATGCCCTTGTGACTTTGAACTGGTGCCCATGCTGAATAATTCTCAGCAGTTCCCCCTGTTTATTCCTTTCAGGAACTTGAACATCTCTATCATGTCTCCTCTTTTCCTTCTGGTCTCCAGTGAGTACATGTTCAGGGCCCTGAGGCACTCCTGATAAGACCTGCTGTGCCCTGAATCATCTTTGTTACCCTATGCTGCACCACCTTCAGTCTCTCCTTATCTTTCCTGAGGTGAGGACTCCAGAACTGGGCACAGACGTCCAGGTATAGACTCACCAAAGATCTATAAAGGGGTAGTAGTACCTCTTACCTTGCTCTGTCAATACCCCTCCCACTACAGTCCAGCATCCTATTTACCTTACTATAGGCCTTGTTGCACTGGACTGACTGTTTGAGAGTGTCACTAATGATAACTCCTTGGTCTTGTTCTTCACTCGTAATGCTAAGTTTGACCCCATCCATCCAGTACTATGTCCTGGGGATCTTATTCCCTATGTGAATCACCTTGCACTTTTTGGTGTTGTGTTTCACTGCCAAACATTTGATCACCCCTCTAGCTTTTGCAGGTCACTTTGCATTTCCCTGTTTCCCTCATCACTATTCACCCTCCCACAGAGGTTAGTGTCATCTGTGAAAAACCATATTATGCCCCAGATTCCTTCCCCAGTGTCTTGTTATTGATGAACATATTAAAGAGGACTGGACCTAGGACATATCCCTGTGGAACCTTACTTGTGACCTCCCTCTTTCCTGATTTGACCCCATTAACCACAACCCTCTGCTTCCTCCCTTTAGCCAGTTACCTCATCTTCAGCAAGCATCTGTGAGGCACAGAGTCAAAATCCTTGCTGAAGTTGAAGAAGAGTAAATTTAGGGGCTGGCATGATAGCCTAGAGGTTAGAGTAATGGTAGTTTACTCACCTGGTAAAGGTAATTGTGTTACTCTATATCCATGGCACTCCCACTTCTTACCTTCGGGTTATGTATGCCTGATAGGCTTCTCGATGCACATGTGACCTAAAGATTGGATTTTGATCTACCACCCAGCCCCCTCTGCATCCCATAATTCTCAGTTTTGAAACTTCCATAGCTGTGAAAAATGTTGTTAGTTGCATGCACAGACAGTGTAACATTACTGTCGTGAACACCAATGTATTTCTCAAACACACTACTTTAATTTCCTTACACTACTGCTACTAGTGTTATATTAACAATGTCTCTGTCCAATAATTGTTCCTCAATGCTCCTACTTTTCGGGCATACATATTGTATATTTTGTCTTCCACCTGTGCTCTCCCTGGGTGGGCCGGAGTGCCATGAATATACAGTAACACAATTACCTTTACCAGGTGAGTAAACTACCATTGTGTTGCCTGTATATCCATGGCACTTCCACTTCTTATCTTAGGGTGATTTAAACAGCAGTACCCTATCTCCTAGGGTGGAGGGAGGCATTGTTCAAGGTGTTAGGCCAGGTGGCTGTTAGTAAGACCTTCTGTCCAAATGAGTTTCTCTTTGGGATACATGTGTCCAGTCTGTAATGTTTGGTGAAGGTGTGGATGGTAGTCCAAGTGGCAACTGAACAAATATCCTGTGCTGTTGCTGAATTTTGTTCTGCCCAGGATGTGGCTACTGCCCTTGTGGAGTGTGCCTTTATTCCCATTGGTGGTAAATTGTTGCTTGACTTGTAGGACTCTGTGATTGTCCACTTCAGCCACGATGCCAAGGTAGCTCTCACTGTCATAGCGCCCTTCTTCTGCCCTTCCGATACGACGAATAGTCTCTCCGTTGTCCATATCGAGGCTGTCCTTTCCACATAGGTCTTGAGCAACCTCTTTACATCGAGTGAGCGCAAAGTCTTCTCATGGCTTGTTGTATGCTCTTTGTAGAATGTGGGCAGTTCTATGGGTTGGCTCTGGTGGAACTGAGAGTCTACTTTGGGAATGAATGATGGTACGGTGTGTAGTGTCACACCTTCTGCAGTGAAGATGGTGAAAGTTTCCTTACAAGACAGTGCTGAGTTCTCTGACTCTGCGTGTTAAACATATCGCCACCAGGAAGGCTGTCTTTAGCCCCAGCCAATAAATGTCAATGTCTGAAATTGGTTCGAATGGTGAACTTTTGAGGGCATTGAGAACTAGTGTCAGATCCCAAGGTGGTACCCTCAGTTTATAGCGGGGTCTTATGTTGGTTGCCACCTTCAAAAAGCATATGATGTCAGGGTGAGAGCCTGGTTGGATTCCCTTGATGCTGCCCACTGCTGCACCAATGGCTGAAAGTTGTACTCAGAGTGATGCTGGTGCGAGTCCCTTGTTTAGCCCCTGTTGTAGATATAATAAAATCCCTGATATGGACACTTCTAGGGGCGATATTGATCTGTCATTACACCATCTAGTGAATGTCTTCCATTGTCTGGAGTAGGTCACCATTGTGGTCTTACGTTGAGATTGTAGCTTGGTGTCTATGATGGAGTTGTGGTGCCCGGCGTTTAACAGTCTCTCCCTTTCAGGAGCCAGGCCATGAGGTGCAGATTGTTTGGGCATGGGCATGTGACTGGACCCTGTATTAGTATGTCTGGTCTTTTCAGTAGTCTTTGGCTGTCCATTGACGTAGGTATTATTGTGGTGAACCATGCTCTTCGTGGCCAGTAGGGTGCGACCAATATTATTATTGTCTGAGACTGTCTGACCTTCGCCAGTACCTATGGTATGAGTGGGAAAGGTGGGAATACATATGAGTAATCGTGTGTCCATGATATTGATAGGGTGTTGAGTCCCATGGATTGGTGTTCCTTGAACCATGAGAAGAGGCTGGTTGACTCTTTACTCCTGTTGGTAGCCATCAGGTCGATGGCTATTATCCCCCATTTGCATTGAATCATTTGGAATACCTCTGGGTTGAGTTGCCATTCCCCCAGATAGATCTGTTCTCTGCTGAGCTAGTCTACCATTGTATTCAGTTTTCCTGCTAAATGGATGGCCGTGATATGTTGCAAGTTCCTCTGTGACCAGGTCATGATCAAAATGGTTTCCTTCCATAATCCCTTGCTCTTGGTGCCTCCCTGTCTGGCAATGTAAGCCACTACTGTCCTGTTGTCAGAACATATTAGTACTGTCTTCCCCAGGAGGTGAGTCTCAAATGATCTCAGTGCATTGTGCATTGCTCTCATTTCCAATATATTGATTCGGAGTTTCTTATCTGTGTGCCACCATCTGCCCTGCTCTAATTTGTGGCCCATTGATGCCCCCCCCATCCCCATAGACTAGTGTCCATGTCTGTGGTTGTGTCATGTGGTGGTTCCAGGGGTTTGCCCCTGTTCAGGTCTTCCCTACCCGTCCACCGTGCGAGTGGTCTCGTGACCTTGTGTCTCATTTGAACATGTGGTCGCAAGTTTTGCTCTGACAGTGAACCGTACTTTAGGAGGAATGCTTGTAATGGGTGCATGTGCCATCTCGCCCTTGGGATAAGGTCTATGCAAGAGGACATCTTTCCCAGGACCATGGATATTTGGGCTATAGTTGGTTCCGGTGTCTCTTTCAGTGTCTGTGTCACCAATACTAGGTTTTCTATTCTTGTTTGTGTTGGTCTGACTAGCCTCTATCTTGTGTTTATGTCTGCCCCCAAATGCTCTATCTGTTGAGTGGGTGTTAGGCAACTTTTTCATGGTTTACCACCCGTCAGTAGTCTGTCAGGGCTTATAGCATTTGTCTGATGGCCCTCTCAGATTCCTGTAAAGACCTTGTCCTTATTAGCCAATTGTCGAGATATGGTATGATGTGGACACCTTGTTCTTGTAGCTTTGCTGCTAGCACTACCGAGACCTTTGTGAATACTCAAAGTGCTGATGCCAGTCCGAATGGTAGTCACCTGTACTGGAAGTGTTGTCCCAGTATCTTGAACCTTAGGTATTTTCTGTATGTGGGACACATTGGAATGTGCAGATATGCGTCCTTGAGGTTGATTGAGGTTAGGAAGTTGCCTGTTCTGACTGTTCTTAGAGTGGATCATATGGTTTCCATCTTGAACTTCTTTGTAGCAATGTATCTGTTGACTAGTTAGAGGTCTAGTACTGGCCGCAAGTCACTCGTCTTTTTTGGGACCAAAATGACAACAGAGTAGATTCCCTTGCCGGTCATATCTTGTGGGACTGGTTGTATTGCCCTTGATTCTAGTAGCTTGTTTAAGATGTCTTGAACTTGTTGTGCTGACCACTTTCTCCTTGCTAGTAGTGAGATTATGCATCTCTCCTTGTCCTGTCTTTCCCTGAACTTGATAACGTACCCCTGTGTGATGGCTTCATTCACGCACTTGTCCAATGTTGTCTTTACCCATACTGTGCTGAATTGTTGTAATCGACCTCCTATGGCTATTCTCTGTGATAGGTTTGGTTGCTGGGGTAGGGTTCTGTTCCTTGGGTAGTCATTGTGTGGATCTTCTGAAATTCCTCCCTCTTTGACCTGTAATTTTCTCCTTGTGTGTCCTCCTCTGGGGCGGTACTGAGGGGTCTCCTTGTTTTGATTGTTAGATTTAGTTTGGGTGTTATTCTTTCTGTCACAAAAATTACTGTTCAACCTTCTGTCGCCTCTATTTCTGTGTCTGTAAGAATACCCTCTGTGCAATGGTAGATAGCCTGAGTCCCCGTCAATATCAGTATCTCTGCCCTGGCCTCTTCATCTTAGATATTCATGTAGGCCCTCTCCGAATACCCGTTACCCATGGAAGGGTAACTTGACAAGTCTGGTCTTGGACTCATTGTCTGCGTTCCATCATTTCAGCCATAGGGCTCGTCTAGCCCTGTTTGCAACTGTTGCAGATCTTGTATTGATTTTTAATGATTCTATGGATATGTCCCACAAATACTTGGCTGCCATCAGTGAATACTGTAATAGTTCAGTTTCATGAGACTTTGGTGCTAGTTTCATGCCAATCTCCTCCAGCCATCTTATTTGGGCTCTGGAGATATAAAAGGCTGTCATGGCTGCCCTGACTACTTGGCCAGAGAACTCATACATTTTCTTGAGCAGGTCCTCCATTTTCTTGTCCACCGGGTCCTTTAGTGCAGCTGACCCCTCTGCTGGGAGTACAGTTCTCTTGTTTAGTTCTGCAATTTTGGGGTCTATCTTAGGTGCCAAGCACCAGATCTTGACCTTATCCTTCTGCAGAGGATACATTCTGTCCAAAGCCCATTTCTCTGGTAGTCGAGTGAGTCAAAGGATTCCCATTCCTTAACTATTAGATTATTTAGGGCCAGGCATACTGGGAAAATTCTGTTTAGGGGGAGGTTGCAGCATAGAGTCTAATTCTCTCTCTGGTGCTGGTTGAGTTAACTTGAACTCCAGTGTGGTGCGGATCCATTTAACCAGGTCCATTATGTTGTATATAGGGAACAGTTTTGATGTTAAAAAGGTGCCCTCCTGGGTGGGAAGGGGTTCTTCTGGAGGAGGTTCCTGGTCGGATTCATGGTCACTGCCAATAGGGGAGTCTGGCTCCCCCTCATCCTAATGGGAAAGATCATCTTGAGAGTCCTCTGAGTCGTCTTGTGTATTATTGAGAGGAGATTGTGATTGTGTCTGGTTGACGCTTGTGCTCTTATTATGTTTGGAGGGGCCCGCTTTTGATGGCAGGTTGGTGGGCGGGTTGGGGTTGTACATGGCCATCATGCATTCTGATACAGCACTTTTAGCCTGAATGTCTGTTGGCTCTCCATCATGGCCACTGTGGCCTTCTGGAGGGCGACCGTAGCTGGATCGACCTGCCATGCTTGTCTCGGCAGATTTGTCCCTGGCCCTTTGAGCTCCTGGGTTTCCATGTTGTGTTCTGGGTAATTCTGTTCACAATTGGGGCAGTGGACTCCCTTTTGATGTGGAAGTAGGGGTGATTGCAGAATATGCAGTTTCTTGAATTGGACATCTGTAAATATTAATAGGAAACCTTTAAAATCCCTGGGAAGTGTGGTTTTCCCTCTTAATTGCTTAGATATTTCTTTAAAAAAGATGATTTAAGAAGTAATAGTTTGTCTAGCCTCACCTCCCCATTGGATTGTGGCAGTGAAGGATCACCCATAGTGTTATATGATACTTCCCCCTTTAAGGGTCCTTCTCATGATGCATTGTAATAGGGATGGCCTGTATAACACCGCTGCTGAAGAGGGCTGACTCAGTTCTACTTTCTTTCTTCTCCTGCTAATATTTTGTTTGTTTGTAAGGTAGCCTTGTAAATTATTACCTCCTAAGGCTCTACGAGGGGTAACTGGAGCGAATGTGAAGGTGAATCACTCTGTCCCCAGGTGCCATTCCTAAGATGGTAGCATGGGAATCATGCATGTAAGGCTCTGGAACCCAGCTGTGCATGCGCATGGTGCTAGGGCCATACATAAAATGGTGGAATGTGAGGTGCGCATGCACATGCAAGGAGCGTCAACGTGCATGTGCAACTGTTGGGGACAGTGAGAAAGAAGGAGAAGGTCAATAGCAGGTGATTGTGGCCATTTTTAAATGGCTGAATGTAATAGCGACTTGGGGGGGGGGTGAGGTAAAGTGTCAGGAGATTATGGGAGCCGAGGGCGATTCATGCTGCGGGAATCAAGGAAACTGAGTGCAAAGGCAGAAAAACTCCCGATTGTCCCACAACAGCTCTTCTTGCTAGCCATATCCTGCCTATTTCCTAGTCAGAGAATCAGCATGTAGTTTAGTCTCCTGCAGGTACACTCCGCTACTTAAGGGGAGTGTACCAGTGCAGGATATGGTTCTTGAGCACTCGCCAGTGCACTCCGCTACGTGAGGGGAGTGCACCACATTTAGAGTTAGGGACTTACCCAGCTCTATCCCTAGTGCCTATGTCGTGCAGATGCTGAATCAGAGACTGCAGGCGTGAACAGATAAACTAGGGGAGATGCCAAATTCAGAACATCAGAACTGCAGTACTGCAATTTAACACATTCTAGTAGGCTGGATATTGAATGCCTTTTAGTCTGAGGTATAAACCGAAGCTTAGTAGGTGCAGAGCCCTGACTTCCCCTAAACTAAGGCAATTAAATTCCTTATTTTTATTCTACTTCTGAAAGGAAGCTGCCAAAGGGCCATATAAACATTTCAGTAAATACTGTAATCCTACTCACAACATTTGCTTATAGGCATACTTTCTGTGCAAATTAAATGTGTAATTACCTTGTCTTTTGTAACTGTGGCACTGGAGCTTGGCGAGGTGCAGCAGCCTGATCAGATGCACACATTGAAACTGAGGATTATGAGATGCAGAGGGGACTTGGTGGTAGATCAAAATCCGATCTTAAGGTCACATAGGCATCGAGCAACCTATCAGGCATACATAACCCTAAGGTAAGAAGTGGGAGTGCCATGGATATACAGGCAACACAGTGAGCTGTGAATGAGCCTGGTACATCCAGCAGACCTGGATTTGCTTCCCACAACCTTCAATGCATACTGTGTTACTCTGAGCAAGTCACTTAAGCTCCTCAGTGCTCCCAGGTTGCCATTGAAAACAGGCCCTTGTGCATAGTAGGCCTTACCCAGTTACCAAAGAATAAAAAAAAATATATATACCATGACTGCTATCCAATTCTCTAGTCACCTAGTCAAAGAAAACTATCAGGTTAGTCTGACAAGACCACCCTGCCATTGACACGTGCTGTTTATTATCCTGGAGACCATTGCTCTTCAGGTAGTTCATGAGGTACTCTTTGACCAGTGACTCTAACAGCTTCCCTACAACAGAGGTAAGAATGACAGGTCTGTAGTTGCCAGCTTGTTCCTTGTTCCTTGTCCCCCACCCCCACCCCCTATAGAGCGTAACTATGTCTGCCATCATCCAGTCCTTCAGAACTACCCCCCTCCCCAGTAGTGAGCTATTGAATAGTCTCACCAGGGGTTCAGCCAGTTCCACTGCCAGTTCCCTGAATACCCTTGGATGTATCCCATTTGGTCCCAGAGACAGCCATATCTATCTTCAGGGCTGCCAGCCCCTTCTGGATTGTTTTGTTAAATACTGGCTGCCTTATCTCTGGGGGGGGGGATTACCACAAGGCTCATTCATTGGCCCTGTTCTGTAATCTATATTCCTAAATGGCCTAAATTAGTCTGTACCTCCTCCCATATAGAAACATAGAAGTTGACGGCAGATAAGGACCGCAAGGCCCATCCAGTCTGCCCATTTCTTTTTTCTACCTTATGAATGTGCCATCGGCCTTTGCTCTGTCAATGGCCTATCTATTGATACTCATCTGTACTGCTCCCTTATGCCTATCCCATGCCTGTTTGAAGCCCTGCACTGTATTCATATCCACCACTTCCTGAGGTAGTCCATTCCATGCATATACACATGTATGAAGAATATGCATGCATACGTACATGGTAGGGGGTGAAAACAGTGGTGGGGTTCAAGAATGCATGGGATAGGCATAAGGGAATCTTAGTGGAAAGGAATGGGGGAGGGAGAAATAGCTGGAGATCAAGTAGGGTCTGCAGATATAATGTGGTTAGGGAAAAATGTACAGACTGCGTGGGCCAAGTGGTCCTTATCTGCTGACAAATTCAATAGTTTTGTGTTTCTATACAGGTCTGTACGCTAGTGGCCAGGTATCACCTCCCTTGAATCTAGTATTCAGCCAGACCGGGATGCCATTCAGTGGTGGTTTCACTTGAACACCTGGACTCTAAATGCCCAGAGAACTGTGACAATGACCTATCGCTCTAAACTAATGCTAACAACCCTTTTATTTCTGCAACCCCCACCCTCGGTTCAAGATCTGTGATGGTTCAATCCTGCACTTTATCACTGCCTTCAAGTACTTCAGTTTCTAGTTAAACAGACTGGACTTCTCTATCTACATTGACCAGTTCCTTCAAACTCCTTTCTAAGCTTGATGTCCTTCGCCAAAATAAGTCATACAAGCATTTGTCAATGCCAAAAGTTTGCCATTGGTATTGCTATTGTACATGCACTTTTTAATGCTTTGAAAAAAACAACATTTGCAGCCCCTTAGGTAACTCTCTCACCTGTCTCCGGACCCCGATTAGGCCATTCGGGGGTCCGGGAGCATGGGGACAAATGTAAGGCTATGCCCTAAGTTCAGTGGCCAAGCAGCCAGCCACTCCCACTTCCTGAGCAATATAAGCAGTTCCTCTAAGCCTCACTGTGAACCATTTTTTCTTTGCAGCTGAAGGCTCTACCGGTTTGTTCCATGAGCTGGTTGGGCCTCCCTGGCTGCCCCTCCCTCCCCGCTTGTCTCTGCAGGGCTTCTCTGTTTGTTTTCCTGCTTTGGTTTGTATTTTGCCTTCTGCTGTGTATGCTTTCTTCCTTTTTGGGGGGGGCTTTTCTAGGTTCCTAGCATACTGCTATTCAGAGCTCATACTGCTAGCTTTCAGTTACTCATAACTCTCAAATTACTTGCATTACAACTGCAAGCCTGACCTGTGTGTTTCAGCTCAACTATAGCTGGTCCATGTGGCATATTTTATTACTTTCACCTGACTCAGATTTACTTGAACCTAGCTATACAGCATACTCATGCTTGTTCTACTTATCTCATTGCTGCAATCTCATTGCACTGCTCGTTGACAATGCATAAGAGCATTATGCCTCCTTTATTTGCAGTTACAACTCAGTGTACTCATTTGTTTACTACTGCTGTACAGGCCTATTGCTTTCTGCTGCTGCATTGTTTACTCCCATTCCTATTGTACCTTGTTTACTCTGAGGTTAGCGGAAGCTCCTGCTGAGGCTATTAAATTAGCTTTTATATCTGCATGTGGTTCTCTGCCTTTCATCACTTCCTTGTTTGTCCTACGGTGGGGACTGGGAAGTATTTGGGGGATCGTGGCCTATGTGGTTAATTCATTCTGTTCTAAATCCTGTCTTCGCCGCTGAAAATCCTCAGAGTTTATCACCTTGATTTGGCTATTCATGTCTGGCTGGCTTGCCCCTATTTCAGTGCTGTTTACTTGCTATATAGTTGTTATGCAGGTCCACCTATTACTACTACTACTTACTGACCTATCAGGTCCACAATTGCTTAGGCAGCCATTGCTCCTTGCTTACACAAACCATTGCTTCATGCCTACTGCCATCCCCTTGGCATCAGCCTGGGATTCTACTGCAGTCAATGCATTCGACCTTGCAAGGTCTGAGCACTCAATGCTCATTACTATCTCAGCACGCCATGCTCATTCAGCTCACCTGCTTTCAGCTCTCAATCAATTCTGGGTCATGCCAGCCATTCTATTCTGGTGCAGGGTTCCTGCAGCCGATGGTCTCACTCTGCATTTAGTCCGCATCATTGAGCGTGTCCAACTTGGGGCAGGATCCTTCTCACCTGGCCCATAGCTGGGAATGTCCTCGCCCCGGGCTTGGCTTTAGCTGCCTGCTATGTGACAGCAGCTCCTGGTGTAGAATTTAAGACTAGCGGTGAAGGGTGGTTACGACAATCTCCTTTGGCTCCAGTGTTCCACTATAATGGTTGGCCATTGACTTTAGTGGTTTCCCTAGCAAGGCACCTTCACCGCATACTCCCCACAACTGCCTCTGGTTCACCTGGTTTGATTTAGTGTGGGTAGGCCAGGTGAGTGCCTCAGCAGTTGTTGCTCTCCTCCTGTGCCTTGGATGCACATATTGTTGCAGAGTTTTCTCACAACCTTCCATGGCGTTCCCGCTAGAGGGTTTGAGTGAGAGCCTTCCTCCAAATTGGAATATTTTCCACCTCTCTTTAATTGGGTTTTCCAAATTGCAGCTGCAGAGCCATCACTAAATAAATTTTCCCAAGCCTGGAGGGAAGGCTACCTAGGCCTTGGGTCCCCAGAAATTTCCTCCTCATAGGGTTTTTTTTTTCTTTCCTCCATTGCCTCAGGTGATAACACTTAGTTAGCTTAGTTGTTTTCCCTAGTTTCTTTAGGTAGGTTCCGTTGTTGGATGAAGGTGGAGGATGTCCTGCCATTCCCTCTCTCCTTAAGGGATCCCCTACTCTCAAAGCAAACCATCAGTATTGTGCTACACAAACTTGGGCAGTTACTATGACAACTAAGCATATCATTGCATTATCAAACTGCCTATGCTTCTCTACTACTACACTACAGTTACTGCTTCTACGTCACTGTTACTGCTTGCATAATGCTTCATGTTGCCTCCTTTTTGGAACCGTCCCATGGCATCTCTAGGGGTGGAAATCTCTCTGAGAGTTGCTTGCTGTCATACCCCTACAGGGTGGTAATTCCTCTGGAATAGAGTGCGAACGACCAAAACCAAACTGACACAGTTGCACAAGCATAACACTATACTGGCTGCATAGGTTAGTGAACCTCTGTTTTGCTGCAGGAGTGGCTTTAAAAGAAACATATGCTAATCTGGGTAACAAGATAATATTTTTATCTTGCACAGTGTATTTTTGCATCTGCTGTTAAACACTGTTTCTGCCTTTTCTCTCATCAGCAGAGCAGTTACAAGCCAATGTTAAGGATTGCATGCCTGTTTTTAAAGTATTGTACCAAAACCGTGCCAAAAAAAAATTACCAGAGTGTTGAACTGAACTTGTATTCACTATTTGTATCCTAGTTACCAGTGGATGTCGTCCCCATGGCTACTATGCCACGTCTGTCTGTCTGTACTGTATGTATGTATGTTCGTACGTATGTATGTACAGTATCTATGTATTTTGCTATGGAGTTGGTTTACTGTGCATGGAATTCAAGCAACTCAAAAAGCTTGTTATGCACATTCTAAATTTATTGTGCACATTCTAAAAACGTATGCACAATCTAAAGGTATTGTGCACATTCTAACATTATTGTGCACACTCTAAAATGGAATCAAGTTAAGCTGTCAGTGATATTTCTTTGGTGAATTGGGGAAATTTGTCCTGGACACTTGATAAACTCCCTGTCTTTTTTCCGAGAAGTGCCATGAGAATTTTAATGTCCCCATGAACAACAACAACCAGAAAAGGCACACAGGGCTTGGTTTAATGTGTCAGCTGAAAGCCGGCACCTCAGAAATGCATCACCCATCTTGACTGAGCTTATTATTTTTTGACACCTCCAAAATTGATGACATAATTGCTATCTGTTGTTGTTCAGTTAAAGGTAACTCAGAATCTTTTTTCCAATGATTTCCGAAGACTAGTTAGAGGGACTGCTTTCTTTGGTTCAAAAATGTTGTATATTTTGCCTATAAGTTTTTTGTTTGAGGTTTCACTAAGCAAGATATCTTGTATTAGTGAGAGCAATAAATCCTTAAGGTTACCTATTTTTGTTTTTCTAATAAAGTCTGTCTCTTGAAGAAATACCAGGCAATGTCCATGTTCCAGATCATAATGACTTCTAAACTATTTGAAATAAAACAAATAGCCGTTTGTATAAAGGTGTCTCAACTGATACACTCCCTTCCCCTCCCACCTGCAAATTTATTAATAAAGTTGATATACTGTATTTAAATGGAGATACTTATTCTCTCCCATTTAAAAAGACAGTGGGATTCCTATAACATATTACCTCACAATTTTGTAGTGGACAAACGAGAATTAAATTGATAATTATTTATCAGATCCAGATATAAGGCCCTCGAAAGATCTTTAAATGGGGATGAATCCTTTTCTATCTGTACCCAACCGTGTACTTCATCTGACTTGAGCCATTAACTAAGGTGATACAGTTCTAAAGTGCAAGTAAAATGCAGGTTGAAAAAAATCAAGGTTTATATACAGAGGGATGTTATGTCTCATGATTCTGGAGCCTGTATAAAAAATATGAAA
The DNA here is from genome assembly GCA_016271365.2 of Neoceratodus forsteri. NCBI lineage: Eukaryota > Metazoa > Chordata > Ceratodontiformes > Ceratodontidae > Neoceratodus > Neoceratodus forsteri. The sequence continues at coordinate 316,000,491 of CM028135.1, forward strand.
TAAAATCTTGTTTGTAATCAGGGTTGTAGCTAAACCCCTAGCTGGATGTCACTTTCATGTCATCCGGTACGTTCATATTGCAATGCCACAATATGGTGGTGGTGGGTAGTTGTAAAAAAAAAAAAAGAGAAAATAATTATCACTGATGCCCAGGGCAGCCACAGTAAGGAACAGCATAGTCTGTGTGTGTGTGTGGGGAAGCAAGAAGGAGTGAGCTGGGGAACAGCTGACTGGGAACACTGCATCTCCCACTACAGTTTTCTTTTTGGGTTGGGGGATTGGAAGCCAAGGACAATTGCTCTGCTGGACACTGGCTGCTGTCTGGATTTGATAGAGCATGCAGCTCGAAATATTTATATCAAACCCTATAAGTTTCAGGTAAAAAAGCTATACTGGTACAAGCCGATATTAAACAAGCATTTGTCAATGCTGAATGTTGTCTCACTGGCATTGGCATTGGTAGTACAGGAGTTAGAGATGCATAATAGGAATGGCAGTGAAGTTTTGAACTGATGCCAACCCCACCCCTACCCTGCAGAGACTGACAGGTGTTGGGGTGTGCCTTTGGGTCATCAGCTATAATGCTCATGCCATTTTACCTTACCCTACCCTGTAGACACTGACAAGTGTTGTGGTGTGCTTTGGGGTCTTTGGGCCTTATACTTACCCCATTCCATAAGAAAATATGCTAAGACGGGTGCAGTATAGGAGAATGGGGTGAACTTTAGGGCCGAACACTCCAAGACACACCTCGATGCCTGTCACTGGCTGTAGGGTGGGGGGGGTGGGGTGGAATGGCGTGAGCATTACAGCCACTGATCCCAAGTCACACCCCTGATGCCTGTCAGTCTCTACAGGGTGGGGTGTTACAGTTGGAAACCCTAACATCGTAGGCGTTTGTTGGTATTTTCACTCCAAATTTTCAATATAGGCTATTTGTGACCCCAGCTCATGAAGAGCGGCACAATCAGTTTGTTAGCTGAAAGGTGGTTTTGCACAGCGGCTATGCCATTTGGCAACACAGGCAGAAAAACACATTTTGGGCAGGATGTGAAAAATGACAACTGTATTGTTCATGAGGAGGTATAAAAAATGGCAACATTGAAAATCTGGAGTGAAAATATAAAAAATTGGTGAAGTCATGAGCATGCATAAAAACAGTGCAACACATGACCATAACCCAATTATTTTTGTGATTTTTTTAGCCACATTTTCAGCATAGGCATTTTTGGACCTCCCCTCATGAACAGTGGTGCTGTGATTTTGTTAATCTGTCCCAAAAGTTGATTTCCCACAACGACCACGCCATTGTGTGCCACAGGTGTAGAAACACATTTTGGGCAGGCTGTGAAAAATGACAGCTGTACTGTTCATAAGGAAGCATGAAAAATGCCAGTGTTGAAAATCTGGCATGAAAATATTGCAAATTTGCAAAGTTACAAGGGTGTGCGGAAACTGTGCAACGTACGCTTGTAACACAGTTATTTTATAGACTTTCATCACCAGATTTTCAACATAGGCATTTTAGGACCTCTGCTCATGAACAGTGTCACTGTAATTTTCTCAAACTGTCCTGAAAACTGATTTTGCACAGCGACTGCACAATGCTGCACCGGACATGCGAAAACACATTTTGGCTAGGATATGTAAAATGACAGCTGTACTGTTCGTAAGGAGGTGTGGAGAAATGCCAATTTTGAAAATCTGGAGTGAAAATATTACAAATTCACAAAGTTATGAGTGTTCGTGGAAACTGCGCAGTGCACGATCGTCGGTACATGATAATTGGGGGGGGGATATTATGCCGACAGGGAGTGGACTCCCCATCAGCAAATTAAACTGGGAAGGAGGGACATGATGCCGAGGGGGATTGGGCACTCCCTCGGTACACACTTTAAATGGGGGGGTGCATTATGCCGACGGGGAGTGGGCTCCCCGTCAGCAAATGAAGTGGGTTGGGGCATGCCGACAGGGGGATTGGACACCCCTGAAGTCAGCTCTCCGCATGGTGGCAGTCAGTGCCACCATGTTTATTGAAGGGCTTCACCAGGAAAGGCACGTAGGGAGGGCATGTTTTGATGCCTCTGCATGATGAGCTTGACTCTCATTGTAGTGGACGTTTACTTAGATGTGCTCGCCACATTATTTATTCCTGGCTTGGCACCTGCATGCTGGCTTATTGGGGAATGAGGGACGCACCTACTGATGTGTGCCCTGCATTTGTCCAACAGTGATCGCGCCTCCAAATCTGCTACTAATGCAATAAGTTGACTGGTGCGCAAGCGCAAGCCAACCTGAAAAGGGTTGACTTATGGGGGTAATGAATTTAGGGTGTAAGCAGACTTTTGTGCAGACACAGTGGCTAAACAATCCATAAAACAAGGCTGGAAGAAGTATTTACTGGCATGAGCAATTTTGAAACATGAACAATTGTGTTGCTGGACACTGGCTGCCATTCGGGATTGCTCTCTTGAGAGAGCACACATTCCACCTGTAAAGAAACTCTAAGTGGGTGACATCAGCTAGGATGATTAGGACACCGAATAGGTATTTGCTGGGAAGTTTCCTGCAGATGAAAGGAAAAAGCCAAGTATGATTGGGTCATCTTTTTCTTTTTAACTAGATACCAGCAAGCCAGAACAATGTTATGACCAACCTGGCTGATGATTGGTGTGACACTGCAAGCCCCTTGCAGACCACTCTCCATTGGATAGACAGTGTCACATCCTTCAAAAGTCACTCTATAGCAAGAAGTCAGCTGCACATTTGCAGCAAACTTAAAAAAGTATGTGTGGCCTGACTGGACCATGTGCATTAGTGTCAACTGTAATGCACATATGTGTTAAGCAGTTCCCACATGATATATACAACTTTCTACTGATGATCAACCTGCATATTGCTGCCCACTGAAGAGCAGTCTTGTTTAGGAAGGTCAGTGGCAGGGAGCTGGATGGAGGATTTCAGGGGCATTAGGGGGAGGCTAGTGTCAGCCCTATCACGCTCTTTCTCTGTGGTTTTCTTCCCTTAGTTCCTGGCCTATCTACCTCCATGGCACTCAACAAATTCCACCAGCAGAGCCAACCTGTATGTCACTCACAGCTTCATGGCAGCCCTGTGCTTCCAACATGGAGGAGTCACTCACTTAAGGTGTAGGATGCTCATACCTAGGGATCAATGGATAATGCCTCTGCATCAACATCCAGAACCCACCAGACCAGGGAAATTGGAGTCACCTTTAGAAAATGGCTCTCCTAAGTGGTGGTGCACTGCACCTCCAGTCAGAACCACTAGGCTGGGATTCAGCTGCATTTTTGACATTACAAAAAATAAATAAAAATAACAAGAGGTAGAGTGGTCCAGCGGCACTGGCTTGGTGAAGGTAAGACCACAAGTTCAAATCCCATTAGACCCTAATACTCACTGTGTGACCTTGGGCAAGTCACTTAATCTCCCACTGCTCCAGTCCACCTAGGTGCAGAATTGGGTAGAAGCAAGACCCCACTGGAATAATGTCACATCTCAGCTGTGTGAAACTGGGTTACTAAACTATACAAAAATAAACTGTAGTTGACTCCTGTGCATGGACTCCTTTATCAATCAACAGCAGGGTGTGTGTAACTTGGCAGTAAGAAGGCTAGATTTCCAGATCCAGTTCTATAATGTTGTTCCATAAACACTCATCACAAGCTGTAAACTTCCATACATTTCTACCGACTACAGTAGCAAACTTTGATTTATAGTCCATGCAAGCTGCAAGCTCTTATAAAAACCCTGCCCTAGAAGTCATACTTTGAAAGACAGCTTAAATTGACCTTGACAACATAAGCACATGCTGCAAAATTAGAATTAAAATACAGAATCCCGCCCTCCCCCATTAAGGTGGGGATGGCACGCAAGACACCCCTGCACAGGCAAGGGTATATGTTTCTCCTCATCAAATGATGGAACACACCACAGGAACAGGAACAAAGGCTGAGCTAAGGAACATGAATATACACCACCCCTGAGTGGTACCTTAGTCTTAGTGAGAGACGGATGGTTTAGTTATGTGGTCCTTGTTCTAATGTTGTGCCGGATGCACAGCATCATATTACCCAATACCGTGTGAATGTATATATTTTTATCAATGCAATTTGTAAATGAATAACCTATGAAGATTTAATTAAATTTATATTAACAAAAACAAAACAAAAAATTAAATTACAGCATTAAAACACCTACAGTTTAATCAACCTGTGAGGCCCCAAGAGCTTCTGTACTACCTCTCAGTACACCATTCTAGTCCTATAAAATACCTCAACATTTGAATTACATTATCTTGTAGTCATTTTTTGGTGTGAAATGATCACATATTGCATTGTCAATGTCGCTCACTATATACATTTTCAATAAAGCACATATGTTGAAATGTAAGTAGGTGTCATGAATAATAGTTGAGGTGTATTAACTGGACAAAGGATCAACTGATTGCTGTACAAACCCCAAAAAGAGGACTACAAGATAATCCAAACGTGGAAAATATAACAGTGAATGTTGCAGCCATCACCACGATACCTTTGAGATCTGATAGCAAGGGAGTTAAAACATGCGAATCTCTTGGTATAGGAAAAAGTGGTTATTTTTGTAAAATAAATTAAAAAATTCACTTTGGGGACTGATGAGATATCAGTTTCACAAAAATGCCTGAAAGGTATTAGGAGAAGAAACGTGTGCACCACTCTGAATACCATTGTAAAGTACCTGACAGTGCTGAATTTTTGAAATACATGCGGGGGCAGAGACACCTACTGTATGTAAGAGCAGTCGTGCGTAAGGATTTTCAGGCAAGTGGGGACATGAGATAAACAGGAAATCTATGATACTAGTCAAAGATCGGAATGTCAACTAAAAAAATATAGCATGTCAGGGGGCAAAAGGGGTTACTATGAAAGAAGGTAACTCACCAATTTTGTTTCATTTCAATGGAACAAAACCTATCATTCAAGATATGTTTTTCACTATCCATATTGTTCATGCTGCAATCTAATTATAGATTTCATTCCACTGAAACAAAACAAAACAAATGGTCCCGACACGAGTTGCTGCTAGGACAGGAGATCCGGTTTTCTTTATTGTCCTGCTTCTGTGTTTTGTTTTCCCCCCAGAACTGCGTATTTGTCGAACAGAAACTCGTCGGCTGGGACTTTCAAAAGAATGTTTTATAGTTCACTCTGCTTCATTGAATTTATCTCTTAGGATGGGGAGTGACCTTAAACAAGAGCTTTTGAATATCCCAGTTCCCACATCAAACAAGATTTAAAATCTGTGCAATACTGTTGGGGGTCCCTGCAGCAACTGTGTATCTTCTAAGGTGCACAAACAGCAACATTGTGTTTGCTGACAAGGAGCCTGCCAAAGGCGCCGGCCTGTGAAACTGCCTCCAGTGATTTGGGGCAGGGGACATAAAATGGAGAATGGAACCTGCCGCCTGTGGCACTGACGCGGGCAGGACAGGGTGCCAGTACCCGGAGAAGGGGAGTGATGGTGGGCCCAGGGCTTCCCTGACCTCCCGACACCTCTCAGGGACAGACTGGGTCAGAAATGAACCTCAGTCTGGGCTGTCAAAAAACCCCAGCGCAACCAAACCCAGAGACCTCAGTAGCACAGGTCAGAAGCCCAGAATGGTTAACCCCACTTCAGCTGGGCCCTGAGACCTCAACTCAAACCAGAACCCTGCCTCAGCTGTGCCCAAGACCTTAACCAGAACCAGAACCTCAACTCAGCTGACCCCAAGACCACTACCATATAAACCCATCCAGGCAGTTGGGCAATAGATAACAAGCAAGCCACATCAGAGCTGGGTTCTACTGACTGTACGAATGGACATTGCACTTGGGGGTCATTATCATCAGGTATGACCAAGTACTACAGTTGGGAGGGACTCACAGTTACACATCTCAAGCCTTCTGAAACAGGAATGTCCCATATCGTTTGCAGGATGACCCGACCCCTACCCAACCTTGTCACCCTGAAGGGAACCAGGCCCTGGCGTTGAGTGGGGGGGGGAGGGTCAGTGAAAGAAAGAGATGCAAAATGACTGTACCAGCAAAGTCCAGCTCATCAACAAACAATCACAACCAACCCATCAAGAGAACATGGTGTGACTCTCGCTCATATAACAAGCATTTGTCAATCCGGTCGACCAGTGGGGTGGCAAGGGAAGAGCACAAGCACAGTGAAAGTGGGTGACGTAGATTAAACCGAACCAGAAGCCTCTGTGTGTGTGTGTGTGTGTGTGTGTGTGTGTGTGTGTGTGTGTGTGTTACTGCATGGGCTGCAGTACTCATTGTTAGAAAAATAGAGAAAAAGCTTGTAATCTAGATCTTTAACTGCTGTACTGGACCTTCCCAGCTCGTATTTCTATGCACAGCATAGAGAGCAAGTGAGTTTAGTTAGTTTTTATTTTTTATTTTTCATGAACTGGAGCTGCACGGAGGAAGGGGACTAAAAACCTTGAGCTATATGAGTTTATAAATTGACTTTCCAATGGTGTTATTCGTCTTGTACTGGTACTGCTTCAATAAGGGATATGAAAATCCTTTTTTTCATTAAGAAGTGACTACAGGGTTAAGTGAGGGCTGATTAACTGAAGTCTGGGACTTTTGAAGTTATGCAACAGCATGTAAAAATAGCATGTAAAAAAAAGTGAGGGGGCAGCATAAGTGCAACAATAGTAGGTGGCATCAGCCAGGCTTATCAGGACATGGAACAGCTGTTTGCTGGGCAGTGTCCTGCGGATGAAAGGAAAAAGCCACCTATGATTGGTTCATCTTTTTCTTTCCAACTAGATGCCAGCAAAGACAGACAGAAGAGTGTCATGCCCAGCCTGGCTGATGATTGGTGTGATACTGTTGAGCCCCTTGCAGACTACTCTGCATTGGACAGACAGTGTCACACACTTCAAAAGTCACTCTACTGCAAGAAGTTCTTGCACGGAAAACTTAAAAATGATCCTCCCTGTCTTCAACTATGGTGATATTTCTTATAGTGCAACCTCTAAATCAATGCTAACCAGGACAGACACCCTCTATCATGGTTTCTGTCACTTTTCACTGCATTGTCCCCTCTCTCCCTTCCCCCCACTCCGTGCAGCACTGTGACCTGTGTTCCTGTCAGGCTGGTTTTGTTTGGAGAGTCAAAGTCCCTTTTACTCTGCCATGTGGATCTCCAGATTCTGTTCTAACACTTTCCCTGACTACCTGTCCTCTCTCCCGAGCCTTCCCCCTCTCTGCCTACTGTATCTCCTTAGACACTCTAGCACTCATTCCTTTCTTACCCTCTGACATTGCTTGTCAGTTGGACAAGTGGCTTTTTGATGGAAACTCTGCCCTCTGGATCTCCCACAACTTCTCCAGTACTTCTCCTCACAATGGTCTCTAAAGAAGCAAACACATGATCTGCCCTCCACTTCTTGTATGTGGTCCTGTCCCACTGACTATATATATATATATATGTATGTGTTTGTGTGTGTGTGTGTGTTTATATATACAGTATATATATATATATACATATATATACTATATATACTGTATATATACACACATATTTAAAGTACATACAAAAAAATGTACTTTGAGTCCTGATCTCTCCAGAATGGAGACTTTGGGCCCAGTTGTCAAAGGCTGACACAGGACTTGTGTCGAGCTCTGCATCAACCCTGTTGTTTGGCACAACTGCGCCAAACTCCTTTAACATGACTGCACCCAATTTTAGTACACTGGACACAGTTGTGACAGCTTCCACACTTTATGGCAGCTTGTGCCAAATATTTGGTGTGGACCCCGTAAAAAGGGTCCCCCAAATGGCATAAGTTAGACTAGGGGGAGCTGGTCTAACTTACGACATTTGGTGCACAGGACTGAAAATCCTGACCGGTGCCGACAGATGGCCGCAAGCCTCCTGCACCGTATGTTCAGTGCACCAAGGGCATGCAGCATTCTCAGGGCTTTTGAAAATTGGGCCCATTCATCTCTAAAATTACCAACATGTAAGACAACTATTTTGTTCTATCTGAAACCCGCACAATTATGTTTTTGTATATAATTAAGACAAATAAGCTTTCTTTTAAATATGTATTATATTTTGTGATTTGAAATAATGATTCCTATGAGCCTTACTGAACATCTTGAGGACAGTCTCACGAATGCAAATATGTACATTATCACAAATGCAAATATGTACATTATCAGCATTTAAGTTTCACATAATCAATTGCATTAATGCCAACAAAACGAAGTAAATCCATTTAGAGAAAAACAAGCCCACTGAAATTGCCTGTTGCTATGTTTGATTTGTTTTCTCAGATAAGATAAACATTCACTTATCATTTTATAGTACCACTTAGAATGATATGCCCTTGCATTATTGTCTATGTTCAGCCTGCATTAGCTTAGTTAAAGTTATTTTTTGGAGGGTACACTAGGTGAAGTTGTGCATTAAACATGGAGAAGCTCCCTGACTGATATTCTCCTAAATTAGAAGAGCATCTCCTCCAACTTTACATGCCAAATTGAATCGAGCCTGTTTCAGGATTGCTGTACAGTGGTACATGGTGGCAACAATGAAAGGCTAAGGCACACTGGAGGTCCTGCAGTTTAGATTAAGATAACTAGGTAATACTCTTTGAGATACTACCAGTTCCACACACAGGGCCAGCATGGAGCAGGAGACTTGGTAATTAAACATGTGAATAAGAGTTTGCTGCAGGGAACAAGGATTTAAGTTCCCTGCATGCTGGAATACAATCTAAGGCATTAGAGGTTTGTGTGCTTTGGAAGGCTGCATCTGAGCCTAGAAGGGTGGGGATGCTGGCACACAGGACAAACAGAGTGATGGAAGAAGGGTTAAACTAGGATAAGGGAGGGCAGGGGTAAGTGTAGGAGAATTTCCATACCCAAGACAAGTGCGGAGTGTAAAAAGGTTAGCTGTAAGAGGCCTATACTTCAACTGTTGCTTCCGATGTAACCCAGTGTAATTCACGTTAACTATTTCAATATGTAATTTGAATTGTCTGTATTTACTCTTTGTCTGTACTATTCACGTGCCATTTCTATGCCTGAAAATGGTCCTTTGGATCAGCGCACAGCAAGAGCAAAAGGGCTAGGCTGAAACCTTTAGTGTTGTCCAAAGAACTTCAGGGGAAGTTAGGGGATAAATGAAGGGTTATGATAAAAGAAAGGATTCTGATAGCAGAACGATGTAGTGGAGTACAGAGCATTAAGGAAGGAATGCAGGGCCATGATTGCCCAAGTCAAGGTCGGTCTGGAAGACAAGCTTGTACATGGGATCAGATATTTTTTTCAATACACAAGGAACAAAGAGAGAGGCAGGAACAAGGTGGGCTGCTAGTCATTGTGGAGGGAAGGAATCATTTAGCAAGGCAGGAGAATAACCAAGGCACTGAATAATGTATTGCATCAGTAATCAGCCATAAAGTCAGAGGGCATGGCCAATTTGAGGTGGAAGTTATGGGAGAGGTACAGTTCAAATAATAGGCAGTGGGGTCACAACATAATTAGTAGGTAAGTATTTGGAGTGTGCAAAAAATGGGAAAATCCCAGGACCAGATGGTCTCTGCCTAAGAGCAATAGTGGAGTTAAAAGGAGTTCTGGCTGGGCCTCTTGCTGGTATCATTCACGACTCGTTACAGACTGATATAGTGCCAGAAGAGTGGAAACAAAGACCAGTGTCACCTCCCATTCACAAATTGGGCATGGTCAGACCCAGGTAACTACAGACCTGTGAGCCTTACAAGTGCTTAGAAAAGTATTTGAGTCAATCATCAAATATATGGATGTTCAGCACATGGCTTAGAATGGACTAAGTCTCACACAACAGCATAGCATCACAAAAGGTAGATCCTGCCAAACCAGTCTGATTGCCTTCTTCAAAGGGGTAACTGGGGAGGTGGATGGGGCCAGACAGAGGATTTTATTCTGTCTGATAACTGTACTGACTGGAAAACCCACGGAGAAAATAGCATAATACTGATTCCACAAAGTGTTTCAGAGATGAGTAGGAGATTAACCGACAGGTAGGATGCAAATATTGGTGCTGGATGTTTGCAGTTCAGTTGAGGTAGGTGCTGAGTGAAGTACTACAGGTGTTGTTGCTGGGTTACTTACTTGTAACCATGGTTATTAATGACCTAGAAGATGGGGTCAGCAGCAGGTTGCTGATGTTTGCACATGACACTAAATTAGCAAGAAGAGTGAACACTGTAGTGGAAGGATATGAACTACAGGAGGACCTGCACTCATTAGGGACTCAGGCTGAGAAATGGGGTCCCAGAGTTAATGTGCAGAAGAGGAATCTGCTACAGCTAGGGATGAGGAATAAGCACTGCACATACAGTACATCTCAACTGGGGAAAGGAGTGTTAGGATGGTTGGGGCTTGTAAGCTGAAGTCATACAGGCAGTGTGCTGCTGCAGTCAAGAAAACATATGCAATGCTAAGATGAATTGGGGGGGAGGGGGCAGAAGGGGAGGTCAAGGGAGGCGATTAACTCCTGTTCAAGGCCTTGTTTTAGCCACACATGGAGTAATGTGTTCAGTTCTAGCCACCACAGTACAGAAAGCAGATTGAAGAAATTGAGATGGTTCAGCACCAGGCCACCAAGGTGATTAGTGGTTTACATTAGAAGGCAAAAGCTACTAGGAGAGACTGGATACTCAAATTATTTAGCCAAGAAAATAGAAGGCCGAGAAGGGACATGATCAGTGTTTCCAAATACTAAGTGTAATAGACAGGGTGGAGTACACACATATGTTTGAGTTGGTGATTACAAACAGAGGAAGAGGGTATGCTCTCAGACTAGGGGGGTCAGAATAAGGGGTGACATTAGAAAGCACTATTTCACACAGAGGGCAGTTAACATGTAGAATATCCTACCCAATGAAGTTGTGGAAACTAGCATTGTTCATGTATTCAGAGCAAGATTAGACTCTGTAGATTCCTGAGGAGAAAAAGATATTGAGGGTTTCACAGCATCAGCTGGAGAAAATGTGGGTTGTTAAGCTTAGATGCATGTCCATTCTCAACTTGGGTTTTGAAAATGGGCAAAAAATTTCCCAGTCTCTGATTGGCTGAGCCCCTTGCCAAGATAGGCATTTACGAGGCAACAGAGACTGAGAAATAACAAATCCCAGTGTGAAGTGCCTCATAACCCTGTGCCCACTTTGAATTTAAAATTTAAACTCCACTATTTTTTTCTCTCTTGCTAAGTGAGAGCCAGAACTGAGTGAGTTAGGCTCTCCAATGCACACCAGCTGTACTGTCACTGCCATAAACTTATTTTAAACATTGATATTTCTGACAGCCATTTTCAAACACTTTGTAAAGATACAGTACAGAGCTTTGTCCCCCAAGCACTACTCATGCCCCTCCTCCAGCAGGCAGCCTGCTTTCTTTACTGCCCAAGCCGGCATTGCACCTCCATCTATGGGAGACACAACCAAGAAATGATCACTGGTGTCATCAACAGTGCTACTGTCTCGTGCGCAGTATATTAGAATCTTCACAGCCAAGCAGTTGCATGGGCGGGCAGAGAGGCAGGAAGTTAAAGGTCACAAAAAGAACACAAATATGTATGATTTCTACACCTCATGTTTCAGTGCAGTCACTCTCACATATTTGCTCAGCCATCGGGTCCGTTGCCACTCTGCTGCATCCTGACCCCTGAAGCCACTTCCCAAGTGCATATAATATGGGCTAACACTGGGGAGGAACGAAGCATGCCGCTGTCCAGCTGCACTCCCAACTGCGTGTAAAAAATGCTACCTGTCTTAATTAGTTGAATGTGGTCACAGATCATAAGATGGTGCTGCCAATGCATGAAATGCACTGTTTGGGGAAGGTGCACTGCACTGCTACTGAAGGGGGCACAAACAAGAAAGACACTACAAAACTGGTGAACTAAAAAAAAAAAAAAGTCTGTCAAACACAGCAGTGTCCTCTGCTGGTGAGTATACCACTAGAGAATCTACTTCACAAGAAAATGGATTTACTGTTAATTTGTACTCATTTTTCAGGTTTTTTTGTTTTGTTATATTTAATTAAAATGTTACCTGAAACTCATTTTCTAAGCACAATAATAACCTCCAGGGTGGATGGTATGGGCTATAATGGACCTTCCAGGGGCTATAAGACCCTCTGCCTGCAGCGTCAGGCCTCATTATGTCCCTGGGTGGTCTGTTATGGTCCAATACTGCCCACCCTGTCAGATATTATTGCTTGCATAGTCACAGTCAAGCAGCATGAGGAATAGCAAAAATGGACCCTTAGCCTCGTCTGTTAGTACAATACTATGTTACTAAATGGCCCAATTACAATATGTTAACAGGTTCAAATATAAAACTGTTCTGATGGCTTGGTTTGTAATGCATGGTAAATTCTTGGAGATGTATCAATTTAGATGAACTGACTGACCCTCCAAAATATTAGTTTTCACTGCTACTCACCTGGCCTGCATTTGTCTGTCTCTGTCTGCTGCTGCCAGTTATCTTATAGCAGTGTCAATAGCTCAGCAGCAATATCAGTGGTACAGTAGGTTGCATGCTCAACTCTGGGGCTGAAAGATTGGAAGGCCATGGGTTTTATTCCCATGCCAGGAACTTGGGCTAATACCCATAAAGATACTGTAGTGCAGCACCAGGGTGTTCTGCAGTCTTGAGGTGCCATCTTTTAAATGAGATGTTAATCCAAGGTCCTTTCTATCCATTTCTGCTGGCTGTTCACATGGAAGATAAAAATCAAGAATGCATTTAATGCAGATGGGGATTGCCGTGGTGGATGGGACAGCATTACCCCTGTCTATAACAAAGGTTCACATAACTCACCACCTAGGATGCAGTTGGTAATAGCAGCCTGCTGTATCGTAATTACCAGTAAAAAATAAGTAAGTAAATACAATGTTCAACTGGTGGTAATACATTCTGTTCTGTCTGCTGTCTGGGTCTCTGAGTAGTCCACACTACTCTAGGTTCCATTACTATCCCTCATGGGGCCCCCTTCTTTCCGTAGGTGACTATACAGTGGGTGGAGATAAGCTGCTTTACTGGTGAATGGCTTCATGAGACTTTGGAAGAGGATGGCCCTGCTATTTTCAGAACTGTTAAATTTGGGTGGGGCAAGGGAGCTGTCATCAGATGTGTTGCCTGTTTTCCATTTTGCTGCCCATGCCATGTGATGAGAAACATAGAATCTGACAGCAGATAAGGGCTTTTTGGCCCACTCAGTCTGCCCATTTTCTTCTACTTTCATTTTTACTGCCGACCCTGCTTACTCTGCAGCACTTCCTCCTCTTCCCCCTTTCTTATCTCTATGATTCCCTCGTGCCTATCCCTATCACCAGCCTTCTGTTCTTCAGTTAAAAGAACAGGAGCTGCTAAGTCACTGACATCACAGAGAGTGTAGCCCAAGTGTAGTGAGCTGCCATTTTATTTAAGAACTCAGCTCACAACTCAGTCCTGCAGGATTTACGAGTAGTTTGGACTGCATGGCATGACACCATTTTACAAATACACATTTATTTTAATGGGCACTAGAACCACCATTTCATTTGTGGCTCATTTAATACTATTGGACAGATCTAGTAGTTCAGATTGGTTCCCTCCGATAGTTTGTTTTTCAACACCCCAATCATATTTATTTTCAATAAAATAAAACACTTTGTTTAAAAATTGCTCTTACCCTGGCATGAGGAGATGCAGGATGCCAGAGAACTTTTAAGTGTCCAGGCAGGCAGTGGGAGGCAGTGATGAAGTGAGGTGTCATTGGCACTTAAGAAGGTAAATAAAATCTCCTTTAGAACTCTATAACAGTTTTAAAAATGTAAAGCTACTGTACATAAAACTGTAAAATTTCCTCTAGATTCATGATTCTCTAGGGGAAAATGTCATGATAGTTCCTAATTGAAACAGTGAAGTTGAGTTCTGCAAATGTTTAGTGGTACTGGATCAATCTTGGGTCAGTGTTGGGTCAAATTGTCCACTGCTGTAACTAAAACTCTGGAAAATAAACATTTCACAATACGAAAGGTAAATCTATGAACTGGCAAAAATAAACTGCAAATGTTTTCTTTTTTAAACATAATGTACTGTGACTAAAATGCACATTTAATGTTTGTGTTTTCTTCTAGGTGCTTTCATTGTCCTGTCAATGATTTTGTTTGTGGTGAATACAGAAATCAACGGACTGTCCCTCTATCTGGCAAAAGTGAACACAAACCAATCCCCAAATTTATATTCTGCAAAGGATTCATATGGATACTCTTACTGGCTCATGTTTCTCATTATTGCATTAAATATCAGTTCAATTCTCATTGCCTATGCTTATCAACATAGAAGCTACAGTCAACATAAACAGAAAATGCCAGTCGAAACTCCACCAAAAGATGTACTGATGTACTAACATGGGCTATCGTGATGAAATGTGTGACTAATACTGACATTCCCTCAGAAAATTCATCTTGTCTGACCATTATTTTAGATCACCTACTGTATATTAAATAAGGAGTGTAAAAACCTCCCTTAATTTTGTTTGTTTTATATAATTTTACCTCTCTTACTTTTGTCAGACACACACCATATACAGAATACTGGATGGGCAACTATGCACAGCCATTGTGTTCTACCACAGAGGGGTTCTGATTCCCTCTGACCTCGTGAGCAAAGCTCAAGAGGTCCTCTGGGAATCAGAACCCCGAGGTGGCAGAACACACACTGATTGTGCATGAAGCTGGTTATCCTGTATTATTCATAGTGTATAGTATTATGTGAAATATGTGTGTCTAGTGGTTCTTTCATTTTCAGAATAAAACTGACTTATGCAGTTTCTAGATGTTTCAGAATGCTGTTGTACCATAGAAGAGTACAACCACATTCCATGATCTTTGAACAGTGATACAACAGCATTTTGAAAGGGATGGAATTTTATACAGAACAATGCTCTGCTATAAGCTATAAGTTCATCTCTCACACTTCTATCTATCTATCTATCTATCTATCTATCTATCTACCAGCTATCTAGTTATCTATTTATTGAATGTTTGTTTTAGAAAATTAGAACATATTTTCCTTGTTTTACCTTGAGTATTTTATTGACTTGTTCAATAAAACCACATGAACATTTAATTAAATCTTGGATACCAATCCTGGCCGGTGATTGGTCAAAAGCTGGTCACATGACCAGAAATATTTGCCACTATTGCTCTGCCTTACCTTGGCAATGGGCAATAGTCCTAGCAAGAGGCAATAGTTCAAAAACTAATACCTGCTAATCTAGCACATGTGCATTATTGTAGGTGTCAGCATGGAACACACTTTAAACAGCTGCCTTGTTACTAGCTACTGTATATCAACCTATACTGGTAATAATTGGAGAAAAACCTGCAAAAGTATGCAGTATGGGATTTTGATAAGAACGGTATGGTTAAATAATTAAGTGATCACCTTTAAAATCTGTGTTGGCATTTCCTTCCCAATTGTGGTAAATGCCACTTATCTTGGATGGTTTGCCCTGGAACTCTTATCCCCGCCATTGTTAGGCTCCAGCTACCACTGTAGATGCAGTAACCTTTTTTATTCTTTTTTGGTTTGGGCTCTCACTTGACTTCCATGCTATTTATATAGTGCCCCACTGGTTTGGAGTTGTTAGTCCCCATCTTCAGCAAACCTTTCTGAATCTAAACAGAAGCTGGCAGGTTGGGCTGGTCATTGGACAAGGTGGGGCTCATCATGGTGTGAACAGAGTTCTGTTGGCAAGGCCTGAGTAAAATTTATTTTTGTTTTGAAAATGAGGGGCTTGATGCTCATGGGGCGGAGTGAGTCTGCTGAGTGGGTAGGGCTTGAACACCATAGGGTGGGGTGTTTCTGCCAACACAAACCCATTATTGAATGGAGGGTGTATTTATTTCTACGTTTTTAGCTAGATAGAAACACTGAGCCAAAGCTCATTTGCAGGTGTGTGTGTGTGTGTGTGGGGGGGGGGTGTATAATAGTCATATTGCCCTCAGCAACCTTTGGCTTGAATGATATAATTGTCAGCCAATAGTTCATTTCTCAGTGTCAATATTTTCCCATTCGATCATTTGACGCCAGTCAATATGTTTGTTTATTATGGCCTCCATTAAGGGCGAATGTACAAGATTTGTATTTTAAACCAATGTATGTATTTCCACTGGCACTACATATCACATCTTGCAATTGTTTTGCCCAGTTGAGTGACTGCTTACTGTAGCCAAACTTAGATGTAGCATCTCATTTATAGTGGGGTCACACTTCTATTCTTCCCTACTGCTGGGTGGGGTGAAGCACTGGGAGGTCCTTGAGTTCTAGCTCAGATAATGAGGCATTGTTCATGGTGGGGGTTTCATCCTGGGATCTCCTGACTCACAGTTCTATACTCCAAACACTGGACCTCATTGCCTTCCCAAAATATATGGTATATTGTCTGGAATTCCAATACCATTTACCCACACCTGATTAAGGAGAGGAAATAGATTTTAGGCATCATCTATAGACTGAGAATCCAAGAGCATATAGCAGTTCCTTAGGAAAGCACAGCTTCTAGAAAATCCATGTCTCCAACATAAGGAGATAAAGCAAAAGGATGTCGGGAGACGCCATTTCTCTAATGACAACAGTGCAAAACATAAATGAATAGAATAACTGCTGACTCACCAAACAGTTTAGATTATTTATGTACAAAGAACCTTGGATGTGATTATATATAAAATAGCCCAGGCAGCCAGATGGTGACCTTCATGCATGTCAGGACTGGGTGAGGACATTTATTCATTATGATAAGATATATGCTGACAAGCAGAGGATTACTTTATAATTACTGGTGACCCCAAATAATAACCGGATTACCGGTCTCTTTAAATGCCATAGTAACTGGATTTTGGGTTCATATGCTCCCAAAAGCCATAATAACCTGAAATCCAGTTATTAGGCATTTCGAATCACTTTCACTTTCACCACACTCTGTAGCATGACCGAGCAGTTCAGTACTGTATTGAAAATTGTACTAAGGTTCCACAAAATAGCACTATTTCGTAAAAGAAAGATGCAAAGATTTCTATTTCTACCTTTTTTCTTTATTTTCCTGAGAAGAAGCCGCTGAGTTTAGAGCGAGGAGAGCGAGTGACTCGGTGGCTTCAGAAGACTCGACGCAAGTGTTACCGAGTATTGTTATAGGAATGCTCGCTAACGCCATGCTGGAAGTCCTTCTGAAGCTGCCGAGTCACTTGCTCTCCTCATTCTAAACTCAGCAGCTTCTTCTCAGGAAAATAAAGAAAAAAGGTAGAAACAGAAATCTTTACATCTTTCTTTTATGAAATAGTGCTATTTTGTGGAACATTAGAACAATTTTCTTCTCAATACTAAACTGCTCGGCCATGCTACAGTTTGTGACAAAACTGCAATCAGCTCAAAATGAAAGAAATCTACACACCAGCAATTATAAAAAATAAAGAATAGGCATGTGTGTATTTATGGATTTTTTTTTTGCACACCCTTGGTGTATGATGACCACATAAACCTCTAGAGCTTCTCTCTCAAGGTTTATGGGTCATCAAACACCTTGGGTGTGCAAACAAAATCTGTAATACACACTTGCCTATCCATTATTCTCTATATAATAACCAAGATGTAGCTCATATGCTGTGGCCATTGCCCTGAACATACTAGCATGGCATTTGTTTTTTTGCAGTCTGCATTTTGCCCCACTCAGAGCAGCATTTCCATCCCTTCTGTTGGGCCCAGTCTCATCCCTCCATGCCTCCTGCACTTACCTCTGCTCCCCCTGGTCTCACGACTTATCCCCCATGGTGGAGCCTGGCCATAGCTGGGCAACATCCCCCACCACTTCTGCTAATGTGATGGAAGAGACCTACTATGGGGGTGGAGTGACTGGTAGCCAAGAGCAGAGCATGGATGTGCCCTCAATCATGCTACTCGCTGGGAGGATTTTCTGGTTAGACCCCTCCCATCTGCCCAGCACATAGCCAATGACTGTCCCAAGACCAATCTGTAGACTGCAAGTCACTAACACTGCATGGTCACACACAGCATCATGGCAGTCGCTCTTTCCCATGTGCAGGTTGTGCTCAGAGAGTGAAACAATAAGCACCCTCCCCCTGGTGCAAACACGCGGTGCTTCCATATTGCATTCCAGGCCCCACTGGCGTTGGTGAGGGAGTCAGGACTGAGAATCATTCCTGGGTTTCCCATTTAGTGGAGCAGTGATCCATCAGCTGGCACCACTGATGCAGGCAGTAACATAGTAATTTAAGGCTCACCCCCCCCATAAGCAGGTACAGTATGAATAAGCATCCTGTGGAAGTACAGTACATACTGTTTTTAAGATTTCCTGAAGAAGCAGCAACTGAGAAGACTACAGTGTCTGTTTATTATTTTATTTTTATTTATAAATTACTTACCAAGGATAGCCCAGCTGAGATATTACATCTTGTCTCAGTGGGGTTCTGCTTCTGCCAGTTTCTGTAGTTAGGTGGATTGGAGTGCTGGGAACAGACTTAGGTAATTTGAGGGCTAACTGGGGGAGGGGCAATTATGCATCCATGGGACAGAGTTTCTCCCTCGGCACATTGCAGGGGAAGGGACTGTTGATGTATGCCAGCATTCGCGTGCACCATTTCACACATGTGTGAATGAGCATCATTGCACCCCTGCCCCAGGGAAAGAAACAAGGTGGAAAAAGCCCTGGACTGCCAGAGTTGATGCCATCACACCCTGCAGACCCACACGTGACTAATGTGGCAAGCCACCCATCACACTGGAGGCCCTGGGTAATTAGGGGGTTAACCTGTAAATCCAGAAAATGTTTGTTGATGAATGTGTGGGGGTGCTATCAGGAGAGGAGTGAACCGGGACAGAGAAAAAAAAAGCAGGATGATGAAATAATAATAGGCAAACCTTTGAAAAGCCAAAACTATGTATTATGTAAATTTTTTCATCTCTCAGTCATTAATTCTTAGGACTAAAAACAATTAAATAATTAATTAATTGACTACATCAACACAGATTAGCAGAGAGGCATTCATCATAACACAATCATGTCTTTCCCTTCAGTTCTGTATTGATACCACCCATCTGACTATCCTCCAAGCTCTGTCCATCATCTCCTGCCTCCCCTGATGATGCCCAGCTGTCTTGTCATTAAGTCATCCACTGAATCTGCATAGTAGGAGGCAGTATAGTGCAGTGGTTTAGGGCTCAGAGCTGCAAACCTGGAGAACTGGGTTTGAATCCCACAGCCCCCACTGGCATACTGTGTGACTCTGAGCAAGTCACTTAACTTCCCTGTGCTCCCAGGTCATACCTGGAAACAAGTTTAAGCTTAGTGTGCCTTTCCTGGTTAAACAATCCCCCCTTCCATAGGCTGCCCTCTCTCTCATTACCCATTGAGAAAATCCCACCATGACAGGCTGTGGGGCCAGCCAGAAGAGCTCTGGGCTTAGACAAGCTTCAATGCAGTGCATGGAGGAGCTAGGCTGCCACATTGGGGCTGTGGCATGGGTTCAACTCCAGAGGGTCCCCCATATGCCACTCGGGGGCATTTTTCCCCTGGCATTCAGATCCAACCCTTCACATTAGTCACAAGCAGCAGCAGCTTCGTAGTGGTGGCCTGGGAGGGACAGTCTGACATATGGTCAGTCACCACTGCCATCTCACTGCAGGGCTTGGCACTACAGTGGGAGCCCCTGGAGCCTTTCCCAGAGCCTGAAAATTATGGATCCTGCTGTGAATCTGGGTCGCCCACGTGGAATCACAATGTGCTTGACCTGCACCACTGGGCCAGGGTCATAATCCTGTTTTTGAATTAGAATTTGTGAATCTGTAATTAAAAGATCTGCAGTGAAATTAATAATTGTTTTCTAATTTTTATATGGGAACCTTTCAGTGTGCAGTTTGACCAAACAAAGTTTAGATTACTGCTGATGTAAAAGACTGAAACACATAAAGGGAAGGTCAGTACAAAGTGCAAATAGTATTCATATATCATTACTGTAATACAGATGGTATGATAATTATATGATCTATAATCATTAATTTTCTGTTACAGCATAGTTAAAGTTTTCTTAGTTGAAGCAGAAGATACTGTATATCATAGTTTGCTTTACAGCTGATGGGTGTGGCCTATTAGCTCCATGCTCCTTAGCCAGTTCTTAAGGGCAAAAGTGCAATATTATCTACAGTCCCAGAATGATAATATTTTCTCTTGACAAGAAATGAGAGGAAGTTGGATTATTGACTAGCATTTCAGTAAAGCTGAAGACAGACCCCATCTGTTCTCTTGTTGACGTGCTTTTGACTATCTAGTTCCAAGAGTGGTATACTTTTAAGTACTTTGCTAAGACGCAGCATAATGCTGGATAGTGTCACATCTTTGGGTGTGTTGTGAAGTACAGTCTATTAGTAATGCATCAAGTGGCAGGTGTTTAGTCCCAGTGAGGACAGAGAGCTGGCAGGGAATATTAGACATAATCCCGGGGGGTCTGGGAAGTGTTAGACTAGGGGACTAGCTCCATAATAGCTTCATGTTTTCTACCTAATCACAACAATGTGCATTAACACATTTTTTCAGTCTCTTTATTTATTCAAATTTAAATTCATTTTTTGTTTTTACTTTGATATGAAAATCACTATATAGAACCAAATTGTATTATATTGTGTTGTGTTGTTATAAATATTTGTTCTGACCTGTGTCTTGGAAAAGTGGGGTGGGGGGATGAACTGTTGGCCTGTATGAGACCACAAAATGCCAGATGAATAGAATTTTTTTTCACTAGGCCTTAAAGTAGTCAGAATATGTTTTGCTTTAAACAACTGTTGCATATTTTAGTTTTATTAGAAGGCAGATTACTTACTGGTTTCAGTGCACTTGGAGACTGATATGTATTATGATAAGGTCAATGAAAGTGCTTGAATTTTACCCATATTGTTGAACTGAGATGATGCCATAAGTAAAGATAGTTACTAGTTAGTCACATTGTAGGACATTCCTCAGTGATTTTACAATATTGATGTATAGCACACACAGAAAATGAATGCTTTTTAGTAAAATGCTAGGCAGTGCAGTCTATGTTCAGAACACAGAGTTGTCATCAAGAGACCCACGCTCAACTCTTACCAGTGTGCTGCTTTATCATTGTATTATCCTGAGTAACTAACTTCACCTCCCTGTGCTGCACTTCCTCCTAGCAATACGACTGTGTAGAAGCAGGACTCAATGTAAACAGGATACTCCATCCCAACAGAATTATCCTGGGTAAATAAACTGTGGAAAATCAGACTATTCTTTTTTTTCCTAAGTGAGAGAACACAGAGACAGCTAAACATAAATCTCATTTTATTTGTTTCATGCCTATTGGTGGGAAATGCTGTGTGTGTGTTGGGGGGGGGGGCTGCTGCACCCCCATTGTAATTTACTTGCTTGCAGCTGCTGCAGTTCACTTTGTTGAAGAAGTCTGAGCTATTGATTGTAAGAAGATATGCATTCAAAACTACAGATTACATTTGCATTTTCTGTCAAACATTGTAATGAGAAAGATAATGATAGACAATATGAAGGATTAAAAAGACATTAAAAATTGCATAACAAGCATGCACTATACCCCAGTGCACTCATTGTAAAATCCTGAATCTGACACTGATGCCTATAATAGCAATACAGCTTTATTTTAAAATGTCTTTATAATTTACCTGTGTGGGGCATATTTCTATCTCTTCTGTATATTTGTATATCATAAATGTAAAACTTGTAAACTAAAGCAATAAAAATGTAATAGTATTATAAATCAACAGAGGTGGTCCAACCAATTACATAGCATTAATAATGGCCCTGCATGTGACGTTTTCTTATTACCTAAAGGCAACCTTACATACAGGGTCTGCAAGAGAACAGCAGCCCAATTTGAGAATTGTTTTTTAAATAAAAAGGAAATCAATTTTTAAATAAAAAGTATAAACTTCTAGGACTGGATATTCAAAAGAGTTGTGCCATGCGCAATAGGGTTGCACCTGCGCAAGTCCAAAATTGCACCATTCTGCGATATTCAGCAGGAGGCAGTTGCGACCCCCAAGTCATGCTGAGCAACAGCTTAATGCTAATGAAAGCACGCTCAACCGGAGGGGGAGGAACCATGCATAAACTGCACAGCCCGATATTCAGCCGGGCTGTGCAGAGTCGTGCAGGCGCAACCCCCAACCTGCGCCTGCACAACTTTGAGCCAAAAAAAAGGAGTAAGTCGAGGGCCACCCCACAGGTGAGCTGCCGCATTGCAGGCGTAACACAGCAGCTGCCACCTGTGGGTGGCCCTCCACTCTTCCCTGTGCCCCCCTGCAGCCCGATCGTGGGCATAATATTAACCCCCGTGGCCCGATCGCGGGTAGAACATAACTGAACAACCCCCCCACTGGCCCGATCGCGAGCAAAATAAAATGAACCCCCCACCTGCCTGATCGTGGAGCATAACATTATTAACCCCTGACTGGCCCGATCATGGGTAAACAGAACCCCCAACTGTGCCCAATCGTGGGCAAAACAGAACTGAACCCCACCCCCACTAGCCCGATCGTGGGCAGAACGGAGTTCAACCCCCAAAGACCAATATCCCTGGTGGTCCAGTGGACCTTGAAAGCTTAATCGCGGGCATTAAGTCAACCCCAATTTCCAATTTCCCTGGTGATCAAAGTGGCCCCCACCACCCACCCATGGAGCCCACACCCCTGCTCCCCCCCCAGCCGGCGGGCAGCTAATTCATTCATTCATTCACATATCTGGACTGCCTTGTATGGTATGGGCTGCCGCCCATTGGCTCTTGCTCTGAACCAATGGCGTACAGCCCTACCAAGCAGTCAGTTAGTGGGACAGCGGGGTGGGTGGGTGTTGCTGCCCGCCGGCTGACAGGGGAGGCGGGGTGGTGGACTCCATGGGGGTGGGAAGCCACTAGATCACCAGGAAATTGGACCTGGGGAGGTTGACTCTAATGCCCGTGATCGGGCTTCACAGTCCACTGGACCACCAGGGATATTGGTCTTTGGGGGTTGAACTCCGTTCTGCCCGTAATCATGCTAGTGGGGTGGGTTCAGTTCTGTTTTGCCCGTGATTGGGCCAGTCAGGGGTAAGGTTCTGTTTTGCTCACGATGAGGCCAGTCGGAGGTGCGGTTCTGTTTTGCCCATCGGGCCAGTCGGAGGTGGGGTTCTGTTTGCCTGTGATCGGGCCAGTGGGGGTTTAATACTATTATGCCATAATCAGACCCAGTGAGAGTTAATACTGTTATGCCACAATCGGGCCAGTGGGGGAGGATTTACTTCATGCCCGTGATTGGGCTGCAGGGCGTTGGTCCCAGCGGCTGCTGCCTGGCAGGCGCCAGGCACAAGTTGTCGGAGATCGCGCTGCATGTAAATAACATACAAATGGGGCTATAAGTAGATGCAGATAGCCCCCCACCACTGCCATAACTTATGGCCCCATTTGCATGTCACCTTTGAATATCGGAATTTGCGCCGCAGCGCAATGGAACTTCGCCGCATCTTGAATGCTCCACTCTGACCACTTGCAGTGGCACAAGTTCCACTGTGCCATGCACAGTGGCTGTGTCCAGGGGGCGATATTCAAAGGAGTTGCTCAATAGCGCAACTCCGTTGAATATCGCCCCTGCCACACCCCTGCGCAACTTTTTTGAGCAGCGCAAGGGCTTACGCCACAGAATGGTACAGTTTGAATATCCAGTTCCTAGTGTTTATAATATACTTAAAAGCAAGGAAGAGTTTATTTGATCATTTTGACAGTATCATTTCCCACATATTTAGGATACTTGAACCACTGTTCCCTTCCAATACCGCTTTTAGAAGTCAGAACATTTCTTTGCTTAACCCTGATACAAAATGGCCATTTCAGAATGACGGAGTTAATAACAACTTTACAGTCCTTTCACTGTAAGAATATGTTAGAAGACACAATGGTGGGGGGAAGGGGTATTTGAGAGGCATCAAAGGAAATATGGGGGGAGAGTTCCTCTGTAAACACAGTGGAAACTGCACACTGGAGCAGACTAATTAGACCCTAAGGCCTTTATCTGTGGGCACATCCATATATATTTGCATGACACTTGTAAAAGTAACAGCTGTTCTGTCACTCTACAGTCTGTGCAACTCCTGTTTCCAGGGAATTTTATAACATGGCTGTATAGTACTGTACATGATTACATATAGATTTGCATTGGCAGATGGCCCTCTGTTTGAAATGTTCAGTTTCCGTATGTGTTTCCTGCTACAGTGCACTACTTCAAATGACGGATTGCTCTTTTAAAGCATCAGTGAATGTTACATACGAAATTTTATACCGTACCAATGAGAATACATTTTGCAAGATAAATAGGAGCTACATAATAATCTGACTCAGAATATGCCATGTATTTTCATGAGTTAGAGCGCAGCATGATAACTCACGAGTGGCACTGTCACAAGTGAGTTATGTAAGTCCTGCCCTCTCAAAAGTGATAACAGGTGGCATATTCTGAGCCAGGCCATTATGTGTCCAATATATGCAATGCATTTTAAACCGTAAATATTTTAAATTAGTTTGTTTTATGAAGATTTAGCTGTTTCTGTTTGATTTCACTGTTGTTTTGAATGCAGCAGAGGTCATTGTGATGTCATCTGTCATTATTTCATCTGCTCTGCCATTAGTTAAGTGTTTCTTTGAGACCTGTCGAAAGCAGAGATAAACAGCTAAAATGAAAACAAATGGTTTATCTTCATTTAAAATATATCAGTGGTTAAATAAATTATTTATCTGTAAAGTCTAATTCCCACCTTGCATTGATAGTGTTATTTTTGTTGCTGGGATATCTACCATGAAGATAAAAATTTTCTTGATAGTGGATATGTCACAAACAAGATAACATAAGTTACATATGACATAATATTGTGCGTAACTTATGGGACAGCAATTGAAACATTGCTTGATGACATCATTGTAAAACTATGTGGCATTAAAATCAGAGCAGTGAAATCAAATAAATTGTTTCTGCTTCACAAAAGAGCTACTTTGGAAGGTTTTTATTTAAAAATGTTTTGTATACACTGGACATGTAATGACCTGACACATAATATGCCATTTGTCTTCATTTGTGAGGGGGCAGGACCTTCAAAACTCAAGTTATGTTCCTGTGCATTCGCTCACGAAGATACACTACAGGTCATTAAAAGGTGAGAAATCAGACATGCAAACGATGACTTCCACAGACCTTCAATAATTTTCAGCCCTCAATCAATCTGAAAATGGAGTACTCCCAACACAAAAAATCTACTTTCTGAACACCACAAATGAACTGCAATAGGACAAAGTAAAAACATCAATATACAGAAAACCAACAGATCGTTTCAATTACCTACACCATTCTAGCGCACACCAAACCATACAAAAAGAACAGTTGTCTGCAGTCAAGCCCTATGATACCAACATATATGCACAGATGAGTCAGACAGGAACAAAAATTTGGAAATACAACACGGAGCCTTCACCAGCAAAAACTACCCCTCTCATGTAATTGACAAACAGATTGCATGAGCTAGACGCATACCTGTACCATGAGAGCAGTTACTTGCATATAACGAGATAAAAGAATAAAAATACACACCTCTAATTGTGACTTACAACCCGTCAATCAGGCCACTACAGAAGATCATGAGGGAATAGCAACCAGTCCTGCAGAGTAATGTCAGACTGTCCACTATATTCAGTGCACCCCCTATAATATACAGACAACCACCGAATCTGGAAAGAATATTGGTCAGGAATTACAGTCCCACAGTTCAAATGGACACACAAGGAACAAGACCATGCAACAAGTCCAGATGCAAAACATGCAGCGTGATTTATAAATGTAACTCTGTCTACACTCCATTTACCAAACAGCAATACAATATAAAAGGGTCTTTTTTATGCAACACCAAAAATCTGACTTACAGTATCTAATAAGATGCCAAAAATGTCCACATGGGTCTTGTGTGGGAGAAATGGGACAAACACTCCATAAATGCTTGAGTGAGCATAGATCCACTATCAAACACTTAGACAACCAGACACCAGTGGCCAAGCACTTCTCCCAAAACAGCCATTCTTTGAAGGATCTTAAAGTGGTAGTTTTGAGAGGAAATCTCAACTACATTAACACAAGACTTCTCTGGGAAGCAAAACCCATGAGGCTTTTTGGAACAGATAAACATGGGCTGAACAAAAATTTGGGTTTCCTCACTCATTACCAGATCTCAAACTGAGTTTTGACAGTTTCCACTACAGCTTTGGGCCCTACCATTTGGAATTTATGTATTTTTTTTAAATCTTCCCGTGTTATTGAACTCTGTTGCAGGGACATAATTGACTTAAAGGAGCCACACATGCAGACACTGTTTAATTTATGGAACTGGCACCATTACACATTCTACGTACTTAATAGAACTTTGTTCAGCCATTGATATTTTGTTATGGAATCACTTTGAAGTAGCTCACCATTTGCATGTCTGATTTCTCACCTTTTGATGACATGAAGCCTGTTTCCTGAAAGTCACCTGTGTTGTATTAACTTGCTTCTAGTGTTGCTCAGATAGTGTTCTAGAAACTAGGATACCAACAGATACCTCCCATTTGGCCAGATACTGTAACTTGCTGTGGTAGGATAACAGTGTGCCATTTGACCATGGATTCTACCATCTAGGATCCAGTGCATGGATCCAACAGACATTGTGGATCCTGTGAATTCTAGCAACAGATCCAGCACTGATCCTAACTATCTGACCTAAGATCCCTGGATCTGACCTATGATCCATTGCTATCTGATCCCAGATCCTAGCTATCTGACCTAGGATCCCTGGATCCTAACTAGGATCCATTGCTGTATGATCCTGGATCCTAACTACCTGACTAAGGATCCATGGATCTGATCTTGGATCCCCAGATCCTAACTAGGATCTATTGCTATCTGACCCTGGATCCTACATCTGTCATTGGTAGGATTTCTGTTAGGATCCTAAGTAGGATATCAGCACTATCTGGCAGACAGTGGTAAGATCCACAAAAGCACTATCTGAGCAACACTACTTGCTTCCTTTACAGCTTGCCCTTTGTTAAGCAATCTAACACCCAAAAACTCTTGTATATATTCTGAAATGCTGGTTAGTTTTCCCTGCACCTGATGAAGGGACCTGAGAAGTCTCAAAAGCTTGTGCAAAAATGTTTCAGTTAGTCTAATGAAACGGCATTACCACAAAAAAAAGTGTACTAATATTTCTATGTTCCTGGTAGTCCAGGGCTACCCTCATCTAGTTCCCCTGTTCCTGCAAATATATTACTATTCTCATGTTCCTGGTAATCCATTGATACCTCCCTTCTGTTTCCCAGTCCTATACTATACTGTACATGAGTTAATATTCCATTGTTTCTTCTAGTC
Source organism: Neoceratodus forsteri (assembly GCA_016271365.2). Taxonomy (NCBI): domain Eukaryota; kingdom Metazoa; phylum Chordata; order Ceratodontiformes; family Ceratodontidae; genus Neoceratodus; species Neoceratodus forsteri. The sequence continues at coordinate 316,028,014 of CM028135.1, forward strand.
AAAGGGGTTTCATAAGTTTCATAAGTAGTTTCAAGCTGAGGGACTTGAGTCCATAATGCTTGCCAGTCCTATATTATCAAAATACAGCAGTTTTATCACAACTGAAGCTATCAAGTCTAGTCTTAAACATGTCCATACCTGTACTTTCAACCACAGATGCTGATAGACTATTCCAAACAGTAACCACCCTGATCGTAAACCAATGTTTCCTAAAATTCGTATTCCATTTAGGCAGATCTAGTTGTATGTTATGTCTTCTACTGTTAGTCCATCCTGATCTGAAAGTTATTCCAAGATCTTCCCTTAGTGCTATATCCTTAGCAATTTTGAACATCATACATAAATCACCTCTTAATCTTCTATAGTGCAAGGAATATAGGTTAAGTTTTTCCAGTCTCTTATTATATGATAAATATTTCAGCTCAGTCACAGATTTAGTGGCTCTATGCTGTATTCCCTTGATTCTAACCACATAACTCCACATGTGGTCTCACCAGGGCCCCATATAATGGCATGAGGACATTCTCACTTCTGCTGGAAATATGCCTTAAGATGCTATTCAGATTTTGATTGGCTTTTTTTACCTGTTCCTTACAATGCACACTAAACTTTAGGTTGTTGTTATTTTTACTTCTAGATCCCTCCCTTCACTAGTTTCAGTTAAACTGTTGGTTCCTATAGTGTACGTATAGTTATTATTATAAAGGCCAAAGTACATAATTTTACACTTGGAGATGTTGAGTTCAAGTTTGCTAGAGTTGATCCACAAATAAATTTCATCTATAGCCTGTTGCAGAGAAAGGGCCTCAGTTGTGTTAGTCCCAGTTGTACCTATTCCACAATCATCTGCAAACTTAGAAATCCATATATTAGGATTTCTAAGTTTCAATGTAGAAATATAAATGTTAAAAAGACAAGACCCCAGCACTGATCCCTGCGGCACCCTGCTTGTGACAGCTGACCAGTCCAACATCACACCTCTAACCATGACTCTCTGTTTTCTCCCAGTCAACCATACTGTTCTCCACCTTAAGTTGTTTCTATTTATTCCCACATTTACTAGTAATTCTATCAGTTCCACATGGAGTAATTTATTGAACGCTTTAGCGAAGTCCATAAAAACCACATCCACTGCATTACCCACATCCAGCTCAGAGTTAACTTTTTCGTAAAAAGTAAGTAAATTTGTCTGACATAACCTAGACTTAGTGAACCCATGCTGTACGGGATCAATCAAATTGTTTTCTGCTAGGTAATCCACAATTATAGTTTTCAAAATCCCTTCCATGATTTTTCCTATTAGTGATGTAAGGCTTATAGGCCTGAAGTTAGCTGGCTCAGACCTAGAGCCCTTTTTATGGAGTGGGACTACTACAGCAGCTTTCCAATCCTTTGGAACTTCATCTCTATCCAGAGGTGATTGGAATAAGTAAGCAAGTGGAAGTGTCAAGGAATCTGCCAATTTGTGTAAGATTCTGGGGTGAATGTTGTTGGGTCCTGGGGATTTGTTAATGTCTAATTTATCCAATCTGGTCCTAACCTCCTCTGGTTTTATAATACTTTTCCTTGGGATAGGTTCTAATTCAGCGTATATGGGGGGGAGGTTATCTCCAGAATTAAAAACTTAACAAAAATTGCTGTTTTGGATATTGACAGTCTCTTTTTCAGATGCCAGTTCACCCATAGAGTTTTTTATGAGGTCTTAGAGTTGTTGTATTGCTCATCATACCATTTATATATGAAAAAAAGGACTTTTTGTTATCCTTAACTTTTGTGGCCAGGGTGATTTACTGCTGAGCTCGTGCCTTTTTATGTTTGCTTGCACGCATGTGCAAGAAACATAGTGCGACAATCCAAAGTGCAGTGCCATACAGTTGAATGGGAGAGCACCGCTTGAGTGAGCAGCGCTCCCCCTCCCCACACACACACATGCCGCTCGCACATTGCATGCTCATGCGCTCCTACCTCGCCCACACACACACACTGTATGGCTGACAGGGTGTCAATCCCCGTCCTCTACTGTTCCCCCCCATGGTCTGTATGGCTGTGGGGGTGCTCAATCCCGCATCGGCTCTGCAGTCCCCCAGACTATCGGGTGCCACGTTGGGAGTCCACCCCAGCGTGGCAACAGGTCCTATGGCTGATGTGGGTGCCCAATCCCCATCAGCTTCACTGCCCCCAACAGCCTTCCAGCTTCCACGCTGGGAGCCCACCCAGCGTGGCAAACATCCCGAGTAGTCCAAATAAAAAAAACCTGAAAAAGAACCTTCCTCGCTGCTGTCTTCACCCTCTCCCACCCGCGCCCACCCACTGCGCACCCTGCCTCCCCACATCCCCACCTCACCCCATACTTACCTCCGGAGCTCGGTGCGATGATCTTCGGTGGAACAGGAACATGTCTGCACTCTTCAAAGCCGACCGCGAACTGAGGAAATGTCGGTAAGCTGTATAATGTAATGAATAGGCGCAGTCGGTGTGCGAACTCAGTGTATGGGACACATTAAGAAAGGTTTTTTATTTGGACTACTCAGGAAGTTTGCCACACTGGGGTGGGCTCCCAGCGTGGAAGCTGGTTAACTAGGATCTGCAGCTTATCCATTAGGTAGGGAAATGGGCAGACTGGGTGGACCAAGCGGTCCTTATCTGCCGTCAAGATCTATGTTTCTATGTTTCTATGAATAGGGTTTTTTCAACTTTGCTGCATATCTCAGGCATTTTTTGGAATTTTGGCACCAAATTTTCAACATGGGGTTTTTGGGACCCCTCCTCATGAATTCTGTTTCTATCATGGCGTTAATCGGGCCCGAAGGGTGATTTCGCGGGCACTGCGCAAAATCACCTTTCGTGACTGATTATAGAAATGACAGTGCCAGTGTTCATAAGGTGGGCTCTCATAAAGCCTATGTTGAAAATTTGGTGAAAAAATTCCCAAAAATTACTGTTTTTCGAGTGTGCGTTGCACTGTTCCTACGCACTCTCATAGGTTCGCAAATTTTCAATATTTTCACTCCAGATTTTCAACATTGCCATTTTACCACACCTCCTTATGAGCAGTACAGCTGTCATTTTTCACATCTCACCCAAAACATGCTTCCACCCATGTAGCGCACAATGGTGCAGTCTGTGTGCGAAATCAATGTATGGGACACATTAAGAAAATCACAGTGACACTGTTCATGAACAGAGGTCTTAAAATGGCTATTTTGAAAATTTGGTGAAAAAATTCCTAAAAATTACTGTGTTACGAGTGAGCATTGCGCAGTTTCCACGCACCCTCGTAAGTTCATGAATTTGTAATATTTTCAGTCCAGATTTTCACCAGTGGCATTTTTCCACACTTCCTTATGAACAGTACAGCTGTCATTTTTCACAACATGGCCAAAATGTGTTTTCACACTTTCAGCACAGAAATGCGTGTTCGCTGTGGAGAATCATTGTTTGGGACAGATAAAGAAAATCACAGTGACACTGTTCATGACCGGAGGTCCTAAAATGCCTGTGTTGACAATGCATAGATACATAGACAGTGTCAGCAGATAAAAGCCTATGGCCCACCCAGTCTGCCCATTTGAACTTGTAAGTTCAGTTTATGTTTTCCTAGAAGTCTGTTGCCCATTACCCCTGACCTCCAGAATTCCTTTATGTCTATCCCATGCATTCTTAAATCCCGTGATTGTTTCAGCCCCACCACTTCCTCTGGCAGGGTGTTCCACTTGTCCACCACCGTTCTGTGAAGAAATTCTTCCTCATGCTTCCTCTGAATTGTCCTCCTCCAACTTCATCCCATGCCCTCTAGTCCTGGAACATTTTTCACTAAAAATAGTGTATTCCTGCCCCTGTTCCTCCCTGTAAGATACTTGTATGTCTATCATATCCCCTCTCTCCCTCCTCTCCTCCAGGGAGTACATGTTCAGTTCCTTCAACCTGTCTTCATAGGACTTGTGATGCAATCCATGCACCATCTTTGTTGCTCTCCTCTGAACCTTCTCCACCCTGTCTATGTCCCTATGTAGGTATGGTCTCCAGAACTGTACACTGTACTCCAGGTGGGGCCTCACTAGTGTCTTGTATAGCGGAATTATGACCTCCCTTTTCCTGCTGGTGATGCCCCTGCCTATACATCCCAGCATCCTATTTGCTTTACCTGCTGCCTTGTCACACTGTTTCCCTACCTTGAGGTCATTAGAGATGATAACCCTAAGATCCCTTTCCTGCTTGGTGCATGCTATATCCTCACCCCCCAACTGATATATTGTGCCAGGGTTTTGGTGCCCCATATGCATTATCTTGCACTTCTTTGCATTGAATTTCAACTGCCAAACCCCTGACCAGTCTTCAAGTTTCTGCAGGTCCTTCTCATTCTGTCTACACCCTCTGGTGTGCTACTCTATTACAGAGCTTTGTGCCATCAGCGAACAGTGAAATTCTGCCTTCTAGGTCCTGCGCAATGTCACTGATGAAGATGTTGAATAGGACGGTCCCAGCACTGACCCCTGTGGTACCCACTGGTCACTCTTCCCTCTGTGGAGTGACAGCCATTTACCACCACCCTCTGTGTCCTGCCACCCAGCCAGTTACCTACCCACCACACTACTGTCCTGCCCACACATTCCCCAGTTTGTGTAATAGTCTTCTATGTGGCACAGTGTCAAAGGCCTTGCTGTAGTCCAGATAGGCCATGTCCACTGCCTCCCCTGATCCACCTCGCTAGTCACCCAGTCAAAAATTAAATGAGGTTGGTCTGACATGGCCTCCCTGGTGAAACCATGCTGCCTTGGGTCCTGTAGTCCATTGACAACCAGATGTTCCACCAATCTCTCCATCAGTAGTGCTTCCATGATCTTCCCCACTACCAAGGTGAGGCTGACTGGTCTGTAGTTCCCTGCTTCCTCTTTGTTCCCACTTTTGTATAAGGGACTACATCTGCTGTCCTCCAGTCTTTGGGTACCTCCCCGTTTCCAGTGATCAGCTAAACAGGATAGCCAGAGGTTCAGCCACCACCTCTCTTAGTTCTTTAAGGACCTTGGGGTACCTCATCTGGCCCCATTGCTTTATCAACTCTTATTACTTTCAGTTCCTTGAGGACTCCTTTCGTGTAAAGGGACTTGTGTCCATTTCTGCACCATTCTCACACTTGTACTCCTTCAGACCCATTACCCTCCTCTTCCTCAGTAAAGACTGAGCAGAAATACCTGTTCAGTATGTCAGCTTTACTGTTGTCATCCCACGCTGCCCCATCCTCCCCTTCAGTCTCACTATCCCTCCCTTTGTCTTTCTTTTCACTTATGTACCTGTAAAAGGTTTTGTCTCCTCTACCCACTGATTTTGCAATGTGTTCTTCTGTCTGAGCTTTGGCTTCCCTTACTGACCTCCCTGCCTCCCTTTGCTTCTCCTGGTACTTCTCCCTATCCCCTTCTGCCTGTGTCTTTTTGTATTGCCTGAATGTAATCTTTTGGCTTTCGCTTTCTTTGCTACCTCTTTGGAAAACCATAATGGTCTCCTCTTCCTTTTCCTCTTGCTAACCTGCTTAATGCATAATTCTGTTGTTCTTGTAATCCCCATTTAAATACTGCCCACTGTTCCTCAACCCTGATTCCTGTCCCATTCCCTTAATGCCTCTTTCAAGTATCTCCCATTTTCCCAAAGTCTGCCCCTAAAATCCAGGATACGTGTTTTGTGTGGTTTGGTTCTGCTCTTTCTGTGATTTCAAACCACAATGACTGGTGGTCACTGTTCCCCAGGTGCTCCCCCACTGTTACCTCCATCACACTATCCCTGTTTGTGAGCACAAGGTCCAGTATTGCCTTCTGCCGAGTTGGTTCCATGACCAGTTGCTTGAGGAAGGCACCCTGAAGGGAGTCCAGGATAAATCTGCTCCTAGTTGATGCTGCTGCTGGGATGCTCCAGTCCACATCTGGAATATTGAAGTCTCCAACCAGTACTACCTCACCCTTGTCTGCCATCCTTTGGATGGCTAGCATCAGCTCCCTATCTGTTTCTTCCTCCTGGGCTGGTGGTCTATAGACCACACCTGTGCGGATGGCTTTCCCCATTTTCCTTTCCAGCTTAACCCACAGTATCTTTCTCCCATTTTGTTCCTCCTGGATCTCTGTGGCCCTTATGTCATTTTTCACATACAGTGCCACTCCTCCTCCCTTCCTGCCTGCTCTGTCTTGTCTGAATATGTTGTAGCCAGGTACGGCCATCTCCCAGTTGTGGTTATGATTACACCAGGTTTCAGTGATGGCCACAATGTCCAGGTCTGACTGCACCATGACAGCCTCCAGATCTTCCATCTTGTTGCTAAGGTTCCTGGCATTTGCACACATGGCTTTCCATTATTTGACCTCCCTAGACTGTTTAGCTGTTCTACTCCAGCCCCTTCCTTGGCTGTCCTTTATCCCTGGTTTTCCTTGCTGTCTGCCCTTCTGCTGAATTTTGCCCCTTTTCTGCCTATCCACCTCTTGGGCACTAATCTCCATCTTTTGCACACTGCTTTGCACAGATAGCCACTCCTCTGGTTCACTGGTTCCACTGCTAGCTGTGGGGGGTGAGCAAGTAGGTACCCTCCTTGCTGGCCTGCCACCTTTTGCTAGTTTAAATGCTTGTCAATGCAGCATTTAAACTTATCATTGAGTGCTTGGATTCCCCTCCAGGATGGATGCAGGTCGTCAGGCTTGAACAAACCTCCATCTCTCCAGGTGGGTCCCCAGTCACCAATGAATCCAAACCCTTCCTCACAGCACCAGTTCTTCAACCATGAGTTAAAGTTCCTGGTGCATGCACTCCTATCCTGTAAACAATTCCCAAACTAATTACATTACGGGTGCACGTTGCACAGTTTCGCCGTATGCTGGTGACTTCACCAGTTTTTTTAATATTTTTACTGCAGATTTTCAACATTGCCATTTTTTTACACCTCCCCATGAACAGTACAGCTGTCATTTTTCACATCCTGTTCAGAATGTGTTTTTGCACCTTTGGTGACAAATGCCGTAGTCGCTGTGCAAAAGCAGCTTTCGGCTGACAAACTGATATTGCCACTGTTCATGAGGTGGGGATCACAAAAAACCCATGTTGAAAATTTGAAGTGAAAATACCAACGAATGCCTGAGGCGTTAGGGTTTCCGACAATAACACCCCACCCTGTAGAGAATGACAGGCATCAGGGCTGTGACTTGGAATTGTCACCTGCAATGCTCATACCATTCCACCCCCACCCACACCCTGCAGCCACTGAGAGGCGTCAAGGTGTGTCTTGGACTCTTCAGTCCCAAAGTTCACCCCATTCTCCTATACCCACCCAACTCACAATATTTCCTGATGGAATGGGGTGCGCATAAGAGCCAAAGACCCCAAGGCACACCATGACACTTGTCGGTGTCTGCACGGTAGGGTGTAGTGAAATGGCATGGCCGTTATGCCTGATGACCCAAAGGCACACCCCAATGCCTGTCATTATCTGCAGGGTGGTGATGGGGTTGGCTTCAGTTCAATACTTCACTGCCATTCCTATTATGCAGCTCTGTAACTCCTACACTACTAATGCCAATGTTAGCAAGCAAACATTTGGCATTGACAAAGCTTGTTTATAGATACTTTGACTTCTTTAGTGCATTTCTTATATACCTGGTAGTTATCTGCTGTTTTGCCCTTTTTATATTTTTTAAATAGTCTATCTTTTTTACTAAACGCTTGATGTTTTTATTCAGCCAACATGGGGTTAGTTTTTTGCTGCCCTTATTTTTTTGGAGCCTTGGGATATGTGTGCTAATTAGTTGATTAAGTTTTGCAAGGAGTATGTTCCACATACCCTTTGTATTATTTCCACTGAAGTCCTTAAACCAATCCCATAAGGCTAAATCCTTCCTGAGCTGAGCAAAGTTTGCTCTGGCTAGACTGAGTTTGGTAACCCCTCCAAAATTTGAAGGTAATTCCAACCCTTTTAGTCTAAATAAAACCATGGAGTGATTGCTTCCACCCAAGGGGGGGAGGAGATCTCTACCTCATTAATTAAGCCCCCCATGTTGGTTAGTACAACATCAAGAATAGTGTTACCTTTGGTATTTTCATGTACCTTTTGATCCAGTCCAATCTGATTAAATACATCTAAGTACATTTCCTCAGTTTTATTTCCCCCTTTTATTAATTTCCAGTCAATGTTGGGGAGGTTGAAATCTCCCAACAGTAATAGCTTGTCAGCAGGGTTTAGGTTACTAAGTAGCTTAAGGAAGGCTAGGTCTTTATCTGGGGTAATGGAGGGTGGCCTATAGAATAGCCCAGTTATTATTTGGGGGCCAGTCTGTGTTAATAACTTAATCCAAATAGTTTCCAAGTCAAAGTCTTCCTGGTATTTGAACATGTTTTATAGAATCGTGAACATACATTGCTATACCCCCCTTTCCTATATACTCGTGACTTGTGATATAGGTTATAACCTTGAATAGTTTTCTCCCATGTATCATTATTATCCCACCAGGTTTCAGTAATACAAGCTATGTGTATATTTTGTGATACAAGTATATTTTTAAATTTGTCAAATTTATTTACTAAACTTCTAGCATTAATAAGCATGACCCTCCAATCAGGTTCTTTGTTATTATCATCTCCTGTGATTATTGCTGGGGTAGTATCTAACATGGGCTGCCCCCCATGCCAGTTTAAATGAAGGGTTCCCCTTCTTATTCCTCAGTTCCATATATGTATTCACATTTCTGTGTTTCTGGACATCTAGACCACATTGCTGCAATACAGGTTATTGTTTCTCTATGTATAGACTTGGATAGGCACAGAGAGTGATTACTTATCACTCGACAAGACCCCAGGTTTAGTTAATATTTTCTTTGATTATTTCATCACAGTGTAGCATTTTAGAAATTCGGTACATATAGGAGACTCCAGGGCAGAAAGAAAAGGACAGCCAGCCCACTTCTCAAAAGTTGTGACTGGTTATGGTTGAACTGCTGTAGCATTCCTCAGCTGGTACAGCAGAAGCCTGTCAGGGCTTTTGTGACGTTTGCTGGTTGTCCTGCTCATTCTGCACTGGTGACTCTTTTAAGTACTGAATTTCCTAGAATGCTGCGCTGCAGTTTATTAGAACTGAAATAAAAATCTGACCAAGCCTAGTCTTGTCTAGTGATAAGTGAATGCACTTCAGACATGATAAAGTCTAGACATTGAGGAAAAATATACCTGGAGTGTGACAATATAATGCAAATGGACAGCATGCTTTTCTGTGATCTACATTAAATATTGTATATAGACTATGATCCAGTACCCAGAACTTGGGATGTAAAGTTGGTAGACTTCTTTTTAAAAATGAACTTAGACTAAAAGTTATTTCTGCTATATACTGTGTGCACCACTCAGGTAAAAGCACTTGTCCAGGAACACACTGTGAGTAAGTTGCATTGACAGGATTTGAATCTGGGTCTCCTGGTCCTCATGTCTCTACACTAGTCAATAAACCATACTGTCATCTATGGTACAAACTTGGAGATTCTTTATGCCATTATGGTGAGCTATCTGACTAGTTTCTGCACAGTTTTATATTTGTTGATGGTTTTAAAAAGTTATGAGCCAAATACAGATCACAGATGACACAAATTGCTTTTAAAACTTAGGGAACTGAATACTGTTTTAATTTATATGTACAAACCATCGATCAGAGACAGAATGAGTTTTGAATGGGTTGGAGTTCATACAAGGATTGATGTTTTAATTCTGTGTATTGCATTAAACAGAATGATATTTGTAGCTGCTTCTTGTACGTACACTGATGTTTTACTGTACAGTATAATGATATTACACTATCTGAGGGTAGATTACCTGCCTAACTGATACCAACTGAACAGAGTACAGTATTCACAGTAATTACTGTAATGCAGCACCGACACAGTGAAAGAAGGATATGTGAGACAGAAAGATGTTAGAGACCTTGGTGAGTGGTTAGATTCAAGGAATCAATGTTTTGCTTAATTTTGGATTGAAATAAAAATATGCAAAATTCTAAAAGTAGTCTCTTCCTATTTACTACACAGTATGAAACAGTAAATAAAAATAAAAGTAATGCATGAACCTTGTACTCCGCCGCTAAGTGTTTATAGCCAGTCCTTTTTGTATCCATAGGTGGAGATAACTCATTTCTAACATATGATGAATACCGTCTATATAGGGTATGGCAGCAATAAGTTTGATGCAAAACTGATAAACAGTATTAGGAATGTACAAACGTGCATAAACAATAACATCTGTGCCTCAGGAAATTAGCTGGCGAACCTGTACTTTCTCAGCACATCCAGGAAATTCAAAAGTATTGCCCTGATAACAAAAATTGCAAATATTACAATTCTCACACTTATGCATATTTGCTGGCTTTATAGGAATCCAAGTGTGGGAAGGGATTCTGGGCATGGAGAAGTGACTTTTGACAAGTTTGTCCTTAATATTTTGACCTCTGCAAAAGTGACTCTTGGTTTAGGTCCAAGGTTTTCTGCTAAAACTGGGTCCCCCAAAAGGAAAGGCCAGCAATTTGTGACAGCATTTCCAGTCTTACCAAGTATATAATTAAACTCAGTAATGAAACAAACTAGTGGATTTACAACTGCATTATGTTTCTTAGGTTTGAGTAGTGATGACTTTTCCAGGGATAGGGCTCTGGAGTGGGCTGTGTCAAGTACCTTCTCAATGTAACCCCTAGATAGGAATCTATCCCCGAGTTCTTTGGCTTGTTTTTCAAAATCAAGCTGATTGGTACAGCTATGTATAAGGTGTAAAAACTGTCTGTAAGGGATAAACTCTTTTAAAGTTTTGGGGTGCCAGCTAGTGGCTGACAATAAATTGTCAGTGGATGTCGACTTCCTGTATACTTTAGAAACTGCATTATCATCTGGACCTACAGATAAGGTGATGTCCAAAAAGTTTCTACTCATCAGGTCAATGTTCAAGGTCAACCTCAAGTTCAGTTCATTCTGATTTAACCAGTACATGAAACTGTCTGCCTCTCTCTGTGCCTTTTCACACACAAATCACATCATCAATAAAACAATACCCAGATGTATTAATCTCCTTCTCCAAAAGCACTGAGAATAAATTAGCAAATCATGGGGCCATGGCTGCCCCCATTGCCATCCTATAGCACTGCAGGTACTAGTCTTCATTAAATTGAAAAAAGTTACTGTATGTTTCAATATAAATTCCAAACCTTCAATAATCAAATTAACAGGCATGAATTCTCTCAAAGGGGTCTGATCTAAAAAGTGTCTGTATGCTGTTAAACCATCTGTGTGTTGGATGGAAGTATACAGGGCTGCCACATCAATGCCTAGCCACAAAAAGTTAGGTTGCCAAGCAAAATCTTGAAGCCTCTGTAAGAGATACATAGTGTCCTGCAAGTGGGAGTCCAGGCAGGTGACTCTCCTCTGCAGAAAAACATTTATAAATCTGCAGAGCTTCTCTGTCAAGAACCCTACCCCGATACAATGGGGTGCCGAGGTGGATTATTGGGTTCCTTATGAATTTGGGGCAGTATGTACATTGTAGGCATAATGGGTAATTGAGATCAGAGGAAACTGAAATGACTGTCACTAATTTCCCTCACTGTATGGATGTGTTCCAACAGTTCAAGCAATTTGTTTTCTTTCATCTATTACAATACAAAGTGGAGTATACCTGTATAATGGTCCTGAATTGGTACCATTCCTTAATAGGGATCTGACACGCTGCAATCCCAGTTCTTACTGACCTACCTTCTGTTGTAAGGAACAGTAGCCTTATAAAACCTGGCTAAACCATCTGGTTACTGCACATATGGCACAAAAAATGGCTATGAGTACACGTGCAGCAGAAGAGAAAATAGAGAGGGTGGTGGACACTTGGAATGCACTGCCAGAGGAGGTCATCTCATTGAAGACAGTGGGCAGTTTTAAGAGAGGCTTGGATAGGCACTGAGGGAAGGTAAAGATCATGGGTAGGGAGGATGGGAGGAG